>CM068307.1:9541133-10141133 GCA_034768735.1 Schistosoma mekongi | reverse complement strand
CCAGAATTTCTCCATCAAGTTGAATTGGATTGGTGCTCCCTGTGTTGTATTTGAGAATCTTGCTCTTTCCCTTATGTATGTTGAAGCCTACTGATGCTGAAGTTGCTGCTACACTGGTTGTCTTTGCTTGCATCTGTTGGTATGTATGTGCTAAAAGAGCTAGATCATCCGCAAAGCACAAATCATCGATTTATATCCTACTTTTCCATTGAATTCCGTGCATCCCCTCAGATGTGGAGGTCTTCATGATCCAGTCAACCACTAGGAGGAAGAGAAAAGGTGAGAGTAGACAACCTTATCTGACTCCGGTCCTCACTGGAAATGCATTTGTCAGTTGTCCTCCATGCACAATTTTGCACTGCTGTGATGTCGTAAGAGTTCCGGATGATGTTGACGAGTTTCTCTGATACGCCGTAGTGTCGAAGATGTTTCCATAGTGTTCTCTTGTCTAAAAAGTCAAACGCCTTCTCATAATCAATGAAGTTGATGTACAGTGGCGAGTTCCATTCAATTGATTATTCAACGATGATCCGTAGTGTTGCGATTTGGTCTGTACACGACCAATCCTTACGAAAACCAGTTTGCTGATCACGAAGTTGAGCCTTCACTGAATTTTTTATTAAAACTTCAGGATAAATCGGTATAAAGTAAATCTGATCATGTCTTAGTTATGCAATTGGATTATTGTGTTCAGGAAATAGTGTAGATGAAAAGTAAGCAAGAGAAAGCACAGGTTACGATATGATAGATATCCAGTTGATTTCGTTAGAAAAAACATTTGGTCAAACAAGAAACAGAATAAAATTTAACACTATTAGTAAGGAAATCTTTTAAACAAGATATGTTTTTAGAGGGATGCTACTTGCGATATTCTAACATATAGTTGTAAAAGACTGGTTGAAAGTACACTTAACACAGATTATATACATACTACCATCTCTAGTAAACGAATACTTATACAAAGTGTTAGGGATAAGGTGCTGAAGATGCGGTTTTCAACTTGTACAAACCAATTTAACAACGCCTGTGTAGCTAGTCACATAGGCCATGTTTAGATGTCTTAGTCTTTACTCTATAATGAATCGGTACCGACATAATTGTAAAACGGGAAGCCATATTGTCAACCATTCTCCTCTAGTCGATAGTGAGCATCAAATGAGAACAGAAAATAATACATGATGGAGCAATGTTACAACTCCTAGAAATAGCTGAAGCCGTTGGGATAAACTCCTCAAAACTGAGCTTCAGACTTTACGCTTACCATGAAACACGATTTAGCCATCCTTACATAGGCTGCTTATAGTAAACACCTACCCAACAAACCTCCTCTTTTAGATAATTTTTCCTTAAATACTTATCATTATTAGTAGATTAACAGTAATATTCTTCTTTAACACAGTTACTTGATAGCAGTTCTTATATTAAAAATAACATTAACACGACTTCACTTTTTTATTGTTCTTATTTTCGTCGAATTAAGGTGGTTATATGGAGATCGGTATTTAACTTTTTTGTTTACATTCATCACCGACTAATCTCCGTTTGTTACCGCTAGAAACCAGCGAACACACGATAACTTGCTTGATCTAGTATGTGACTCCATAGTACTACAAATACAACACATACAAGGAATCGAACCAAACACTTTCAAAACACTCAGCCAACATCTAACTCTGATCCATCTGGTCTCAAATAATAGAATTCCCACTTTGGTCAAATAACGATAAATCTCAACGATCAGTTATTGTCATTAGTAATAACACTGCCTCATTCGGACAAGACTGAACTCCACCAATCACAATTTCTCACGAGAACTTCAGTAACAACTCAAACTTCGTTAAGTATGGGTTGATTGATATGCTTGAGTTGAAATGATTTTGTCATTATCTTTCCTATTATGTATTTTGCTTCCAACATATCATTAAGTCTATTACACATTTTGTTCAAATAATTCACTTATTGTATTGTTGGATGAAATCAAATATCACATAACCATTATTTTCAATCTGTTTTAACTGACGTATGAATTGCGAAAGCAATGAACTGTGATCATGAATAGATAGTTATCGATGTGAGAGTATACTATATCAGAATATATATTTATGGTTGAAGTAGTAATTGTATCACTGTATACCAGTCTACTGAAGGTGATGGTTAAACGAGACAAGAAATCCTTCTACCCATTCCCTCGTACTGCTTTTTGTGTGAGCTATTGAGGAATTCCATACTTGAACGATAGTGTGATTCAGTTTAACTAACACAAATATTAATTTTAAATTCTTTAGTTTGCTCAAACTTTACTTTTTATTTATTTTTACATCCAAATGAATACAAATTTATGAAAGATAGCAAGTGAGTTCGAAATGTATTGAAAAAGTACTGTCACTTTATATTCAGCCTTATTTCACTTAATGCATAGGATTTGTGTAGGCTCTTGAGATTTGAATAGGAATAAGGAATGTTACATGATAATATAGATTTTCATACCTATTTAAACTTACCAACTGATACTTGATAACCTGACACATACTGACATCATGTATCAACAAAATATTGTGTTTACTGACTCGTCTACATTCCTCCTACTTCCAAGAATCATGATTTTACTATTAGAATATTAATGTCCTATGGACAAGTTCCTGGTTTATGCCCTATTAACCCTAGCAAGGTGAATTTAATGTATCTCGAATAATCAACAATTGTCATAGGAAAATGACTGATTTAATTAATTCTCTTGCTGTAATGAATATTGCTCTGATTGTTTGAATGGTTGAAGCTCTAGAAAACTCCTCAACTACTTATATCATATTGTAATTGGATGTTGTAGAGATTATTGAAATTTAATTTGATATCATGAATTGGTCTGAGTTATACAACCATTGGAAAACCAACTGGTAGTGGACAGTTGTTTTGCTTTAGTATGGCACTTTTCAAGATGCGACTACTCGAATACATCGTGAATTGGCTGAGCTATAAATAGCAACCACTGAAAGTCTGTAGGCTCAGTGGTGTAATGGTTAAGCACCCACCACAAGTCATGTAGGTCCTCGGTTTAATTTCTTAGTGGGATCGTGGATGAGCACTACTTATTAGTCCAAAAATAGGATGGAATATCTGTGTAGTGCCAGGTACTGGTTTTTAATGGTTTTCTAGCAAACTAATTCCTGATAATAAATTAATGTCACAATGATGAACTAAATGAAATAAATCGATTATTAAATCTTATGTTAATTAAAACAGTTTCGAATATGCATAGAATACAATTAAATTCAGCTAAATGATCCTACAAAATTGATTTAATTTTAGCAATAATGATTACTACTAGATACACAATTACTATTATCAAAGAAAGACCTTAGTAAGTGTGTAAAGAATAGAAGCATCAGCCTACTACCAGGAGAAGTCCTCAACATTGTTGTTGAATCGAAAGAAAGGCACAGATGATGCCCACTGTCGAGATCAAGGGTACAGATTCCGTATGGATTGACCTAGTACTCTCAGCAGATCGCTGCACTACTGAGCATTTTTGAGCAATTAAATAAATACAATTCACCACTTTACATCAGCCTACTGACTCATCATCATCATCAGCAGCAACGTAGAACCGGTCACTTATGCCCGTAGGTTCAAGTTACCATACCACATTAGCACTACGAGATTATTGAGGTAACGTATAAACAGAATACAAGATGGAAGAGTAAAGTAAAGATGTCCAGAAAATAACAATAGAATTCAAGATCTAGATGAAGTTAAAAAGTGAATACACTTGCGCCATTGTGACCGATTTTGAGCCATATCGCCTAATGTCTCCAGCCATTTATTGCGATCATCACGCGAACCCCAACCAGGTTATTTACATCTACCTACATGGCTTAGACCAGTAGTCAAGGACTTCATGGACTGATGCATTGTTTTGGTTTGGCTGCCCCAACCCTTCTTCTATCCTACTTCAGCCCTAGCCAACATCGCGCGACGGAGTAGACGATGGTCGGGCATGCGCAATACATGTCCCAGCCATCTCAGTCGATGAAGGTTAATGACCCCTTCGACTGATTTACCGTGTTTCCCAAGAACCTTTTGTCTAACCTCACTATTACTAATCCGGCTATTCCATGATATACGAGCGATGTTACGAAGATTCTTATGGTCAAATATCTGGAGTCGACGCATATCTTGAGTTTTCATTGCACACGTTTTGTAGCCATATGTTAAAATGGCGCGGACTGCTGCGCAGTACACTCGGCCTTTCGTTGAGTCACGGATATCTCGTCTGCATCACAAGTGCCGTAAATTGGCAAATTCCAATCGGGCTTTCTGAATCCATGCCGAGATTTTGTCAGACACCGACCCATTAGGGGTGGTGAGACTTCCGAGATAAGTGAAGCGATCAACGCATTCAATTATTTTACTCCTTATAACTAATTTGGAAAAAGAAGCAGGCCAGTCCTGGAGTAACAGTTTGCATTTGGGAGGGGAGGAGCGCATCCCTAATATGCCTGCATCGATACTCATGGTGTTCAAGAGACCCTGAATGCTGTGTGCGTCTTCACCAAATATGACTATATCATCTGCACATTCTAAGTCGACAAGAGAACCTCCTGGAAGGCGACTAATTCCTAAGAAGTTAAAAGAAGTGAGAGATTTCTAACAGTACATCTATGATGAAATTAAATAAAAAAGGGAATAAGGGGCAGCCTTGACGAACTCCACTTGAGGATGAAATTTTTCGTGACAATTCGCCATATGCTCTGACTCGACCAGTGGTGACCGAGTAGAGATCCTTTATAAGGTTAATGTACTTTTGAGGTACGCCTTTTAATGACAAACATTGCCACAAGACTTCACGGTCTACAGAGTTGAACGCTGCTTTCAAGTCAAGAAATACAATTATAGTTGGACGTTGGTACATATGTCTGTGTT
Source organism: Schistosoma mekongi (assembly GCA_034768735.1). Taxonomy (NCBI): domain Eukaryota; kingdom Metazoa; phylum Platyhelminthes; class Trematoda; order Strigeidida; family Schistosomatidae; genus Schistosoma; species Schistosoma mekongi. The sequence goes on along the minus strand of CM068307.1, from coordinate 10,136,213 downwards.
CGAGGATCTGGCACAGGGTGAATATGTGATCAATGCAATCCCGGCCAGGTCTGAAACCATCCTGATTTTCTCGAGTCTACTGTTCCGTAGTGTTGGTTAAACGTCGGATGATTATAGTGGATAACATTCTAGATACTATATTAGTCAAACTGATTCCTCTGTGGTTATCACAAGAGGATTTCTTTCCCTTTTTGTAGACTGGAACGATCAGCGATCAAAACCAGTCCGATGGGATGGTGTTTAGTTCCCAGACTTTGGCTAATATATCAGTCAACCTGCACGCTAAAACTAGACCACCATCCTTGAAGATATCGGTAGACAACACATTAGATCCCGCTGCTTTCCCTCGTTTCAATTTACTTATGGCGTTTTCAACTTCACAGAGAGTTGGGGGACCTGTGTCAGTTTTCCATTCGGGTAGCTTGGAGATTGTGGGTAAGCTAAGAGTGGCTGGGGGCCAGTTGAACTGTTCCTGAAAGTGTTATGCCCATCGTTCTAATCTTCTAGATTGAGAGTAAATCATCGACCCATCTTTTTCAGAGATAATTTTACTAACTGCCGATTTCTTGATACCGGTGTCCTTAATAAGTCGGAACAGCTGTCTACTATTGCCTGCCGCTGCCGATGCTTTTATCGCTTTTGCTTTTGTTGCCCACCACTGTTCACGATCCTTACGCAGACTCTTTGTTAGTTTATGTTTCAGTCGTCGTCGCTCTTTATCATACCCCGAGCCTGCTGGAACGAGTTTTCGAGCCTCCATCAGTTCCCTAGAAGTTCTAGAGATCCAATGGTCTTTCATAACCATTGGATTGGGGTTAGATGCTGATAGCGCTGCTGCGTATACACCTGCTTTAAAATCATTCCAAGCTACTTCGGGGTGAACCTGTTAATCATGGGTGACTGAATGCTTAACCAAACCATTTATGAATGCAATCTTATCATTCTCAGTCTCAAGGTGATACCTAAAGGGTTTGCCTGATGTAACCTTCCTGCGACCAGTAAAACGCATAGAGATACGTGCTCTCACTAGGGCGTGGTCAGAATTCTAGACACGTGCCCCAGAAAGAGCAGCAGTCCTCTATACAGCCTCTCCAACGGTAGCTGATGCCGATGTGATCAATTTGTGTCCATCGTTGTGTAGATGTTGGGGGTCACCAGGTTAAACAATGTCTCATCTTACGCTTAAAGTTTGTGCTAGCTAAAAATAAACGGTAGTCTGAACATAACTGCAACAGACGATCTCCGTTGTCTGTTCTCTGGGCTGGGATGCCGAGTAACCCACCTAAGTGCTTTTCAGCCTGATTTAGTCTATCTACTTGGGCATTAAAATCTCCTGCAATAATTACTATGTCTGAGTGCTTAGCTTTCTGAAGGAGGCTGGAAAACTTCATATAGAAGTCGTCTTTCAATTCATCTGTGCTGCAGTCAGTGGGGGCATAAGGAGAGACGACAAAAAGGCAGCGGCGTGTGTCCCTATCTTTCCGAGTTCGTACTGTGCTTTAAATACAACAAAAATACTACCGACCAAATTAAATTTGACGAAGGAGTTCTGTAATATGTGGGGACGTTTATATACCTGATCAGTAGCATCATCGATAAACAAGAAGGATGCAGATGTGAAGACATGGATTGGAAAAAGAAAAAAATAGTATATTTACAGTTGAGAAACGTCTGAAATTCAAAACGGCTGTCAGCCAACACCAAAGTCAAAATTTTCATTACAAACGTCAGTATATTTTTATAGTATGTAGCTGAAACTTGGAGAACTTCTAAAACCTCATTCAAAGAATTCAAGTATATATCAACAGTTGTTCACACAAAATAATACTCCGGATCCATTTGCCAGATACCACCAACACCAATCTACTGTTGTAGCGAACAAGCCAATTTCTATCTGAGGATAAAACTAGGAGAACACGCTGGAGGTTGATACGTCGCACAGTGACAAAATAGACAAACTGCATCACACGACAAGCACTAACTTAGAATCCTCAAGACCACATGAAGTTAGGAAGACCAAAGTATACATTTAGCCGAGAATAGGATGTCGATATGAAGGAATAAATAGCACCTCGGATCAACTAGAAAGAGGAGCTCAGGATAAAGTTGGTTGCTAGGCAGTACAACAGACCTTGATTTATTAACAGGATTCACCATAATTTTAGGCCATAAGACTTATCAGTAACTGAACTGATGATGTCATCATTGAACAGAAATACACATCTTAAAGAAGCAAATTTCATATAACAATAATCAGTAGTAGATCCCTATTTCCCATTATGTAACTAAAAATTGAATGTTTATAAGTTACTTGTCAATTAATAAATGAGTAATCAATAAATAGAATAAAGGTTACACAACCATGTGGAATTGTTCACTTCTGTCAGTTTTCAAAGAATCATTTCAACATTTACAGAATTATCTCATGATAATATTGTTGAATATAAAATAAATGCCTAGTACAATATTAAGTGTATTTTAATCATTTCAGGTGGTCAATTGACATTTAACAATAAATAATGGCATTTTTCATAAACTTTTGATTCATTATGTATATTTATTAAACCTTTTCATGGGAGAATTGATAATTGATTGTTTTGGGTGATATAATTTCAAGTGTTTTTGTCCAGTATACAGTTTCCGTTGTATTAAATCAACATACAAAACACCACATATACTTAAGGATATATGACTGGTAAAGTTCAACTACGTAGAATGTTAAGCAGTCACTCATCGATGGTAATGGATAATGTTGTATAGATATATAATGAATCAGTTGTAGTTACAAATATTAACTGATGGATGCCTAATAGTTGAGTGGTTTAATGGTTAAGTTTCCGCAGAGTTCCTGGGTAGAATCGCTGGTGAGGTTGTGGATTCGTACTGCTAAATATTCCCATACTTGAATTAAATATTTATACCTCCTGGTTTTTGATGGTTTTTTATATCAAGTTCTAACCATCTGGTTATTAGGTCAAAAGAAGATACTGACAAATATGGAATATAACAAAACGTCAGTCGTAGATAGGCTAGAGTAATTATGTGCCACTAAACTCTTAACAGTTCATATCTTGATACTGTCATATATATGTTTTGAGTATTCATGTAGTTCACAAGCTTGCGTTTGCTCAAAACTAAAAGTTAATTTGATGGTACTTACTTCACATGTCTAAGAGCCTCATTAGGCTTCAGTTATATGCATATCGTAAAGTAATTTAAATGTAATGAGAATTCCCTCAAACCAGAATTCGGATACTTGCGAGTCATATAAATTTGAATAGGTCAGAAATACGCCGAAAAATGTCATTTTTGTCGTTGTTATTTTGGACTATATTTGATTAGTCCCCTTTCCAATGAGTACGTCAGGAGTTGTCTGCGTCAACAGTTCCATTTAAATTGACCTGTTTAATGAAATGAGAATGTGCTTAACAGTAGAATCCAAGATACACACTCTCTCACTTAGGACATATCAGCTGGACGAACTTTGTATCTCAGATGAAGCCCATACCTGAGTTTGATGTCATTTGCTTGAAAATTAATTTCTGTTTTGGTTTCATACATCCATGAATAAGTATCACATATCATAGTGACAGGTAGATCTTTGCGAGCCAAGATGTGTTTAATATCTCTTAAAATATGTTATACTTTTGTTAATTACAGATAAATACGGATGTCAACAACCGTATTTTTGTGTTAAAGATTCACTGAATACTGAAGTGGTAATCATTCATAGAAATATAGTTGTTAATAGTTATCCTGTAAAATGTATACGAAGGCATTTTAAATTAACAAGTGCACCTACACAGCAAATGTCAGTCTCTAAGATGAATGTGTTCATTAAATTTTTTTCCAGAGAAGGGAGGGGGTTATTTCACTGTGAACAATAGTCGTTGATTACGAGATAGTATAGCACTGACTTGTCTTGATGTAAATTTCATTATTACCTATCTTACAGAAAAGTTGTTTATAGAATCATACTTAGGTAATGAACCATCTATTTTATGTGTACATAGGGTAGCACGTACGATGGAATGACTAAGATGATATTATTTAGAATAATCCTGTAATACGTTCAGAATGATTTGATATAAAGTGGTTCTCGACCAACTAGTAGTACCACCAGAAAACATATTAGGAATGCAGGTCACTCAGTGAATCTTGTGTTGCGCTGTGAGCAACAAGTGGGTAGAATAACGCCAGACATTTATTTTATACAGAAGCGGCTGCTATTCCTTGTATAAACCTGAATCCGCGCATACAAAAAGAATTCTTGGTTCACTCGAAATTACTATAGTGAGTGACCTCTTGTTGTCCTTACCTTTGTTTCTCTCTTCTCATTTTCCTTGTTCGTGTTCTCCTTTAACAACGTGTCCGAAATTCCTAACTATTTCCTTTTGTTTGTCTTGTCTGTCATGTTTTTTTAAGATTTTTTTCATCTTTCATTACCACTTTTACATATTCTTAGTAGAACTTTCAAATACTTTTAGCCTTACTATTTTCTTAAATTGCTCACTAAAACATTTGACCCCCTTTCAACCATCTATCAAAACAACCTTTAACTATTAGGATAAGCTTGTATTTTCCCGTTAATTTGTAATGGACTGAAACTGGTCAGTCTCTGGTGCCATATGTGCTTCCTGAGAGGATTTCCTCGATATAACGATAGCATACAATCCAACTTATATATTACTTGCGCACTATCGCTATATCAAGGCAATCTGCTCAGGATACATATACGGCAACAGAGACTGACCAGTTTTAGTTTATTGCAAATCAACGGGATTATACAAGCATATCATAATTACATATATGTACCCGTTGCACAAGTGTGACTGCCTGGACACAGTAGCCTACTGATGAACGCAGCGGAGTTTTGGCACGAAGCAGACTGAGTTCGAGTCCCAGTATGAACATCAACATTTTGATGCAGGTAAATCCAGCTGATGAGTCCCAAATAGGACTAGATGCGCGTCACGGATTCCGCTTGCCAGTCACAGTTCAACTTAATTAGTGTCACACTGTTCATTATTTCTTCTGATAGTTACCTGTAACAAATTTTTCACCTAAACTTATTTTCTTTCAGACTATACAGCCTTTTTTATATGATACATAAATTTAACATTATCGTTGAGATTTCAATGCGACGTAAAACTACTGTATACTAGTAACTAATTTACTACTTAATGGCATTCAAGTGTCGAATTTACTTAATGAAAGTTTAAATGCCATTTTGAATTATAGCCTTTTAACTAATTTATATAAACACAGACGAAATATAAGAAAGAAAACGTCTCAAAATAATCACGTGTGTTACGTAACTGTCTAAACGGTGATAAAAAAAAACTGTTCTAAATTAGAATTAACTAAGGAGTCGGTAGAATGAATAATAATTGTCTACTTGATCAGTATGAAGAAATAACATATGCAGAGGATAGTTGGAGTAATTATGAAAACATTGAAGTGGCTTATTAAATTGGTTATACAGTATTAGGAATTAAGAAAATATGAAAGCGGATCCAGATCATCTTTATTTATCTAATTATTTATTATCACTTTGGATGTGCTTTCATGTCTTCTCTAAATTTCTAATACCGTATAATTATTTTGATTAGCCACCACCATCTTTTTATAATTGCTTCTACTATCTTCTGCGTGTGTTTCTTCATACCGATCAAGTAGACAGTTATTGATCATTCTTTAAACTTACAAGTTAATTCCTATTTAGAACAGTTTTTCTTCATCACTTAGATTAAAAAGCGTCTACCGACAATAAGGATCTGTTGTTCAGTTAACTAAGTTCATTATGAAGTGTTGTTGTGCTGTTTTGTAGTTGTCAAAGATTAGTGTTGGTTGGGTACCACTGGAAATTAGTATTAAGCCCCTTTGTCTCAGTGAAAACACTGGATTCCTCCAGGGAATCGAATCCAGGGACTTTTAGTTGGAAAACAACTAAACGCAAGGCACTTGTCCATGAAACAACCACAACGCAATTACAACGATTAGCTTACTAGTGACCCATGCCAGGATGTTGTTGGAGTTCCAATGAGAAGTCGTGACGAGTGTGGTTCAAACTTATTGAAAATAAAACAATTACTACAATTGACATTGAATAATGGTTGCGCTATTCCATGAATTAAAGGAAGTAAGAATTCTAAAACTATACACCCACCACCGCTGTAGTGTAAACGGTTAAAACCTGAACCTCCATCAAGTTTGACTTGCTGGATGAATCCAGGGTGCAAATATCCACCGAGGAGTAGCATACCAAGATTTGACAGCTGTTGTGTGCTCCAAGGTTTCTAGTGGGGCTAAATCGGCTTTACTTTATAACGAATACAAAGAAATGAAGTTCATTTCGTTTCTTGTTTCATTTTTCAATTGATTGAGGTTAAAAAGAATGTGTTAGACATCAGTATATAGCAGCTACTTTTATCGAGAATAATCAGATGTTGAGGTCAAACCAAGTAAATGCTCTTTTTAATAGATGAATAAACTTAGTTTGGAAGTATTTTTGACAGAAAAATATATTAGAAGTAATTGATATTCAGTGGATTTGTATTATAAACATTACTTTACCTGCTGGAATAACATACCTATTAGAAATGTAAAAGTAGATATATTTTTAATTTCGGTATATTCAGTAGGCTAGTATTCAAAACCAAGTAAAGGCGGATAGCTATTTCGTCGTAGTATGTGGCTACTCGGAAATGCTCATTAGTGAATTGAAACCAGGACCTTAATGTTTCATAGTAATCACCCAGCCGTCATTACCTTTGGGCTAGTATCCAGTGCCTGAATCCTGAGTGACCGTCTCACCATATCACGAAGTGAAGGAAATAGAACTACTAACGTTAGACATCAGCTCGGTGGTTATGACCATTTAGTGTTCACCGAGAAAACTAAAGGTTTGTATCTTGGTTCTCTAATACGAAATGTGTTCAAGCACCAGTGAGTAGTTCCATACCTAGTCAAAATATCTGTTCATTATTCTTGGGTTTGAATGCTATCCTATGGAAGTAAATAAAATTGCTAATTAAATACCATTCTCTACAAAACCACCTCAGCACAAATGAATACATTTTATAAGTACCTCAATTTAGTTAAAGCCGGCAACTAATAAATATATTAGGATAAACTTGTATCTTCCAACTGATTTGTTATGAATTGAAGCTGGTCAGTCTTAGTTGTTATATGTGCTTCCTGAGCATATTGCTCTGATATAGGTATTAATTACAGGTATTATTTAAGTTGGATTGTGACTAGCAAGCAGAATCCAGGACGCGCATTACGTCCTATTTGGTGCGCGTCGACTCGATGTACCTATACGCTTGTTGCTCAAGTGTGATTGTCTGGACTTACTAGCCTAGGGATTAACACGGTGGCGTTTGGCACGAAGAAGATTGAGTTAGAATCTCGGTGTGAACATCGACATTGGGATTCAGGTACATCCAGCCGACGGGTCTTAATTATATATAATACTTCAAATGAGTAATATATCTATGTTTAATCATTATAACAAAGAAAAAGAGTAAGCTAATTATATGTTCACTACTACTCGGTTTTTTTTGTTTTTAATTTGTAACTAATTGAAATAATTGGATGACATTTAACCACGTAAAATTACATAGTCGTCAAATGTGAAACAATAATAAGTACGCTTATGTTTACAATCATTTATATTTGACTATTTACCGGTGGAACCAAACTTTAACGGCGACCTTAAAATGTTTTCAGCCAATACGAAATCAATTTGGGAAAAAGTGGTTATATTTTATAAAAAATCGCTAAAAATAAAGGGAATATAGTGTCTTAACGTGTTCAAAAAATTTAGAAATGTTAGAGATAGGTTGTTTTCATTGTGGATTCATAATATGTCCCCTATAAGAACCCATCCATGTAGCTGTAAACCATATTAATTTTAGGACTGTAATAAAGAGTCAAGAACTCTTTTACACAAGAACAATATTCCTGTATATTTTGCATGTTCAACTAGGTGGTTGGATCCATAAAATATCTTTCATGAACGACAACATAATGTTCGTAACCAAGTGTCCATTATAGGCCAGTAACCTTGTCGGTCATCTCTATATATGATTGTTGCCGGAACAACATACCGTTGAACAATTGGGATTAGTGATATCGCCTTTCTGTAGAAGATAGATTGAAAATATTCCTTATCGGACGTTTCGCCCAAAATACTTAAAGTGATTAACGTGCACCTACCACTCCATCTTCATGCTCCGTCTCTATTACGTTTTTTTCCTTATGACTGTTTCATCAACTTTAACGCTTTTATCAATGCCTACTAAAAACAGTTATAGTTCCAACAATATTTCTGAGTATGTATCTCTCCAGTGTTGATGCCACTATGCTCCTGAGTCCTTGACCAAGTTTACAAATGTCGACGTCAGAAAGAGAGATAGCTACATTATCCCCCTAAAACAACCAGAATAGACACCTATCTCAGTTTTAATCTACAGGAACTAAAGAAAGTTTTCGTTTTGACTGGTTGCTTCTGTAAACAGCCATTTCAATGCAGAAGAACTCATTCATGGGTGTCCCCTGACCGTTCTACAGTCGTATTCAGTCCGTAAACACAAGTAAAGATTGTACGAAGCAATCCAAGAGCATATATTAATAACAATGTGATTATTAAAAACTGCGATCATATGATCCAGTTTAAGTCTTGTCGAGTTGAATACGATCGCGGCCTTGAAAAATGGCCTTACGATTTTATTGGTCCTCTCAAGTTCACTAGAAAAGTTTAGTTCCATTTCACTGACCATCTAATTTTGTTTCAAACAGGTTTACAAGTAATTTGTCTTTTATTTATATGAGTTATGGAAATACATAATAGTATGTAAATTTTTCTATCTACCAACGATAGGATCATTTATAGTTCGAGAATGTAAGAATTTTGAAGTTACTGTCAAATGTTTACTCATCTATTAACTCCTGAATGAAACAGAAGTTATGGAGCCTTATATTATGTATATGTTGTTAGTTAATTACTTTATTAACATTGGATTCATATTTCATAGGTGTTAATTTACATACAATCAAGGATTGCTAAGTCTATGTTACCATATTAAAGGAAACGGAGAACTACTTAAGATTTCACTATTCTTTGACCTTTCATTAAAATGTCAATTATGATGTAAATCATGGTATTTGTAATCAACCTTAAGACAGTTAACTGGTCTACTTTATATAGTTTAACAATTTATAACAGTACGAAAAGTAGTTATGATAGTAATGAAGCCAAGCACTAACATCATATTTGATTGTATGAAATGACATCGAATGAAAAAGTCAAATTCCATTCTAACTTAAAACCTAACTATGGACAGATAATAGTGTATTTATCATATATAAGTCAAATATATCGGATGTGATGCAGCTGCCCAACGATGGCAATGGATGAGGTTGTGCAAATATATCGTGAATTATCTGAGCTAGAGATATCAACCTCTAGGATCTGTCTTATTGGTCTAATAGTTAAGCATTCTCTGCCAAGTTGGAAGCTCCTGGGTTCAATCGCTGATGCAGTCGTGGTTGCGCCCTGTAGAAGAGACCCATACTAGAACTATACAGCTGTTGAGTGCTTCCTGGTTGTCAATGGTAGTCCAGTTCAGAGCAATCCGTCGTATCAAATATATAAATCTGTTTAACCTATTTGAAGTATTAACTTTTATTAAGCTTTTACTATTCGTCTAGATATGGTGTCATTCATCACAAACTTGAAGAACAATACAGAAGAAAATACTATTGAAATATATGTATCCAACTTGTTTACTACTAATACACTAACACTTATCTATCGTCTGAATGGCATAAGTCAAACTGACTATTTTCCACTAAAACAGAAACTTATTTATTCATTTAATTGTTAATATTCAGCGATACACTATAATCCGAATATTCTATACAAATTCTATTCATATAATTAGGTTAAGCTTGTATTTTCCCGTTGATTTGTAATGGACTGAAACTGGTCAGTCTCTGCTGCCATATGTGCATCCTGAGCGGATTGCCTCGATATAGCGTTATTACACAAGTTATATATTGACACAGTAGCCTAGTGGTGAACGCGGTGGCGTTTGACACGAAGCGGACTGAGTTCGAATCCCAGTGGGAACATCAACATTGGGATGCAGGTACATCCAGCCGATGAGTCCCAAATAGGACGAAACGCGCGTCCTGGATTCCGCTTGCCAGTCACAATCCAACTTCAATATATAAATTCTATTCAGTTTAAAACATATGAGTTAGTTTTGTGTGTTGTGCGTATAGAAGAGCATAAGTGATTTTGATAATACTGAATGATCTATTTGTTGGTTGTAACAAACAGTAGTAACAATGAAGTTATATGAATATATTTAGTGACCCAATTAGCAACCATTCGTATTTGGAAAAATGACTGTGTATAACCAAGCATGAAATCCCATCAGTGTCTTACTAACATAAAACATTCCATGAATTCTATTCTGAAAGTAGATATAGAAATGGTTAGATGAAAAAGATAGTAAAATTAAAGGTATGATCTCTGCCAGTCTGTTGACATTGTTGGTTCTCACCACATCCTTTAAATTGGTTTGAAAGATAATCTAGTGATTCAATATTAATATACACGTTAACAGAAAATGTCACCCAAATTAATGTTGATTGATAAACAGTATATGTTATATCTTCAGTAATCGGGCAATCATAATGTATGGAAATTAGTGACCCGATGCTACCAATCAGCGTACGAACACGTCTGCCCTGTAACTACTAGTCCACAAGCCGGAATAAAGAACACAAGATAAATAAGTCAACCACAAGACAGTCATATCATATTTTATTCACTATTTATACACCCCCCCCCGCCATTTATATACAATCAAAACCTGACCGCGAAATGTACCAATAGGGAGAATAACGTTTATACATAACGCGAACAATCAGGGACTGGGGAGGTACAGATACATAATTAATTGACTACAGTTCCTTAATGACTAAAGATACGAAGATAGTTTCCGAGTCTAATTGGAGGTTAGGGCTAGAGGAACATGACAATATCAGGAATGAGCTGTTCGATATAAATATACTGAAAATAAAGGAAACAGTCTTCTGAAAAACATTTAAGGAAGTTAGTCGCTATCTTCGAATCTCTCGATATAATAGTATGTATATTCTATTTTCCCAATATAGAAAAAATGTTTACTGAATAAACCATTTGTATTCATTTTAGTCTTTACTTACACTTCAGTTCATATAATAATTTGCTGTACATGACAGTAGGGATTATTAGTTCGAATCCATCATTGCGGTAAATTGTTAGTGCTAGTAGGAAAGAAGGTCTTCTATCTGTTGGGGTTTTTAGAATTTGTATGTAACCACATTCATTGTAAATGTTATCTGTTATAACATGACAGATTCTACTAATCATTCATATCTAATCAATAACTTAGTCTTTAATATAAAATTTCTTTGTTTTTCATTAAACTTAAATACATCTTAAGATGTTTAACATTCCAGTGTACTGCACTGTAATATTTACAATTAGTATGTTTACTTGCTTTGGAGTTTATTTACTGCATGCGAGCAGTCAGTCAGTCAGTCAGTTACAAAGTAGAACTTGTTACATGCGTATGTCAGTTCAAGTCGCCATGCCTCAATTAGCAGTTTGTCGGATCAACTCCCAGAGTAGGAGAGGTAGTGACAGAGTTAGTATTAATAGAAAGGAATAGCGATCTCAGATAAGATTTAGGAAAATATGATTCAGTAAAGAGAAAATTAGGATAAGTTAAGAAACTTAGGATTTGGCGGAAGACAAGGAGTGGGTGCACCTGCGCCATTGCCAACGATTTTAAGCCATATCACCTAAGGTCTCTAATCATTTGTGACGATAATCACGCAGAAACCAACCAGGTAGTTTTCAAAATTTAACACGGCTCAGTACAATTATCAGTGACTTCATGGACTGGTGCTATGTTTTGGTTTGGCCGCCCCTAGCATTCTTCCGGCCTACACCTACACCAGACAGCATTTCTTGTTGAGTAGGCGGTGGTCAGGCATCTGCATGCAAGCATATAAGCTCGACGAAATATGAGTATTATGAATGAATGAAGCTACAACGGCATATCTAACAGTGTAACTTAGTGGTGAATGTGCAGCTATACAGATATACCATCAAGAAATGATCACCAGTGAATATATATTAGACAAGTTATAATTAATCTCACAGAATAAATAGCTTATGAACACATGTTCGTTCTATGTAACTACGGGAATAATGAAATCGCAAAAATATATATTGAAATTTTATTTACATGTCATTTGATGGTCACTGATGACATCATTTATGATTTTATAAATGTTAATGTTTCACTAAACATATCAGCATGTAGACACCTGTGGAGAAAAGTGTAAAATACGGTAAATTTATTGAATGCAACAAAATCATTCGTACTTGAACTTGTTTGACCTTGTATGAAGAGACTATCTGTAAGAAACATCGAGAAACAGTATATTATGGAAAATCTGCATTCAGTGTAAACAGATATATATTATAAAAGTGAGGAGTTTCTGTGGGGAAAGATAGTAGGTTTAATTGATTAAATTCGTCTCAGATTGATGAATCCAATAAAATAAACCTAATACAAGAACACCTCTATACAATAATTAGCTTACTAGTGACTAACTTTAGGATTTTACTGAAGCTCTACTGAGAAGTCGTAACGGAAAGAGTTCAAACTTGAAGAGAGTTAAGCAACTATCACTGATGACATTGATTGATAATCGCTCTATTTCACAAATTGAAGTAATTAAGAATTCTACTATCTAGACACATACCAATCCAGTAGTGAAGATGGATGAGCGTTCCCCATGAGATCTGAACCCCATGGTTCAATTCGCTGGTGAAATCGAGGGTATGTACTTTCATGAAAGAGTTCTATGCTATGATAAATAGCTATCGCGTGCTCCCTGGTTTTCAAAGATACCTCGTCAATATAATTGTGGCAGATCGAATCAACTATGATATGCAATATTTTTGGTTGAATTGATTTCTAGCCCATGGGGATGGTTTGGTTATACTAAATCTTTTGCTCTGGATAGTGAAAGCGTTTTGCTTTCATCTTCTTCTCATTAGGTCACTATACTAACGTATAAGGTTTTATATTTAACGTGTTGCAGTGTTATATAATAACATAAACTGCAAATTTAAGCTTTCTGAACAGATATACATGGAGACAACATCAAATAATTCAAGAACGGAAGATATTATAATCACATTAATCAAAAGTTAAAGTGTGGTTTAACAGATTGCATAATACTTAACAAGAGAAATTGCAAAGTATTTTTCGATAGCATGTCAATCAACAGGAATAATTGAGTAGGACTAAAGATGCACAAATTAATGCTAACATCATTATGCAAAAATGTAAATTATAAGAGGTGTAGTTTTATAAACGAACCTCACGAAGGAGCGTGAAATCTATGAAGATAGCCAAAGTAAGGAAAGTCATTTCACGGATATGTTTTGTGCACAAAGAATTAGTTAATAGACATGAATACCATTAACTTCGGTTGTATGCGAAATACAAATTCGTAAACAATAGGAAATAGTACAGAGGTAACAATAAATAATTTTGTTGACTGCATTTAAATTCATATAGTTCCAAGTGTCTATTAAATGCTTAAAACTGAGCGGTAAATGATCTTTCTCCAGCCAATCCAGGTAATGCTTAGCAATAAAATGACGGGTATACGGAATTGTGCGTTCGGTGTAACTAACTTCACAAAACCAAATAATTTTGTATATACACATAGGTACGGAGAATTCAGGGAGTCCATATTCGTTTGCAGTTGACATTAGCAGACGGTTATTGAATAACATTTTATTCAGTGTCTTTTTCAGCCGTTGTGTAATCGTTTCGCTAGAAATGTCATTTTTTAACAACTGTTTTAAGAGTAAGTATTTCTATTTGTGCCATTTATTAAAATTGATTCTGTTTTTGTTCTGCTATTATGCTTATTAATACATTTTATTGGGGAGTTATAACTGATAAGTAGATTGCAGATATTATGTAATTTCTCATTATTAATGCCATCAGAGCATATTGTTGTCAAGCAACGGGTAAACATATTTACCAGGTTTCTTTTGTATCTCATTGTCACCAAACTATAAAAATAAGTGTATTGTACAGCTGGAGATTTTCTATATATTCTTCTTTTACTGATTTATCCTTCAGCCTTCTAATTAATAAGTCATCCAGAAATGAGATTACTTACTTACTTACGCCCGTTACCTCTCACAGAGACTCATACGCTGCTCACCAGTATTCTCCATTGAACTCTGTTCTAAACAATCCTATCTGGCTATTTCCAGTTGCTGTTCAGTCTTTTGATATCTGCTTCCAATTCTCGACGAAGTGTGTTCTTTGGCCTTCGTATTTTTCGTTTCCCAACAGGATTCCACGTTAATGCTTGTCTCGTGATGCAGTCTGATGATTTCTGCAATATGTGTCCTATCCATTTCAAATGTCTTTTCCTAATTTCCTCTGCTGCTGTTCTCTCCCATAGTAAGCTGTTGCTGATGGTTTCCGGCCAACAGACATTCAGTATCTTGCGTAGGCAGTTGTTTATAAATACTTGTACCTTTCTAATGATGTTTGCAGTAGTTCTCCACGTTTCAGCTCCATACAGCAGAACTGTCTTCACGTTAGAATTTAATAGTTTGACTTTGAGGTTGGTTGACAGTTGTTTTGAGTTCCATATGTTCTTCAACTGTCGGAATGCTGCCCTTGATTCTCTAATCCTTGGCTTTTAGAAATGGGATGGTGTTATTTTATTCCCTTTCCAAAGTAAACTTAATTAATGGACAAATAATGTTAAACTTACAGAGTAAAACATCTTTCTCCTTCTTTACTATTTAGTATTATTAAAGGGTCGTCGACGTAGCAGTTGTAAAACGCTTGTTGTGTGATCGTTTTGTAAAGTGATCTACTATCCAACTTAGAAAAAAAGAAGTTAGCAAATATGTGACTCAGTGGTGATCCCACTGTTACGCCATCTGATTGTCAGTAGTAATCACTTTTTGAGCTGGAAGTGAACATTCACCGTACATCTCAGAATGAATTATTTAGTTAAAAAAAAACAGTTCTATACATCTCTTTATATGTCTATTGTACTAGAATAAAATCTATTAAAATGTCTTAAGTTACATAATAGCATGTTTCAATTTGTAATAAATTGTTTTCTTGAACTTAATGTATAAACATTACAGATCAATTAATAGAATACATAAACAAATTATTCATCAAGAATTAATTGAATGTTAGACAATGACCACCTACAAATTCTTCACTAACGTATAAAATATCAACACAATGAAGATTGATAGCTGTCGGCTTAACTTCACAGTGCTTTAAAGCAAATCTATTCAGTTATAACAATGAATGATAAGTAGTTAATCCCACTAAACGATTAGTATAAACAATAAAAACAATTTACAATGTAAATCATATTCAAATAAATCAAGTAGTAGATACCAAAAACATAAGAAAAAAATATATGTAAACATTGTTATCTCATCAACGAAATCTGTATGTGTTGAATCGTTAATTAAACAGAACAGTATGTATTGATCACTTTCATTTTGTTTACAACTGAAACATCAATGATAGATTCAAAAGTACTGAAAATAATTGGAAACGTCTATCGTCTTGACCCCCACCCCCAGCCCCAACTGCAGTAATCAGCTAATCTCTGTGTTAAGAAATTAAATATGGACAAGTCAAGTTTATCACATAATTCCTTCATTTTTTTTAGTAATTTATGATATGTACACTAAAATAAATTTAATAGTGCGTTAAAATACTGAAAAGCAACAGAAATGAATTAGTTATTTTTGATTTTCATTGAGTGACTACTGAAATTTCCTCGATTTTCATTGAGTAAGTAATTAGTCAAGTATTAACCAGATTTTATCTTCTTCTTAGTAGCCAGAAAACATGTTAACTTTAGCTATTAATAGTATAGTAACTTTGGATTACAAGATTTACAAAAAAAAGATTGAATTCTACTTTATTATTACCAAGTCCTTTATCGCGTCAAACATTTAGAATACTACCTAAAGACCATCTCGCAAAGATTACCGAAATATTTTCTGGAAAAATGAGTCAGTAAATGTATTAACTTGTCATGAATTCCAAAGATGACGGTACAAAAGTGAAATAGATCACTTAAGTATCTACCCTATATATAAAAACCTAACTCCACCCGGAATTCACCTAGGGTTGCTACCGGTTGCTACCGATAAAAAAGAAGAGTTAAGAATAGGGTTAGCAATCCCACCCCGTTAAAAATAACAACCTCGCTAAAGTAACTCTAACCAGATAAACCATTTTAACCATTTTAACTCTGTCCTGAGAATTAGTAGGTCTTCAATTCGAAAAGTTATGACACCTCATGATGAAAGCCGAGATTCTTCGGAATTCATGAGGCTGATGTCTCTTCTGACAACCAGAAGAACAACCAATGTAGGTACATAGAATGCTCGAACAATGTGGGAGACAGGGAGAAGCATCCAACTAGCTGAAAAAATGAAAAGATGCAACCTGAAAACATTTGCAATAAGCAAAACCCACTGGTTACAAGCTAGACAGAAAAGATTATCCTCAGAAGAATTGCTTTAATACTCCGACCACGAAAGAAAATGCCTCACATACACAAGGAATAGCACTAATGTTATCCCAAAAACACAGTAGGCGCTTATAGAATGGGAACCTTATGAATCTAGGAGCATCAAAGTATCCTTCATGACAAAGAAGGAGGGGATTACAATCAATATCATCCATAGCTATGCACGCACCAACGTCAGCCACGATAATGGCAAAGACCAGTTTTAAGCTAGGCTGCAGTCAATCATCGAGAAATGCTTATCCAAGGATCTAACGATTCTGATGGGAGACCTAAATGAACACCAGATATGAAGACATCATGCGACAACATGGACTGGGAAAAAGGAACGAAAACGGTCAGAGGTTTGCAAGCATATATACCTCCAACAAAATGATTATAGGTGGCACCATATTCTCCAACAAACGCTTACACAAAGCTACATGGAGAGCACTTGAGAAGACCTGGTAGGGCGATCTCAGGACAAAGTTGGTTGTCGAATGCTTATCGTCAACTTATGGTCTACATGGGGTAACAGGCATTGATTGATTTGATTATATCTAAACCTGAAGCTTAGAAAATGCCCTTTACCAGAGTGCTAACTTAAAAATATACCCGATTTAAGACTGAAATATAGAACAAGATACGTTGTTATCGACGTATATGAAAACCTGTATTAAATCCAAAAATGGTGCCTATAATCAGCCAAGAACTTAGAGGTTTGGAATACACGCACTCACCAGCGTGATTATTTAAGCATTCTGGCATATCGATGCTTTGAAATAATTTATTAAACAATTGCATGAATATGAATTTATAATGATAGTTATATATCTGATTGATTTATTGAATTCTGAATAAGTAACAACTTACCCATGACTCTATTTCCTATAGTCTCAGTTTTTAGTCATTCTGTCGATATTAGTTGTTTGGGTACTTCAGGATTTGATTTTTATTGAGTAGCAGTGACAACCAAAAAAACAATAAACAGCTGTTTCATCCTAGTTTGAGACTTCTCAATAGTGTATACTCTTGATAACACCTACAAAATAATCCAATGCCTTGCAGGTCAATAGGTCAACGCTTAGTCATCTACACCAATTAACTGAACCGTATTCAACAGTAAAATTTCTAAAATTTCACAAGAGTACCCTTTTATTACAGAAACTGAATAAACACCTAGAAAAGTATTACATTACTGAATATCCTACTGAAATCATTAAAATTCAAGTTGACGATTATTTTCGTATATTCAAGAATCAATTTTCTTTTTTTCTTTTAATTGTTTTTATAAATTGTCTATAACATAAGATCAAATATCATTTGGAATCGATATTCATTTTAATAAGTAGATTAGTATTGAAGTGCACTCGATATATGACCAAGTTACGTTTGCGGTATTACCAGGGCAAATTCTAACGTTTGAACCCACTCTTACGAATGAGAATAAATCAGAAGGCAATAAAGGATGCAAAGGAAGTTATATTTGATTGTGAATAGAGCGGCAATGGAATAGCAACGTCTAGGCTGGCAAACTAGAGAGAGAGCTGCTTTCAACGATGCGGCGTGACGTGATCTGGTGGTGATGCGTGACCGAGCGCCTTCAACTAGTAGTGTCCGCTAAAATAAATATGGTCAGCATCAATGTCGAGGACCTATGTAACTATTTATTTTGGGGATTATTTACCGCTACAGTATCATGTCAATCTATTCACAATCTATTAAGTGGATGTTATCAGTTTGATTGTCAGTTATAAACAACTTGCTGTGGTTTTTTTTCTTATTCACAGTTGGAGTTGATTGATGAACTGACAATAAAGTAAATACTTCTAATAGTAAAAATAAACAGGCATAATTATTTAAAAGTACATGAATTATGTACTATATTTACTACTTTAATAAAATTAAACTATTACTGAATAATTTTTAATATGAAAACCTAATGGAAACTATAACCTTCAGATGACATTATCTTCTGGCTGATGTATTCGTGTTCATTTAAAATTTCAAAGAAGTATACTATTAGTTGATTAAATACGTCACAGATTAATGTTGGAAGGATATTATTGAAGACCAAGGAGGACTGGATAGCTGTTACGTCCTAGTATGGAACTTCATAGCAAGTGTGCATTTTGGATTCGGCCTCAAAATGCATCAAGCTGGCGAATGCCTAACCCTCTTCACTATTGGTCTTGTATCCAATGGTAGAATTTTCAGTTCCATCAATTTGCGAAGCGAGAATTCTACCATTAGATGCCTGTTTAGTATATTTGAAATTATAAAATGTTAGTTAAAAACATTCTAACTTGTGAGAAGAAAGAATAAAAGTTGATCGTTGTGTAAACCGACAACCGTCAATCTAATTCATGGTTTATCAATCAAGTTTAGAAAATTAGATGTTACAGTGGGTGCTGCTCCAATTACAACCAGAAGAAGCAGTAATATTTATTTGTGTTTTCATTTCTGTTTTAGTGAAATTAAATCACTGTTATTGATCTATCTTTATAAGAATGTGTGCATTTTAAGTGGATTATCTTGATATTGCTATATTATTACAAGATTTCTAATGAAATTAAATTATGATTATCATTGAAATCCAGGACACTAAAATACAAAAACATTCAATTGATAAGTGTCAAATAGGATCAAACAAGTTACTTGGATTCGACTACTAGCAACAATTTGATTGATTTTTACAGCAATTATCGTGTGAAACAAAACGGTCCAGTCTAAACTAAGTTAGACACAAACGGAAAAACTTACTTACTTACTTACTTATGCCCGTTGCTCCCCACTGAGGAGCATAGGCCGCTTACCAGGATTCTCCATTCAACTCTGTCCTAAGCAATCCTTTCCAGCTGTTTCCAGTTGCTGTTCATCCTTTTAATATCTGCTTCCAATACTCCACGCAACGTGTTCTTTGGCCTTCCACTTTTCCGTTTCCCAACAGGATTCCATGTTAATGCTTGTCTCGTGATGCAGTCTGATGGTTTGCGTAATGTATGTCCTATCCATTTCCAGCGTCGTTTCCTAATTTTCTTTTCGTCTAGAAGTTGGTGTGTTCTCTCCCATAGTAAGTTGTTGCTGATGGTTTCGGGACAACGGACATTTAGTATCTCGCGTAGACAGTTTTTTTTATAAATACTTGTATTTGTCTGATGATGTTTGCAGTAGTTCTCCAAGTTTCAGCTCCATACAGCAGGACTGTCTTCACCTTCGAATTGAACAGTCCGACTTTGATGTTAGTTGATATTTGTTTTGAGTCCCATATGTTTTTCAACTGTTGGAATGCTGCCCTGGCATTGCCAATCCTTGTCTTCACATCTGCATCGGACCCTCCTTGTTCATCGATGATGCTCCCCAAGTATGTGATATTATCTACTTCTTCCAGAGTTGCTCCATCAAGTTGAATTGGGTTGGTGCTCCCTGTGTTGTATTTGAGAATCTTGCTCTTTCCCTTATGCATGTTCAAGCCTACTGATTTTGAAGTTGCTGCTACACTGGTTGTCTTTGCTTGCATCTGTTGGTGTGTATCTGCTAAGAGAGCTAGATCATCCGCATCCTACTTGTCCATTGAATCCCGTACATTCCCTCAGATGTGGAGGTCTTCATGATCCAGTCAACCACTAGGAGGAAGAGAAAAGGAGAGAGTAGACAACCTTGTCTGACTCCGGTCCTCACTCAAAATGCATTTGTCAATTGTCCTCCATGCACGATTTTGCACTGTGTGATGTCGTAAGATGTTCCGGATGATGTTGACGAGTTTCTCTAGTACACCGTAGTGTCGAAGATGTTTCCATAGTGTTTTTCTATCTACACTGTCAAACGCCTTCTCATAATCAATGAAGTTGATATACAGTGACGAACGTTACTTGTGCGATACTAACATTTGATTGTTTTACAGCAATAACGTGAAAAACGTCCTTTAACTTAACAACGTAAAAACTACTTACTTACTTACTTACTATGCCCGTTTGCTCCCCACTGGAGGTAGCTGATAGGCCGCTTACCAAGGATTCTCCATTCAACTCTGTTCCTAAGCAATCCTTTCCAGCTGTTTCCAGTTGCTGTTCATCCTTTAATATTGCTTCCAATACTTCCACGCACGTGTTCTTTGGCCTTCCACTTTTCCGTTTCCCAACAGGATTCCATGTTAATGCTTGTCTCGTGATGCAGTCTGATGGTTTGCGTAATGTATGTCCTATCCATTTCCAGCGTCGTTTCCTAATTTTCTTTTCGTCTAGAAGTTGGTGTGTTCTCTCCCATAGTAAGTTGTTGCTGATGGTTTCGGGACAACGGACATTTAGTATCTCGCGTAGACAGTTTTTTTATAAATACTTGTATTTGTCTGATGATGTTTGCAGTAGTTCTCCAAGTTTCAGCTCCATACAGCAGGACTGTCTTCACCTTCGAATTGAACAGTCCGACTTTGATGTTAGTTGATATTTGTTTTGAGTCCCATATGTTTTTCAACTGTTGGAATGCTGCCCTGGCATTGCCAATCCTTGTCTTCACATCTGCATCGGACCCCCCTTGTTCATCGATGATGCTCCCCAAGTATGTGATATTATCTACTTCTTCCAGAGTTGCTCTATCAAGTTGAATTGGGTTGGTGCTCCCTGTGTTGTATTTGAGAATCTTGCTCTTTCCCTTATGCATGTTCAAGCCTACTGATTTTGAAGTTGCTGCTACACTGGTTGTCTTTGCTTGCATCTGTTGGTGTGTATCTGCTAAGAGAGCTAGATCATCCGCATCCTACTTGTCCATTGAATCCCGTACATTCCCTCAGATGTGGAGGTCTTCATGATCCAGTCAACCACTAGGAGGAAGAGAAAAGGAGAGAGTAGACAACCTTGTCTGACTCCGGTCCTCACTCAAAATGCATTTGTCAATTGTCCTCCATGCACGATTTTGCACTGTGTGATGTCGTAAGTGTTCCGGATGATGTTGACGAGTTTCTCTAGTACACCGTAGTGTCGAAGATGTTTCCATAGTGTTTTTCTATCTACACTGTCAAACGCCTTCTCATAATCAATGAAGTTGATATACAGTGACGAGTTCCATTCAATTGATTGTTCAACGATGATCCGTAATGTTGCTATTTAGTCTGTGCACTATCGATCCTTACGAAAACAAGCTTGTTGATCTCGAAGTTGAGTCTCCACTGAATCTTTCATTCTGTTCAACAATACTCTGTTAAAGACTTTCCTGTTACTGACAGTAACGTGACTCCTCTGAAGTTCTCACATTTGCTCAAATCACCTTTCTTTGGTATCTTGATAAGATGTCCTTGTTTCCAGTCTGCCGGCATTTGTTCTTCCTCTCAGATCCATTTGAATAAAAGGTGGAGTATCCTTGCTGTTAGATCGATATCTGACTTGAGTGTCTCAGCTGGTATATTGTCAGGTCCTGTTGCTTTCCCACTTTTGATTTGTCTGATGGCCATCTTGATTTCTTCCATCGTTGGTGGAGGGAGTGACATCTATCGGGAGATCTGTAGGTGCTGCTTCGATGTCTGTTGGGTTCAGTGAAGCTGGCCTATTCAAGAGTTCTTTTAAAGTGTTCTACCCACCTATTCTTTTGTTCTTGAATCTCAGTGAGTGTCTTGCCTTCTTTGTTCTTGGCCGGTTGCTCTGGTTTACCATGTTTATCTGCTAGTTTCTTCGTTGCGTCGTATAGCTGTTTCATATTTTCCTTCTCTTGCAGCCTTTTGCGCTGTCGTTGCAATACCTTTGATGTATTTCCGTTTGTTGGCTCTAATGCTCTTCTTTACTTGCTTATTTGCTTCTGTGTATTCAGAGTGAGCCTTGATTTTCTCTGCTCTTGTTCGGTTGTTGTTGATTTCTGTCTTCTTGCTCCTCCTTTGTTGAATTTTGCTTAATGTCTCAGTGGAGATCCATTCCTTATAATGGTGCTTCTTGCGGCCCAGAACCTCCTGACACGTTGACGTTAATGCATCTTTGATTTCTTTTCCAGTTATCCTCCATAGTGGTTTCTTCTTCTTTCGGCATATCTTGTAAGGCTTGGAACCTGTTGTTGAGAGATATTTTGAATTCGTTGGGTTTGTCAGTGTCTCGGAGAAAGCCTGTATTGAACCGTTGTACTGCTGCTACTCCAGTTGTCCACTGCTTCTTTAGCTTCAGTTTTATTTTAGAAACCACCAGGTGATGGTCTGAAGCTATGTCAGCTCCTCTCCTGGTTCTTACATCTTCCAATGATCTTCTAAAGTTTTTATTGATACATATATGATCGATTTGATTCTTTGTAGTATGATCCGGTGAGACCCATGTAGCCTTGTGTATGCGTTTGTGGACGAATATTGTACCACCTATAACCAATTTGTTGAAGGCACATATGTTTGTAAATCTTTCACCATTGTCATTTCTGTCTCCCAGTCCTTGTCGTCCCATGATTTCTTCGTATCCAGTGTTGTCCATTCCGACTTTGGCGTTTAGGTCCCCCATCAGGATTGTGAGATCCTTTCCTCGACACTTTGCTATAATTGATTGCAGTCTATCGTTAAACTGATCTTTGTCTTCGTCGTTGCCGTCGTTGGTTGGTGCATAGCATTGAATAATATTCACTGTAATCCCTTTCTCCATAAGTGCATTACGTGCCTCCTTGGACAGCATCAGAGCAACTCCCTGGGTGTGAGGAGCATTTTCCTCTTCGTGGCCGGAGTATAGTAGCGTCTCTCCCGAAGCCAATGTTTTCTGTCCAGCTTGAGTCCAATGGGTTACGCTGATTCCGAGTATTGTGAAGTTGTATCTCCTCATTTCAGAAGCTATTTGATTTGTCTTCCCGTTCTCCCACATTGAAACGGAAAAACGATCTAATACAAATACCAAAACGTTCACAATGCAGATACATGTCTAAGAGACCATACAAATGTCTGCAAACTCTTTACGGTTGGTAAAAGTCATACTTTATCAACTTCAAAAATCAACTTTTAACGAAGCAATCAAATCTCACTTATGTAACTTCATAAAGAAACGTTAATCTTCAATACACTACTAAAAATGCAAATGTACATGTTAGATTTAAATAGATAAAATATAAGTGACAGTTAAAGCTAATTTACATGGATTTATAAAAATTTTATGAACTTACCTTGAATACATGCAACCTCATTCCTATTAAATGTTGACGTAACGTTACAAAAAGTAACGTTCATGCCAGTGAACAATTCAAATGACATAGGTAGATAATTCTCCGAATATTTTGTTGTATAGGCTCTACACTTACGATCAAATTTATCTTCTTCTAAACTGATCATTGCAGCCTGACTTGTTCTTATTCGTATGTATGACATTAGAAATTACTCTGATTATACGTCAAGCATAACTTGGTCACATACAGAGTGCACTTGTTGTCTTTATATGTAGAAATAGATGGTAATATTCAAGGTAAGTATAGAATAACCAATATAAATTACGCATTATTTACGTAGAATTAAAAACAATGTAATAATTTCAAATGAGATTCACATAAACTAAGAACTATATGAATAGCAGTCATTCAATGAACATCGAATTGCATAAAATAACATTACTATAACATTTAAGTTAGATTGTAACTGGCAAGCGGAATTCAGGATGCGCGTTTCGTCCTGTTTGGAACTCATCGGGTGGATGTACCTCCATCCGAATGTTGATGTTCACACTAGGATTCGAACTCAGTCCGCTTTTTTCCAAACGCCACCGCGTTCACCACTAGGCTATTGTGTCCAGACCGTCACATTTATGCAACAAGTATTATGTAATCAAGATAAGCTTGTATTTTCCCATTGATTTGTAATCGACTAAAGCGGGTCAGTCTCTGTGAATTTTATTAAAAATGAAATAACCCATGAAAAATCGACATACAAGAATCATAACTTTAACGATTGTTATTTCGATTCAAAGCAAAATATAAATTATCTTTTAGTTGATTGAATACGTCACCGATTAATGTTGGTAGGGTGTCATTAAAAATCAGGTATCATTGGATACAGCTCTTTCATCATAAAATTCAATTTGTCTATGAAAGTGTGAACTCTAGATTTGGCCCCAGAAGTGCATCGAGTTGGCGAATGCCTAACCTTATATGCCTCCAAGCAGCCAACTAAAAGCCCCTGGGGCGGATTCTAGGGTGTTCGCTATATTAGGAAGAAATGGCTTTCCAGTAATCCCTGATTTTTCATTGGTATCCATCCAACATTGATCAGTCACCAACTCAATCAACTAAAACTAAGTATCAATTTCCACACACCACCTCAATTCGATTACAAAATACCTTATACAACATATGTTTCATCTATATGGTCTTTATTCAGAATGAATTTCTCTCTTTGTTATTTTTCTTTCCTTATGTGATTTACATGATACTAGGTTTATTAACAAATAATTGTAAGAAAACAATAACATGCAAAGAAATCTGTCATGTATGCAATATGCAACTTTTATTATGTACGATGCCACCATATGGATACCTTGTATGAATTTAATTACTAAAGTCTTTACTATGCATGTTTTAATTTAGTAGACTAACTATTTAAACATTTTAAATAGATTATATATAGTTGTTTGTATTCGTCACTGATTGATGTTGGTTGTTCACCAGTGAAAACCAGAGAGCACTAGATAGTTGTTTCATTTTGGAATGGGGCTCTTCAGCAGTGTACAAAATTATCGGGTAGAACTCTGGGCTTTTGGGTCTGATGACGAACGCTTTCAGAATCTGCGTAACTGTTAGAAGCCAATTATAGGATCCACGTTTTCATTAATTTATTATATAGCGAGAAGATCATGTATTGTTTGATTTGTTAGGAGTAAGACAGTTACCATCAATTACAGTTGATGGTCGTTTCGTAATATCACATATTGATGGAAGTAAGAATTCTAAAATTAAGTGCCAACCAGTTGCCGGTGAAATGATGCATATGCCTAAACGTTCGACGTGGGACGTATGACCTTTGGCAAAATCAAAGATGCGTGCCTCCATGGAAAGTACTATACTAAGATGAAAAATTTTCCCACTGTTCTTTAGTATTCATTGGTACTAAACTCACATTACTCTGTGACTAATGCAAACAACTAAACCTAATACCTACCTTCAAGAAACTACCTGGACCCTAAAAACAACACCATATTTTAACCACCTTCTTCAACTTATCATGCTCAGTTGACAATAACACAGATTGATGATGATAAGACACCAGTGAAAACCAGGAAGCACTGGACAGCTGTCTTGTCCTAACATGGGACTCCACTGTGGAAGTCCAAAGATTTTAGGATGCCAAACACTTCACCCTCTGCACCACTAGCTCGTAGTCGTCCAACTATAAAATTCCCACTTGCACCAATTTGTAATATAGTGCGACGACTATCCAGTGTCATCGGTGATAGCAATCTCACTGCGAACAAACCTGAACTCTACCAGTTACAATATCTTACTAAAGCTTCAGGTACATCCTAAAGTTAGTCACTATTAAGCTGATTATTCTGATTTAGATGTGGTGGTCTGTTCATTCTCTTTTTATCTAATCGCCTGTATTTCCATTAGAAGTTCATATCTACAATTGCAAACAATTCTCACAAAAAATTTATCTAACTAAGCATAACGCAATACTCGTAGATGTTCTTAAATCGCATTATTAAGGGTGAATTGTTCTGAAGTAATGACCTTTATTAATAGGCACTAAAAGTAGATAAAAAACAAAGTGATGTTAATTGATTAACAATCAATATAGTAACAGGTCATTGTACTTTTTCTAATGACATGGTTACTATGAATTTCATATAGTACAAGACTACATAACTTGACATGTCGTTTATATCCATATAATTCAGCTAAGTAGATAAACAACAAAGGAGAAGCAGCATGAAAATCTATACATTTTAAAGGTGAGATAACAGCATGTAACTTGCATTAGATTGTGTACTGTATGGATAGATGATAATGCACTGCGTGTATAGTCTTTTATCTCTTTGTCTTCTTATTATATGTTTCCATTTCCATTTTTCATGCTTAATCTGATGTTGGTTTAGTAAATACGTACTTGACGAATATATTATCTTGTAACATGATGATTTTTAGTAAAAGTAATATTCGCTTGTTTGTGTTGGTTACAGATTGACGTCAACTAGGTACCACTGGAAACCAGAGTGCATCAGACAGCTAATTCCTCTTAGTATGGGACTCTTTAGTAATGAACACTCTAGATTCTTACAGGGTATCTAACTTAGGGCCTTCAGGTTTAAAAGTGAAAGCTTTAATGTCTGTACTAGTGAGACTGCCCGCTTCCATGGGTAGAATATCCACTTCCACCAACCTGTGATGTAGCGTGATAATCATCGAGCGTGATTGGTGATATTTGTCTCACTCACAAGAAGTCTGAACTCCAACCAAATAATTACTGGATTACTGTTTCTATTATCACTTATATGGTAATTTCGAATTTGCTAAAGCGACCATTATTAGACTGATAATTGGATTTATTTTAGTTTTTGAATGTTTGCTATATCTAGTTGTTAACATTCAAGACTGATATCTGATTAGTTTTTCTTTGAAATATGAGTATTTGTATTATAATGAGGCAGTCCGCATAACCTGCATAAAATGTGAACATTTATTAATAAGGTTAAACTTCAGATACATTAAACAACTTCATGGTTGTTTTGACCTAGTCATTCAAAGGGAAACACACGACATTTTCCTCCGAAGCCTGCGTTCATACCAACGCTTAAATGAAAATGAAATTCTGCTGTCGGTTATATACCTTACATTGTGAAAATTACGTTTGAAGAAAAAAAAATATAACAAAGTACAGTGTATTGGTTTTAAAGATACGACGATCGTATGAATGAACATAATACCGCCCTCCTCCTGACCATGTGGGTCATCCTAAAATAATGAAGTTAAAAGTAGTGGAGATTATGAAAAACTAATTTAAATATGCTTAATTAATTATTTAACAAATTTATTCACCTTAGGATTCCTTAATCAACGAATTCATATTCATTACCGTACAATCGTTTGTGCATTGATAGATCAGCGCCCCATAAATTGCTAGTCACTTGATAACTGATTGTTTGTTGGTAATTTGATTAGTCATGCTATCAAATTCTATTGTATAATTGTAAAATATACTAATAAAAATTAATCGAAAGGAATAGATGACAAATGTCTCTCAATTTACTTGTTATTCACTGAGAAACAGTCTAAAGAAATCATTTTGGAAAATATACAGGGCAACACATCTTCTAATAAGCTATAATAACTACACTCTTATATGCACTTAGGTGAAAGATAAGTTGTATAGACTGGTCAACTCAACGTGTACATACCAATTCTATTATTAATATGAAGTCAGGTATGTGTGTCGTTTATCAAGGTTGCCTGTCTGCACCATTCTGGAGCATCTGAATGGTTAGCTTAGGGAGGGACAATAAAGTTGAGTCAAATTATCGATATTGTGACATGTTATAAACTCAGGACATTATACTCCAGATTCGTCCTTTAACATCAGTTACACAAATCAGTCAAATAAATCGTGGATTGTTCGTTTAACCTTACTTTAAATATCATAAGCTACAAACATCCATAATGTGAAACCTGATCATTCAAAAATTCAATGCATATTACTTCTCGTGGAGCATTCACTACATACCAGGGTTCCATTCTATAACCAACTCTGTTTCGGGGTCTCCTTTCCAATTCTACCCAAGTGCTATTCATTATTTTCATGTGTGCCTCCAATTCCCGACGAATCGCGTCATTTGGTCTTCCGCTTTCCTGAGACAAGTAAGCACATACCTTGTGACACATTGTTATGATTTCCTCAATCTGTGTTCCATCCACTTCCAGAGTTTTTCTTAATTTCTTCATCAGACGAAAGTTTGTACTTTGCCACAGTAGGCTACTGTTGGTGTCTTGCCAATAGGTCAAAAGCATCTTGCTTAAACAACTGTTTTCAAATACTTACATATTTTGAATAAGGGTTCTCGATGTTCTCCAAGTTTTAGCTTCATATAATACAACTGTCTTCACGTTTGTATTTACGATTCTGTCTTTGGTGTTGGCTGACAGTTGTTTAGAGTTTAAAATGTCCTTTAGTTATTGAAATATTGTCCTCACCTTGCTAATTCATGTCTTCACATTTGCATCAGATTCTCCTTGTTTACTAGTAATGCTTACTAGGTATGTAAATGTTTCTAGATCTTCCAGAGCTTCCCTGTCGTGTCGTGTGATTTAGTCGGTAGTCACCGTGTTGCAACTAAGGCTCCTCCGTCACTCTTTGTGTATACTAGGATCTACTACTGACTTCAGAAGCCGCCATTGCATTATTCGTTTTCATCAGCATTTATTGTTGAGTGTAGGAGAGAAGGGATAGGTTACCTACCATGTCTACATCGTCTAGCTGCATCCAGATTGTCAACTGTATGCCGTAATTTCCCTCAGATGTTAAAGTTTAAACAATCCAGCTAACCACCAGGAGGAAGAAAAAGGTAGTGAGTATGAAGCCCTGCCTAACACTAGTCTTTACTGGCAGTGAATCTGTGAGCTGCCCTTCATGTAAGAAATT
Source organism: Schistosoma mekongi (assembly GCA_034768735.1). Classification (NCBI taxonomy): domain Eukaryota; kingdom Metazoa; phylum Platyhelminthes; class Trematoda; order Strigeidida; family Schistosomatidae; genus Schistosoma; species Schistosoma mekongi. Next base: position 10,106,983 of record CM068307.1, on the reverse strand, counting down.
CTCATTACATTAGTTATATACTGTCACAGGTATATTATAGTGCTGCAGAAGGCTCCATAATGTTTTCTCGTCTTCAATGTCAAATACTCTTCCATAGTCAAGAAAGTTGATGTGAAGTGGTGAGTTCCATTCAATTGGCTGTTCCACAGTGATCAGCAATTTGGCGATTTGCTGGCTAAACGATCGTTCCTTGTGGAGTTCGGCCTGTTGATCTCAAAGTCAAACGTCTACTAAAACATTCGTTCTGTTCAATAACACTCTGTTGAAGACTTTTATTGGTAGTGAAAGTAGAGTGATGACTCTGTGGTTCTTATTGTTGCTAAGATCTTTGTTTAGTATCTTGACTAGCTACCCTTCTTTTCAGTCTATTCGTACATTGTATTTCTCCAAAATCTTTCTAAAAAGAACATGTGGTATCTTTGAGGTTGCTTTCATATTCCATTTGAGTGACGTAGCTCGAATATTGTCTGACCATGCTGACTTCCCACTCTTGGGTTGTCGGATGACCATTTTGATTCCTTCGATTGTTGGTGGGTCAATACTTATAACGACGTCCATAGATGTTGCTTAGATGACCGATGGGTTCAGTGAAGCTGGTTTATCCATGAGTTCTTCAAATTGCTTCGCCCGTCTGCTGAGCTGTTTATGGGTCTCAGTGATTGGTTTCTTATCCTTGTTCTTGATTAGTCGTTCTGATACACTGTATTTTCCAGCTAGTTTCTTTTTTGTGTCTTGTAGGTGCTTTATGTTTCCTTCACTTGAAGCTTTTTTGTTGTCATTGTTAAGTTTTCAATATATTTCCGTTTATCGGATCTAATGTTCGTCTTCACTTCTTTGTCGGCTTCTGTGTATTTGGCTTGTGCCCTTGATTTCTCTGTTCTTGTTCGGCTGTTATTGGTTGCTCACATCATGTTCCTCCTTTCTTGAATCTTATCCACAGAGCTAACATACACCCGTTCCTTGTGGCCTAGAATCTAATATGTTGTTGCCTGTTTATCGCATTCCAGTCGTTCTCCATGGTAATTTCGTCTTCTTCTAGTAGATCGTGAAATGGTTGGGACCTATTGTTGAGAGCTATTTAAAATTTGTCCATTTTTTCAGTGTCTTGAGGAAAGGTCGTATTAAACTATTGTAATGCTGTCACTCCATTGATCTAGTGCCATTTTAGCTTAAGTTTTATTTTGGCCACCACCAGGTAGTGATCTGAAGCCATATCAGCTCCTCTCTATGTCCTCATGGTTCTTTTTATGGAACTTCTCATTGTGGTAAGTGTGGTTGATCCAGTTTTCAGTAATGTGGCCATGTGAAACAGATTTGTGGAGGAATGTAGTGCTACCTCTAATCATTTTGTTTAATATACATAAATTTGTGAGTCTTTCAGCGTTTTCGTCCCTTTCTTCCAGTCCATGTTGTTCTATTATATCTCCATATCCTGCGTTATCCATTCTAATTTTGATGTTTAGGTGTCCCATCAGGGTGATCAGGTCGTTGGCTGAGCATTTCTCGATGATTGACTACAACCTTGCATAGAACTGGTCTTTGTCGTCTTCGTGGCTGTTGTTCGTGAGCGCATAACATAGAATGATATTCATTGTTATCCTAAGCTATGTAGTCAAACATTTTGTTAGTTCTCTTCCTTTGTTATAGGCATAGCGTGGTTTTCTATATTTCTTTTGCCTTATTGTTATTATCATTATCAGTATTACTTTAAGCGTTGTCTGCACCTTGAATTCATGGTTATCATTAACATACCTTTTTTATTCTTACTTAGTAACACTTATCACTACTGTATTCGCTTAAATGATCACATATTTAGCATTAATGTTAATTTGCTTAGTCGAATTTGGCAACGCGATCAATCAACATATTAACAAGCAAAAAACATTTATCAATTGACCTACATTTTATCAGACACGTATCCGTCTATGAATATACGATTATACGGTAATGAATAGGAATTTGTTGAATACGGAATTCGAAAACTGTTTACTGAAACAAACGTTTCTGTGCTAAACTTTTGTTTTCACTAGTAGACTAATTTATTAAAATTCTTCAATTATAAAAGTTCAGTGCATAATCCAACGGATATACTACTCAGGATGTCAACAAAAGGTAACCTGCATAACCTACGTAGTAAATATGATTCTCAATATCTTTATAACAATAGTTTATTTGATCCTACAGTTTTCCCTGACTGTGTACTGGTGAATTCTGTCTAACCTATAAGTGAATAAATAACTTTATGAATTAAGAATCAAGAAAACAGTGAATTTATTTAGAGCTATTTTTGTATTTTCTATTCTAACTAGACAGTAACACAATCAACTTCTATTACTTTTACTTACATAAGTAGCATAGTCATTTAGAAGCTTCTGTTGGTTAGGTTATGAAACCAGTGTATAACAGTTATTTTCAGAAGGTCACATATAGCATATGTTTATTTCTGTTTGTAAGCAGTCTATAAAAGCAGATAGGCATTTTTCAACAACTAAACAAAATTTCATTGCAACATCAGTTAGTCACATAGTTTAACCAATTTTCAAATAAATAAACAATGTAGTTCCTTAAGGAAAAGTGGAAAAATATCACGTTTTATGTTAGAATTTAGTAACTAAGTAGTGAGGTCAAAGTAACTTGATGACCTTATTTTATTACAGTAGGTAAATGATCTTTTTAACCTCTTATAACTGATCAATAAATTTATTATGGAATACAATTTGAATGAAGTACAAAAATTAGTTTTACATTATTAGGTGAATTTGATGTTTTTGTATGTTTTTTGTAAACACTAATAATCTACTGGATATTCACAATTCATTGTTACAAACTATATACTTATACATCTAATTCTTCCTGTTGATGATTTCATTTGAGATTCTGTCCACTAAAGAAATGAAAATAAAAGTCAGGGAATAGATCACAATTTCATTTTCATAGTTGTGCAATCTCATATGTACAAACATGATTTCAATAAAAAATAATTAGTCGAGCATGGTAACAAAAGTTAGTGTACAATAAATTATTGTTAATCAAAGTTGTAGAATGAATGTCATATAAATTAGATTGAAAATATGTTATTAATTTGCCTTGATTAAGAAGATAATATTCATAAAGATGAATTGTAACCAGTGTGATAAGGCGAATTATGAAAAAATAACTAAGTTCAGATGGGTATGAAAACTGATATGCTGGGCACCTAATGAAGATTGATTATATTCGAGAACTGAGTTTTAGAACATTATTTCATTTATTATAACTGTAGACAATGTAAACATTTTATTTCTATAACAGTTACGTTCCCCTTACTCGGTCCTCTAGTTTAGTATATTTACTCTTAGTATATTGTTTATTACTATGAACTACAGTCATTTAGTTGTGTCCCCGTTCACTGACACTATTCCCATTGTTCTACATCGATGCTAGATTCTTGATTGGTACCACTGGTAACGGCAACGGGTATTGATGGGCTTCTAATGCTTCATTAAGGCCTGTAGAATAATCTGCACATAGTCGGATGTTTCCATTGGGCTTCTTAACGATCACAATTGGCGCTGCCCATTCGGAAAAGTTTACCGGCTCGATGACTCCACTTTCTTGAAGGCGAGCTAACTCATGCTCAACAATAGGTAAAGCCGCATACGGCACTGGGTGTTTGGGACGGAATACTGGTGTGGCACCATGCTTGAGGACTAGCCGTGCTTTTGCTTTATTACATTCTCCCAGTTCTTCTGCAAACACTCTGTGGTGTCTTTCTAAAACAGTGTTCATCCTTTTTTCCGACACCTCAGAAGTCCTGACACGGCTGCAGACATGATTAATCGAGTGGTCGGCCAGTTTCAGAGTTTCTATGAGGTCGAGTCCCAACAAATCTAATCCTGGACTCTCTGTGAGGTATACAGTTGCATTTGACTTTGCATTCCCCTTCGCAACTTCACAGCATACCTCTCCAACATTATTTAATTTACCTCCTGATGCACTGTGGGCTAGCTGTATTGTTGGGCACACTGGAGGTTTGCCAATTTGCTTCCAAGTTGCTCGGCTAATAAGCGTTATGTCGGAGGCAGTGTCAAGCTGTAGACGAGTACGACGGCCATTGACCTCTATGGTAACATATTTTCTTCGGCTGGAAAGCTGTGTGCTAGTGTGAGCCACCATTATTTTGTTGGTTAATGCACGAGCTTTGTATTTTCTGGAATAAAGTCTTGGTGGACGACGACGATGTGACTTCCCTGTACAGTAAGTCTCTTTGTGTCCTTTACGATGACACTTAATGCAACGATGGTCTTTGTATGGACAAAACTTCTTATAGTGCCATTCTCCACATAACCAGCATGGGGAAGGAGGTTGTAAGCCACATTGCTTTTGCACACTAGAATCTTTTCGCTCAGTTATTGCGTGAACGTACGGAGGACGACGACCATTCTCGACCATAGATGTATCGTGCTTCAAGTTCACCAACCTCTGGCATTCACTGGCGACTTCTTGGAGAGTGATGCTTGGACACTGTTCAATTTTACTCAGAATTCTGGTTCTGATGTCAGCATCTTCAGGTGACTGCAGACTGCATACAAATACCAAACACTTAAACTGGTCTTCTGACATTGATGATAGTTTGAATCGTTCACACTCACGATTCACTAAGCCTGCATGTTTCACCCAGTCGTCATCGCCTGCTTTTGATAATTTAAGGCACTGGTAGCGGATATTGAATAAGGATGATTGTTCACCAAAGATTTGCGACAGAATCTTTATTGTTGCTTCGAAACTAAAATCTCTTGGGTTCTTTGGTAGGATGTAGTTAGTGTAGCGTTCATGTTCAGCCGTGCCAAGTTTTCGAAGTAGCATTCTGACTCTTGCGGCATCATCAATTTTTTCCAGGTCGACCTTCAGCAAGCCTTCGTACTTCTTAAACCACGAATCAAATGTGATACCAGCTAACCCATCGAAATGAAAACCATTGGTAGAGTTCATGATTGAATCGGAGTGAGATGTGCATGAGTTTTCTGATAGCCCCTTCTGGGTAAGATTCATTTGCTGGCTTAAAGTTTCTAGTACACGTATCTGGAACTGTTCATAACGTTTTTCTTGGCGTTCCAGCAAGGCTTCAACTTGTTCAAAGGTAAATGACATTTTGATGAGTTCACCCCGTCGCCAGTTGTTATATCTCGTGCTTGATGACTTTGACTAGCCGCAACGCAATCTTAGCACTTGAACGCCTTGAACCCTCTTAGTCGCAAAATCAGAAGACAGAAGACGAGAAAAACAGGAAACTTTATTCCAGTGAAAAGGGAAGTGAGTCGTGTACAAAATATTCGTATATTTATAGTGACTATTCATCAAAAATTGCAATCATAAACATTTTATTAATACAATGAAATATTGTCAAATATACTCTGTGAGTATAACTTACATTGACTCACATTGAAATGTGATGAAAGTTTATAAATCAAGTTTACAAAAATCAATACAACTTGATAAAATGAACAATTGTATTTTTAGGGATATCGAATCCCTAACAGTTTGCGGAAGGTTAATTCTTCATATACAGAATCAGAAGTGCATATATTTTCAGTTACATGACCAAAGAGACATGATCAAATTTTATGTCAAGGTAGTAAGCACCCAATTACAGAAACGCGTTAGCTAACTATAGCATGTGGGATTTCTGCAGAGAAATCTTAATAGTGTTCTATTTTAACATGCGGAAAGTGAAAGTTCTGTTTTCTTTTTTGACGGTGAACACAACTGATGAGTGAGAGTTATTAAAGATATGTAGGATATTATCCAGATGGGAAGTTTGATCATCGTTAATAAAACTGTCATCTACACACCTCTTGTACAAATGGAAACTGTCAATAGTTCATTTTAGTTGGTTATTTTCAGTACTAGCCATGTAGCGATTTATTGGTAGGGGGACCTAAGGGGAATCTCGTTATTATTACATCTATAAATTATATCATTCAATGTATGCTGTGCTTTAAAAGTGCATTCTAATGATAAGTACTTAAGATAATTAATCGGTATTCCAATATTTATCAGGCTTTCGTCAATGTATTCGTAAATGAAACAGATTGATTCAATGTGAGAAGCATTAGTAAAAAGACATTCTCTACACATAATAAAATCAAGTCCTTTATATATTAGATCAATTCTATCTACAATTTTCGGAGTTGCTACTAATAGCAGAAACTCAATCATCAAACGTACATACTCTTTCGATATGAACAGCTAATAATTCATAACTAGTACAGTATTATCCAGTCTTTTTTGAAGATACATTTCAACTGATGCATTTAGTAACTGGACATTACTACATATCTCATTTTAAGCTACACTAACTAGACATAGTCAAAATAGATCTCTTACACTCAATTATAAACTGGTTAAGTGTGTTAATAAGATGTTCTATCACTGAGCCTATAATGCAACTACTGTTATTTTCTTCAATCAGGTGGGTAGGTGCTCTTGAACTCTTTTGGATAGAATACATAATGAACGACCGTTGCACTTTGTTTCACAGAAACAAATGAATTTATAGATACACTTAAACTACACTTACTAGACAGTTATAAGAGATCGTTTACATTGAATTATAAACTGGTTAGTATGTACTATAAGGATATATTTATAACGTTAATTAAAGCTATTTCATATATTATAAATGAAGACTTTTCTACTTAGATATTTAGGCTACTTACATTGAGTGAAGATATAAATTTGGGAACGCTGTATTCAACTATTTCTTTGTCTTTATTTAATCAGTTTGAAAGTTACAGCAAAATACAAATATATTATGTGACCAGATTAAATAATATAGTCTTAGTAGCAAGAAACATATCCAGTTGTCAAATGTTTGGTTCAACTTGATGTTTCTACATTAGCTAATTACTTGTCTACCATTGAAATGACACTTTTATGTGTATGAACTTCTTATTTTATCACCTGTTACTTGATCATAAACGAATTATAATTTTAAGATTTGTATCACCAGATAATGTTCTGCTCATAATGTCATTTCTCAATAAAATAAATAAACCAATTCTCTAGACAGGAAACATTGATCATTGATTTTCTTATGTATAACATTCTACTGAAATATAACTTGTATGTGTTCGTATCTTTCAGTTGTTTATTATGGGGACAGCATTTAATTAGTATCTGTCCAGTCATACGCTGTTCAGCTAAAGAATTTCAAATTGAACAAAACGTAGGTCTTGAACTATACACGCCAATCACAACCGAATGTTTATCATACATGTGGCTTAAAATGGCATCCAAGCGGCCCACTTTCGATAAAATAGATATATGGTAACATAGACTAATCAGTTCCAGTACTAATTATCAACAGTGAGATGTAAACGCGTATAAATTGTATATGTCTAATATTTTCATAATTATGGCTGCCTGGATTATTTATTCCAGTGGATAACGCGATATTGTCATATGAGATTAGGATGAATTCAAATCTTGGTGCAAGCAACAATACCGAACTGACACGATTGAGGTGGAACAAATCGAGCATCTAGTTTACACTTTTGAGTGAGATTTAACTTAACCTGAATGTTTTCTCTGTTTATGTAAAATTTATGATTACTAGTTGCAGATCTGTGATGGAATGCTTAACAATTTATGTAACAATTAAGATGAACTTGTATATTTCCGTTGATTTGTTATGGACCAAAGCTAGTTAGTCTCTGTTGCTATATATGCATCCTGAGCTGATTGCCTCGATACAGCTGTTAATCACGGGTATTATCTAAATTTGATTGTGACTGGCAAGTGGAATCTAGGGCGCCCATTTTGTTATATTCTGGACTCGGTTGCTGGATGTAGCTGAAACCCAATGTTGATGTTCTCCTCAGTCCGTGACTAATCAACCAGAAGACACAAGTTCATCCTATTTGCCTGTGTACTCATTCTACAAGTTTGACTGTCTGGACTCAGTAGTCTAGTAATAAACACGGTGGCATTTGGCACGGAGCGGACTGCGTTTGAATCCAGGTGTGAACATCAACATTGGGATGCATGCGTAATCAACCGATTAGTCACAAATAAAACGAAATACGCGTCCTAGATTCCGCCTGCCAATCACAATCCAACTTAAAAGCTAATTTGTATAACAATTTATTTTTGATGAACTAAATAAACTTTTCTCTAAAGTAATAATTAACAAATAGGAATCATAAATTGAATTTATGTTGAAATTATACAATCGAGCACCAACTGGCTTAGTGTTGCTATTCTTTAAGCCTTAGACACGAAAGTTGAAGACTCCGAATTCAATCGCTAGTCGAATCGAAGGTGTAATCTGCCACTAGGGAGTTCTATACTTGGATAAAATAGATATCCAATAATTCCTGGCTTTCACTGATACCTAACCGACATCAATCTATGGTGATTATAATCAATTAAATAGAAATACAATGAAAAATCATACAAATAATAAAACACTATTTACACACTGTCTTTACATTCAAACAGTGAGTCAGCATAATTTACGCTGAATAATGTGTTATTTACAGTGTAAAAGTTAACATGTTAACATTTAATGGACATAAGTTACAATTCATCAAAAAGAAAAAAGTCTAACAGAAATTGTTTATGTTACTTACTGTTATGGTATCTAATTTCTTCTTTTCCTTCTTCTTCTTCTTCTTCTTCTTCTTCTTCTACTTCTCCTTCTTCTTTTTCTTTTTGGTATGTTTTTCTTCAGTTTGTATTCATCATAGTGTATTTATCATGTAAGCGAATATTATAAGTAAACATTAGTTAATCAATCTAGAATACCTTCGTTTCAATAAGTAATAATGTAATTTAGTTGAAAGAAAACATTTTAACAGTCAATGTTTAACTTTTTTTTTTCCATCATCAATTTGGTGTATCTAGTTAATATACACATGAATTACAATTGTATGTCATTGTTTTATTTAACTTAAACAATCACTCATGTATAGAAAACATAATTCATTGAAATATGTCTGTTTTAAATAATCTAATTAGTAGCTAATTGTTAACTGATTGAGATGTGATTATTTTAAGTGAGGATTGAAACGATAAAACTGAATAACAGTAAAGAATTTTCATGTAGTATTAGTGTACTAATGAGAATTTTAATCAATCAATCAACTAATCAATGCCTTATAACCTCCCCATGAAGCATCCACCGCCAATTAAGATCCCATTCTCCAACCAACTTTGCTCTCGAGTCCTTTTCTTGTTCCAGCTAAGTGATATTCATTTTTCTATATAAACGTGCAGTTTCATATGCAGCATCCTTTGCTTTTATTCTTTTCTTTCTGCTATAGAAATTTCATATTAACACATGCCATGTAGCGCCATTTGATGAATACCTTAATCTGCGTTCTATCCATCTCTAGGGTTTTTTCATAATTTCTTCCACAGATGAAAGTTTGCTGGGTCTCTGTCACAGTAGGTTGTTCTTCATGCTGTCTGGCAAATGGATCTGGAATATTTCTTTACATAAACAACCGTTTGCAAATATTGTATCCTTGGGTGAAGGTTTTCTTAGTTTTCTAAGTTCAAGCCAATGAATGCACATCACCAATTGAGAAGTTACGTTGGAATAGCATAGGCTCAAATTCTCGGATCGCGGCTCGAGGATGTATGACCTATTTTGAAGGAGGGAAAGACTGAAAGCTGATGAAGTTATGTAGTAGTGATTATATTTCATTCGAATTTTAAGTCAGTGATAACTTATGCACGCAGGGTTTGGGTGGGTAGTCAGCAGCGAACTCGGGATTAAGGTTTGGTACTTGTTAACAAGGCGCACCTGCAATCTTTGCTAATCCGATCTCAGATCACACTTCAGCCCTACAGAAGTTTTGAATGGCTGCGTGGTAACGGTCTCACACTTTAAAATTCGGCTACACGGAAACGAATCTGCAAAGAGGAGTACAAGTTCCCCCTCCATCTCCCCAAAGATTGTAGATACACATTTCTGGAGAGTGTTTAAAGGCAGAAAACTAATGTCCAGCATTTCCTGTAAATTACCCCTAGACTGCTTTCTGTCTCTACATATTTTCAGTAATGTCTGAATACTTAGATTAGTGACCAAATTACGAGTTGATCGACAGAATTCAATTAGTAGTATAAGAGACTTGACGAACATCAAATGTTTTGCTGTCAAGATCTAATTAGAAACAATATTGTTCACGTACATGTGTTGTTTTAAATCACATGATAGGGATTTTCGATGTGTTGGACCATACACAGTGAACGTAAATTCTGAGCACAAAAGGAAATCAGTCCAACCAATGGTTTTAAATATTTATTATAGTGTCCTTTGAATAATGAATTTATTCATTTTGTTATTTTATTCTATAGGCATATATATGCTCAATAGTATAGTTGTGAATAGGACATTAGTATAAAGTGATCACCTTAATGAATGAAATTCTTGATTTTCTTATTATCATATTTCTGTTGAATAAGTAATCTATTCGTGCTATACACTACCACTTATTTGTTACTGAATATGCTACTTTTATATGGAACTGAGTATAGAGTTTTGATGGACAACTGATGGGTAAGATGAATCTCCCCACTTCTTTCGCCTTTTCGAAATATAGAAATAAGAACTGAGGTGGTCTATAGAGATTGGTAAGTAGTTCTAGTTGATTAAATTCGTCATAGAATGATGTTGGTTGGGCTACCATTAAAAAGCAGAGAATATTTAATAGCTTTATCTTCTTACTAGGGAACTTCTCTGTGGAAGTGCATTCTCTCTAGATCCAGTCCCTAATGGGTTTCAGGTTGGCGAACACCTAACTCTCTACACTACTGGACCGTCATCCACTTCCATCAATTCGTGACATAGTGTGACCATACTGTTATATTTCGTACTTGATAACTTGACTAGCCGCAAAACAATCTTATCGCTTGAACGCCTGGAACCCTCCTAGTCACAAAATTAGAAGACAGAAGATGGGAAGACAGGAAACTTTATTCCAGTAAAATGGAGATTGATTGATGTACAAAATATTCGTATATTTATAGTTTTCTAAAACAAATAAATCAGTATTATGATCCGACCAATTCGAATTAAGAAGTCTCAACTGCTACCCAATCACGACGCTCCACGTCGACATTCTAGAAGGTTCTATCGATCAGTGATTGGACAGAATGTCTCCGGCTCCTTCAAGGGTTCTGGAGGCTTCGTTGAAGTTTCTGGGAGCTATCCCAACACATACTAACATTAATCTAATATGAATAATGAATTTTTTCATTATTAATAATCATAGTAACGATATTCAATTTTAATTCACGAATTTGAAAATGTAGTTTATTCAATTGTGTAATACACGAATAATTATGCACCTCATACAGTAAAACAACTTGTTAAATTTTTTTCGAAATATAAATTAAAAAAGAAGAAAAAAACAGTGATACTTCAGAAATAAAAAAAAACAACTAAAAGAAAAAGAAGAAAAAGAATCAAATACAATGAAGTTTGAAGTGATTTGAAGTGATTGTCTAATTGTTTGAATGTTAGTCGTCAATTCAATAGAAGTTTGGTAATCACCTAAACTTTATTTCTTAGACCATAGGAAAAAACAAACAAACACAAAAAGTGAATAAATTAAATTCTTCAGTATTAATTTCAACAAAATGTATTTCTCTTCAGTTATCCTTCTTCTTCTTCTTCATATTTCTTGTATGTATATTCTCTAATGAAAAACAATATGAACAATGTAATTGTTTCTATGTATTATTTATTTCTCTTATTTATGTCTAAATATGAATATTCATATTGAAAAGTAGGTGTGATAGAAAGTAATAAAATAGAAAAAAGTAACTGGATCTTGCCTGGATTGAGTGGTAATTATCTGTGTGTTGGTGAGGTGTGGTGAGGATGGGGGGGTGTGATGGAGTGGTGGTTTATACTGAATACAAAAACTTGATCATCACTACTTAGGCAAGAAAAATTAATTACTTTGGTTCATTTTTCTCTTAGCAAAACTTAGATTTTATTTTATTCCGTTGATATTTTCTGTGATTAAAATATTCCTCCTACTGATTACATCATAAATTTCAAATAGGTTACACATTTCAGTGAACAAATGTTATATAATTCTTTAGAGTGACAAAAATTTTAATAAATTAAGTTCACACCATTGAGAACCAGGGAGTAATAGACACTAGTTTCATCCTAGTATAGGACATTTTTGTGGCAGTGCGCACTGTTGATTTCACCCAAATGACTGCAAATTTGTGAACCCATAATCCACTGCACTGTTGAGCCGGTATCGAATAGTGGATTGCCTACCTTCATCATTTTGTGATATAGAGCTACGATTTTCCACTGTAGTCGATGAAAACTGTTTTTTTTTCATTATTAATAATCATAGTAACGATATTCAATTTTAATTCACGAATTTGAAAATGTAGTTTATTCGATTGTGTAATACACGAATAATTATGCACCTCATACAGTAAAACAACTTGTTAAATTTTTTTCGAAATATAAATTAAAAAAGAAGAAAAAAACAGTGATACTTCAGAAATAAAAAAAAACAACTAAAAGAAAAAGAAGAAAAAGAATCAAATACAATGAAGTTTGAAGTGATTTGAAGTGATTGTCTAATTGTTTGAATGTTAGTCGTCAATTCAATAGAAGTTTGGTAATCACCTAAACTTTATTTCTTAGACCATAGGAAAAAACAAACAAACACAAAAAGTGAATAAATTAAATTCTTCAGTATTAATTTCAACAAAATGTATTTCTCTTCAGTTATCCTTCTTCTTCTTCTTCATATTTCTTGTATGCATATTCTCTAATGAAAAACAATATGAACAATGTAATTGTTTCTATGTATTATTCATTTCTCTTATTTATGTCTAAATATGAATATTCATATTGAAAAGTAGATGTGATAGAAAGTAATAAAATAGAAAAAAGTAACTGGATCTTGCCTGGATTGAGTGGTAATTATCTGTGTGTTGGTGAGGTGTGGTGAGGATGGGAGGTGTGATGGAGTGGTGGTTTATACTGAATACAAAAACTTGATCATCACTACTTAGGCAAGAAAAATTAATTACTTTGGTTCATTTTTCTCTTAGCAAAACTTAGATTTTATTTTATTCCGTTGATATTTTCTGTGATTAAAATATTCCTCCTACTGATTACATCATAAATTTCAAATAGGTTACACATTTCAGTGAACAAATGTTATATAATTCTTTAGAGTGACAAAAATTTTAATAAATTAAGTTCACACCATTGAGAACCAGGGAGTAATAGACACTAGTTTCATCCTAGTATAGGACATTTTTGTGGCAGTGCGCACTGTTGATTTCACCCAAATGACTGCAAATTTGTGAACCCATAATCCACTGCACTGTTGAGCCGGTATCGAATAGTGGATTGCCTACCTTCATCATTTTGTGATATAGAGCTACGATTTTCCACTGTAGTCGATGAAAACTGTTTCAATCTGGACAAGTTTGAACTCCACCAGTTGCAGTTTTTCACTAGAGCTTGGAAAATTCTGAAGTTAGTCACTAGTGAGATGATTAGTGTAATTGGAATGAGATGGTTTGTGAAGACTGGTATTTATTTTTAGTTGTTTTGACTAGTCACAGGTTGATGTTGGGCTCATACCAGTGAAAACCAGGAAGCACTAGACAGCTGTCACGTCTTAGTAGGGGACTCCTTAGGTGTGTCCACCCTCGATTTAACCACGGTAAGCGCTAGTGACTAGCTTCAAGATGCTCGTAAGTTTCTAGTAAGAAGTTGTGACTGGTGGAGTTCAGGCTTACTAGGTATGAGACAGTTATCACCAATGACGGTGAATGATTGTCACGACATATTGCAAACTGATAGAGGTGGGAATTCTACCAGTGAACGCCATACCAGTGATGTATTAGCTTTGGCTTTCGCCATCCTGGAGGCCTTGGGTTTGATTTATTTGAGGGAATTGGGAGTGTACTCTCTGCCACGAAAGAGTCCCATACCAGAACAAAAAACTACTTAATGCGTTTTGGAGGTTACCTACTATTATCAATCTGTGACGAAAAAAAAATTGATTAAACTTAGGCCATGATCTCCACCATCTCAATTCAATATCCAAATATGTTAACAATAAATTAGTATCAACTGACACAGTAATCCTTTCATGCATTTCCCAATTTAACTCTTGTTGAAAACTGATGTAATGGATAAACATCTTTTCTTATTCAAATTGATAAAAAATACAATACAATCACAAATTGATGAAAATAGGAATTCTATAATTGGATACCGACTCATTAGTGTAGAGGGTTAAGCCTTCATCAACCTCAAACCCCAGCGAAGGCATCTGAAGTACACAGTTTCACAGTGGATTAGGATATTAAGATGAAACAGCTGTCCAGTTCTCTTTAGTTTTCCGAGATACCCAACCGTACATCAATCCGTGACTAATTCAAATAACTGAAAACAACACAATGAAGACAAATTTTGGAAGTCAGTATGGAATAAGGTGAAACACGTGTTTCAATCATTATTACATACAATAACAATATTAGGGAATATAGAACAAAGCAATTAACCAATCAGAATAAAGAATAATAAAATAAATGTGAAAAATCTACACATTTCATTGGTTACAACATTTTTTAGTCTTTTTTTGGGGGGAAGATAAATGATAATTGTTTTTTGAACTTTAAACTTAATAAATGAATAAATTCAACATTAAAAATTTCTCCCAAAAAGAAGCTGATTACTTTATTCCCCCTTGCCCTGGCCAAAAGTTGAATTTATCTCTAGAATGTATGATTCAATACAATTGATTATCTTGTTTCTTAAAAACAAATTCATCTAATTAGAAAAAATTTTTTTTCTTGAAAACAACACGTAAAACATTGTCATTACTAATCAATTTCTTTTGGCAATTTTTCTTATTTGATGGAGTTAATTTTTGAGAACAAAATTATCCAGTACATGTTTGCATAGTTACTAGGAGATTGTAGCTGATATCTTCTTTTTCATTATAAAAATAAAATTATAAAGTTATGGAAATTTTATTTCTTATTCTATTCTATACAATTGTGTACATAGATAAAACAAAACAAGATATTAAAGTGCATACAGCTATTCAAGTTAAACATCCTTCAAATCAACATTGGATCGAACGTACTTCATCGGCACGATATGTTACAACACCAAATGTTAGAACAACTTCTTATACATTACATAATACAGAGAATTTATTATCAATAAATTTAAGTTCTGATGTAAAAAGAAATACATTTCGTAGAAAAGAATTACAAGATCAACCACAATTACCTAATGTTTACCCTCAAGCATATTTAAATTATCCAATGAATAGGAAACTACCAAATGATGAATACAATCAACATGAAATTATGCATCCATACGGAGTAATGAATACATTACATAATTTACCATCATGGTATAGTTTACGATATAGACGATATCCACGTGAGGAACCACATCATCCATATAATGATAACAATCTTCAGTTACCATGGAATTATAAACCAAAGTGTAGATCATGTGGTCGACCATTATTACAAGATTCATTCTGTGTTGATGATTTCGGTAAGCACTTTTTTGTTGCATCACTGTTTGCCTGCAATGTTAGTTAATATCATTCTATTTATTGCATAACAAAATCCTGTTTACCATAATGATAATGTTTCTCATGCAATTTTATGTTCAATAGTCTACATGACTTAATAAAATATGGAAAAGCGTTTATTTTGTGGATATTTTACCTTGAATAAATAAATAGCTTGCTCTCTGTATCCCACAAAATTCGCCTTATTCACCTATTCACGAACAATGAGTACGTGTTGAACCAAGTTTTCTAGATTACTCTTCCCCCCCACACTTACCCTTTGATATTTCATTTTCTTTAACTATTAATATTAGTAAATCTTAAACAGTTACAGGGTAAAAATTGATCTGATACTCATAGTCATCAGGTCAGATGCTATCTATTATTCACCGAATTTCTTAGAACAAAATGTAGAAGTTCAATTTGTTCATAACTCGGTAATTCGCTTTCATATTGCATAGCAATTAGCATTTATTTATTGATTTATTTTGAACCGTAGTGATTAAAAAATGGTATTAAAATGGGGGAGGGACTGAATAATGATGCCAAAAAATTATATGCTGTTAGATAAAACAAAGAGAAGAATGGAATATTCATTTCTTGTTTTGTGATTAGTTTATACAAGCTAGTTTAACTGTGCGTAACGTATTGTCGCAGTATTCTCGAAAACTGTAATATTTAATTTACATACACTAAGTTGACCAGTTATTGCATCAGTACACATTGGTTTACCGCTTGGTTGCATGAGCAAGAATCTCTTTGACTGTGACATCTCAACGTATTATGTAAACTACTCAAATGAATAATCTACTAGTCAGTTACTACATCATAAAACTAATGGACACATATGGAAAATCATAATGAAAATGACAAGTTCCCGATGACAATTTCCCAAGAACTAGAACAAATCACTTTTTTCCCTAATCTAGTTAAATAGGAAGAATGCAATTTTCCATGTCATCTAAGCATATTAGTAGTTCTAGTAATACGTTTATAAAAAAATATGGTTGAATACATGTAGTTTAAGGTTTATCGTATTCAGTTAATAATGCTGTAGTGATATTATTAGTACTTCGTGTTCCGAGTTTGTAATCACGAAGTAATACAATTATAACTCAGTATTCACAATTATCGAGATGTGTTGCATTACCTACAATTTAAATCAAGAGTAAACCAGTAATCAAGGGATCAAGCAATCAATCTCATATACAATCCGAAGTGATATATAAATATATATGAAAATGTAAGTGTCCATAACGTGAATCATTTTAGAAATTGCAGTTGGAGTCGGTTATTATAATGTAGCCAATGAATAGGTCGAAACAGCGAAGAGATAAATAGCTAGAAAAACAGACAATTGCAAGTTTACCGGTTTACATGAATGATAAGATATCGTAGTTATACGAATAAACATAATAATGTAGTAAATAAATATATGGATCACGTAGTGATCAGAACTTATGGATAAGTGTCCGCTTTAAAACCAGAAGTTCCTGGGCCTGACCCCTGACATTGTCGTAGATACATACTATTGAAGAGTTCTATATTAGGATGAAACAGCCACCCAGTGCTTCCTGGTGGTCAGTGGTTTATTAATTTGGGCCAATTCGTGATATTACATCAACAATTAGTTTTATTCTATGACGAAATTGTTAATTATTACTTTATGATATTTAATAACTCACTAATCAAATTTAGCCCATGATGTTGACTTAAAGCCATTCGTAATTGTAAAGTTGTGAGGTTTCTTGTAGAATCAGTATTAAGATTTGGTGAATGTCTACTGACATGATAACAACGTCTATTCTAAGCTAAATGTCATCGACTTTGAAATAGGCTATATTATTTACCATTCTTCTAAACATAACTCAACCATTGTGATAATATCACTTTGTTATATTATATCAATCATTAGAAGTATTTGTTTCTTCAGATAGTTGAATTTCACATGTTCTTAACTTCATCGACTCCTTCACGAGATTGTTAGTTAAAAATATTTATGTTACTATGAGTAGTAAATCTATGAGAAATATTCATTTATAAATATTTCTAGAAGTGTTAGATAGATTTTATTAAAGAAATCTTAATCAACTTTTAAAAAGTATAAAAATGAAATCTATTTGTTTTGCTGTACTAGTGGCATGCTATATAGTAGTTATTTGTAATGCGCCTTAATACTTTCTAGTCTCGTAGAGTTAAGATATCAAAAACAATTAAAATGTTTTATTAGATGTATTGGTGATTGTTGAAGTGGCTATTAAGAATCGTTCTGATTTAGTTAACTATTAAAAACTGGGAAACACTGGACAGATATTTCGCCTTGGTATACAGCTTTTCGGAAATGAACAACCACAATCCTTTCACGAAACCTAGCCCAGAAACTTCAGGCTTTGAAGTAAATCTTTAACTAATACACCACTAAGATGTCTTCCAACGGTCAATTGTAAGATCGTGCACCCCAGTTGAAACAAACTATTTCTGAAAAAACGTAGGTTTTAGTGGGTTATTTCAGCTTCTCAGGAGTGTATTGTGACAAGGTTTAACGACGAAGTCAAAAAAAAAATACAAATATGGATGAACCTGTCTAAAGTTGTAGCCTCTTAGTTTAGAAATGATCCAGAAATCTAAGGGAACTATTATTAGTCTCATTTTATTAGTATCTAAGTATTTCTACGTGGGCTAAACTATAGATATAGATATATTCAGCTGGGAAACATTCGTTTACTATCCTCCACTAATCTTTCTTGCTTGTCTCAACAGTCTTCACATGTTTCTCCATGAACTATATTAAGTATGAGATCGGTCTAGCAGACCTCAATATAATCTTTTAAAATTTTATTTAGTACAGATGATAATAAAAACTGTTAACATACATTTTTTACTTAGTGATTTCATTTGAATATGTTGAACAATGTACATAGATCAGTTACTTGAAGTTGCTAAGTGGTATTTACAGATTAATAATTATAATACACAAGTATTCAATAACATCGTTATTACTATTAATTGAGTGACAAGTGTTTTATAATATTGAAATTACTTTTTCAGTAGTATTTATACATTATCAATGTATTCACACTAAGTGATTAAATCGTTTTGCACCGAACTTAATAGACAATAATTGTGAAATCAAAAACACATTAAATAGGCTTCACATAACACCTTCTCCTTTGAATCTTGAAGAAACACATAACAAACGTTTGAACAGAATAACATGCTGATGCATTTAACTTTGTTTAGTCCTTATCAGCTGCTACTCGTAATCTCTAAGATAAAAATACAGATTTGACTTACTTGTGAAGTTTAATTATTTTCAGGTAAGTACTTGTGTATCATCAATAGGATGAATAATTGATGTAAGTAAAATGAATAAAATTGATTAATAACTGTTGTAATTAAATGTACGTAGTGACGAAGATTCTAGTAGGATAGAAACAGATCAAAATCATTACAGAATTAAAGATTACAATTAATTACATAATTGATTGATGAATTATGATCAATCAATTTCAAAATAAAGGATTCTAAACCTAAAAAATTTAAAGAGATCTAATCAAAACAAGTAAAATGTTGTAAGGAAAAGAAAACTATATGATGTAATCGAATATTCATGGGACGGGGAAGTGCTTCTGCCTTCAATTAGTTTTAAATATAGAGGTTAGATTTGGCTTCTGCCCATTTTAATAGAGTTGAAATTGGTTGTTTATTTATTACTTTGAAAGGATTTTGATGCATCGGTTGTGTGTCCTGTCCATTAATGCTAGCTAAAACATCTTGGGATCAGTGATACAACAAATAGATGAACACCTATTCATTAAATAAAGATTGTAGTTTATCATCAAATTATAAAATCAACACTTTCATTATTAGACAGTAACATTTATGTAGATGACTTAATTTAGATTGCTAGTTTGACGGTAAACATATAACTCATCGTAGTGTATGAATTCTTCAGCAATTTGCTGTCAAAGTCGTAATCAGAAACATAAGATATTGATGAAAGCATAAAATATTCAGGAAACTAAGTTAAAACACAATAATATACGTTGTAAATTAAAACAACACAATTTTATTCATTAATCAAGTATACACTATTAAACGAATGTGATATGACTTCTGGAATTTATGATAAGAATAATCATAAATGATGAAGTTTTCAGGAAACGAAACAGTAACTCTTCAATGACAATAACCCATGACTATGTCATATTACTTATTAGATAACAATAACAATATAAATCATTTAAAGTGAACTCAGTAGTCTTAGTATATTATACTTGTGATAAGACATGATCATAGGTTGAACTAATGTTTGCGCTGTTTTTGAGTGTCGTCTGTAACCATTACCTCGAAAACTCCCAGTCGGTTCTTGGAATCGCAACACCAGAGACGAAAAGCGCACACTTGTTTGCACTATTCTACAAGGCGTAAATTTGGCACCCTAATACTATGAACTGTGATGTCGTTGGCCTTGCAATTAATTTATGCCTTCATAGAGTGTGAACCTCCTATCAATGACTATCAAAACCCTAGTATGTTAATAAAATTATATCATTCTGATCATACCTGTAAACTGATATACACTCATGTACAAAAAGCCACTTGAGAATAGACCTATTATTATTATTAACTGTATTGTTTACATAAGTGAATTGTTGCATACATCAAGCATATCATTAAGTTGTCAATTAAAATCCTCGTCTAGTTACAACTATTTGGCGTAACAAATGTAATAAACGCCTACATTTATTATTCTTAAGTGATATTATCACGTTATAAACACATGAAATAGAAAACATTAACTTCTAGTCACTTGTAAATTTCCATTAGTTTATTTAAGTAAGCATTAGTGAATACAACTGATTTTGAATGTAACTCCTAGTTTCTAAGTATGAATACAACGTATACCTTAGTAGATACAATTGTAATGATTATTTACGTAAGCATCAATTATTTTTTAATAGCATCAACAATTCTTTTAGACAAGCTTAACAAAGTTAGGATTCTAAAGGTCTAAATCTTCTAGTTTTTGGACTTTGAAAGTATATTTAACTGAGTTAAATATGTATATGCATATCCTGATAGGATATCATGAGAGTGATGTTATAGGTATGAGAATTGTCATCACTTGCAGGGAGCATACACCATGATGTACTGGAAAAGTGAATTGGGTTAGGGTTGGTCTAGATGACACCGAGTTGGAAATATGTACAGTGAGGTGAAGTGAACATTGTTAGGGTCTATCTTAGCTAACTTTACTATTTCTTTGTTGGGATGTGATGTCTCTTTTGTTAATTGTCTAAAGGAAATGCTTCTGTACTGTCGGCGGTGCAACTTAGAACTCGGACTTTATGCTTACTTCTTTTATTCTTGCAGCTATTCAACCAATCTACCTGACAGTTTAGAATCTTAACGAACAAATGTTCCATACAGTATAGCCCAGTATGTTCATTACTCTAGGTAAACACGATCACCACCACATAATATCAGCAGATACAGGGTCTTGAGATAATTTACGTGGCGATACAATCTAGTCATACGATTTCCAGTAGTCAGACTGTAGTTAACAATCGAATGCAAGAAGTATAAACCATTCTATTTTGAACATGTTAGTTAAAAATACGAGCATAAACATACCTCCTTTTTGGCTTCATAGGTAAATGTTTTAAATATTTTGCTGAAAATTAATTTTGATGTTTCCATAAATCATTTATCGCAGAAGGCTGCTGCAAACGATGACATCACTCTTCAGAATAATACATAAATAAATTAACATAAGATAGAATGTACATTTTATGTGCTATTTGGCAAGTACAATAAGTTTGAGCATTGAATGGAACTTAAACACAACACTCAATTGGCAATAGATGAGAAGATCATCTTATTTCACAATGAAAGTAAAGAATAATCGACAAACATTTTTTATTTCGTTTTGTTTCATTCTATAAAATATGTAGGTCTCTACTTATAGGCACCAGTTTACACTCACTCTACTATGATTTCTTAGTGAGTTTTCAAATGATATTAACCTATAACTTCCAGATGAATCATTTTCATGATAAGGCAATTTTCTTCCGTGATATTGAAATTTGAATTAATGTACATTCATAAACACTATGCTTTTCTATTATATAAATGTATATTCTTTCGGTTTGTGGCTCAATATAGATTTCAGGAAAGAAAATGTATCCTATTTGAGATTGATAGATTTGATATGTTCTTGTAGTTTATTGCTAGTTTTTAAATATCAAAGTGAGTATTCTTTTCAGGTACTTACATTAATTTGCTTGGACACTGACAGTATCTAACTAGTATAAATCAGAATTAGATTGTATCATTAAATAAAGTATTTCATGCTACGAAATTTCATGCTTCAGTGAAATTAAGTTAACATCAATTGAACGTCAAATACTTTCGTTTTAGTTTATTAAGTATCTAAGTTATACAAATATCCACGGAAATTATTCACTGTTAAGTTATTAACTTGGACGATAACTGTCAATCAACTTGTCTAGGTAATAGCATGCTACCTTATAGGTGATTAAGTGATATCTTTACCTTCAAGAAAGATATATTTAACTCCATGTTTGTCTACCACGAATCTGTTTCTAACCACATTGTTCTCCAGATTAAATTCAAACTAAACATTTGCTTTAAATAGTCCTTTTAAATGTAAATGTATAGGATTTTCCGGAACATACAACACAATTAAAAATATAACATGAAATCAGAACAAGGGTAGTTGTAATACGGATTCATTATAGTCCATATACAAGTAGTTAGTCCTGCTTCACGACTTATAAATCATGCAATAATAGTGTTTCACATGAAAACTTACAACAAAGGAATAATGCGAATAATAGAAATAACATATTCAACAAGTATGTAGTCAAATCATGTATGATAATCTTCTGAAACATGGTTCTAGGAATTGAAAAATTTCTCTTTACTTGTTACTAATAACAGGAAGTTTATATCAAGTAAATTTCTTATTTAGATAATCCAAGAACGACAACATTTACAGACTACTTGAAATTCAATGTATTTCGTCACATTCAGTCTCATCAGCAACATACATGCTGTTGACTTTAGATAATTCAAAATATTAATATTCATATTGATTATGTTCATTGTAATGTCTAAACATTAGCAGTAGATTACTTAGTTGGTGAAATTGTGAAGATGTTGAATTTAATGTAATAAATTTACTGAATCTCTTGCAACTAAAATGCGACCTTTGTATTCAAAATGAATCAGTAGCTAAACATAAATTGCTCTGGTAACGTTACATCGATGACGTGATCGCTTTATCTGACTACAGATAAAAGGAAGTCGGTCAGCTGTAATGTAACATTTCGTTTTCTGCATATATCCATCCATCGTAACTACATAATTGAACAACTTCAACTAATCACTAGGTCTCTCCTTCTTACTTCACCTGCCAAAATATTTTTTGAACCGCTTTTCATTTTACTTAATCATTCTCCAGAATATTCATCTAATTCTTTTATAAATACCTTAAACTCAGGTTTTTTATAGTTTAACTGCCTAAACAATCTAATATTACCTGTTTAACATTATGATCAGTATAATCAACATGTGTATTATCTAAAATCAGTATCGCATGTGCAAATGACGGGACTGAATACAACGAAATGCACTGAATTCAAAGTATTCAGAAAAATGATATCATTCTTGCATTATTCAATCTTTCGAAGTGAACAAACTGAATAGGATCCCATATTCAGCAACACTTCACTTTAAGGTTTACATTTTTCTGACCAATTGAAATTACATAACAAATATTTACCTGAGTTATGATGTATTTAATAACTCAACATTCTATCAGTAAAATTGAACTATACATTTTCAAAGAAGACAATTTAATAAACATTAGTATTGATTTAAGTTGGACTGTGAGTGGCAACCGCAATCCCGAACGCACGTCTCATTCTATTTGAGACTCGTTGGCTGCATGAACCTGAGTTCCAATGGATATGTTGACACCGGAATTCCAACTTAATCTGCTGTATGCCAAACGCCTGTTGCACAATCATGACTGTCTGTAATCAGTAACCTACTAGTGAACGCGGTGGTGTTTGTCACGAAGTGGACTGAGTTTGAGTCCCGGTGTGAACATCAACATTGTGATGTAGGCAAATTCGGGCGATGATTCTTAAATTGAGTTAAACGCGCTTCCTAGATTTCGCCTACCAATCACAATCCAACTTATAAATCACTTGTGATTAATAACTATATCGAGTCAATCCTCTCAGGATGGACATATAGCAACAGAGGCTGACCATTTGCAATCCATTACAAACAAACGGGAAGATTATAACTCATCCTTAATAGTATTGATTTTCTTAAAAAAACAAAGAGGTTTAGTCGTTCATCAACCTAAAAGCCCTAGGTTCGACTCATCTAGGTAGACCAAGTGTGCACACCGTTGAAGAAACAACTGTCCAATACTTTCTGATTAACAATGTTACACTGTCATAATCAATCTGTGATGTATTCAATCTCTTAGGATAACATTAGTTTAAATACACTTATTATTAAATCATAAAGGTCAGTGAATAATTGTAGGAATTTGATTAGTTGTCATGTGATATATCTATGTCTCCACCTAACTGATCGCATAATTTCCATGTGTTATAAATCCCCTCCATGAATTTCTAGTTAATTTTTCAGAATACTAGATACTTGACAACTAAGGATATTCATACACAATTATAAAAAAGCATTATTAAGGTTTCTGCTGTAGAGGCTAATAGTTAGTTTACAAAAATAAAAATGAAAAGGTAATATACCGGTAAGTATAAGTTATTGTTTCCAATGTTTACATACTCGAGCTTCTAGGCGTCTAAGAGAAACTCTTCATATTTTGATGCTAGAAGTAACAGTGTTAAGCGTATATGTATGAAATAGATTATGCAACAAACTGATTAATCCTTGTGTCTAGTAGTTTCATGATTGTGACATTGTACGATTATATAAGTTATACGAATCAGTTATTAGAAAAATAAGCTTCCTTTTTCATTTAGCAATTGCACTTTTACCAAGAGTTATGAGGAATGAGGTCTAACTATAACAGTGGGGGGGGGGTATTAATCTTCTTACTGAATCAAGACGACATATTAATCTACGTATTATTCTATCTGTTATATCTATAACTTTTCTAACTGGAAAGCAATAAACATATTTGAACATTAACAAATAGTAGTAACTTAAATGATACAATGTTTCTTAAAATATATCATAAAGTGTAATGAAATGGAATGATAGAACAACAGAAGACGAATTATACCCATAGATAAAAAAAAGATAAACAAAACAAAGATTGAATCAATATACAAAAAAACTGAATATCCGACATCATTAGCTATGTCAATAGTCATAGACAAAGAAGAATCGAAACTGATTCGTCAAGGTAAATTGTATATTTCACATATGTTAGTGTCTTGAACTAAATCTTACAAATTCAACTTTAATTGTACTCATTACTAATTAAATTCTAAATGAATTACCAAAGCTATAATGGTATATAGTGACACTTATACTACATCTAGATATAATAAGAGACAATCATGAAATTGAATAATTCACAGATTACGTTACAGTTCGTTGCAGTTAGATATAATTATCACCGGACATAAACTCTATAGTTCAAAAGGCATTGAACATACCATACTACTTAAATATTTCAAAACTCATTAGTCAGAAATAATAATACTTTGAAGCGTAAAATAGAATACAATATGGTACGTTGTACGTAGGTAGGTAGGTTATTTACGATGTTTACATTGTTCAACAATCGTTTATAAGTCAGTACGCTCCTCTAACGTTCTGTTTAGTCTTCATTAAATATATCAACGCTATTCATTGTTAACTATGTATTTATGATTCACTTCCGTTATGTCAGCTTGGGCTACAGTGGATATGTTATTAACGTGTTTCTGAATATTAACTAGGAAGCTTGAAATAAATTCCTTAACAATGATCAGATTCTACTATTCAGTATTCACCTTTTATCTAAACGTAGAAAAATCGACAAGAATTTTGGGTATGATACATCTAGTTAACTTTGAAATAGCTGTTGAAAATCTCAAGCCGTAGACAATTGCCAAAGTTATGTCTAATAAGTAAATAAGAAGCTTCAAAATCCATTTGTCTTGTTAACTAAGTACTTTATTTGATAGAAAAACATTTTCTTTACAAACATTTAACATGTTACTTGGGTACTGTAAGAAACGTCTGCAAGGATATACATTCGTGCTAAATTGATTCTCTTGTCAAATAGTGAAATGGAAAATGTCACGTTAAATCATTGAAGTTTAAATAATTATTCATTAAACTGTAACCACGACAACTGATCAACTGGTTGATTGAATACTAAATAATAATTTATTTACTATTGACATCTTGAACAGTGTCTAGTTGTATCTAATTAAAATAATACTGAAATTAAAAATTAAGTGTAACCACACATAAAACTAAATGTAGGTACTGTGATTTGTATTGAATTATTGAAATATAATGAATATTACACAACATGTCATAAATTTATTCCTACAACTAATCATAAAAATTCTCCTGTCAAACAAGTATATCTCCCGTACTTCTCTTCTGTGTTCAACGTTACTCAAAATGTTATCAGAAGGGAATAGAAGACATTTACATACTGGAAGAATTTAGCCTATAAATGTCACAACTTTGGCATCTCTATTCTGTTGCACATACTTTTTTTGGGGGGATTTTTTACTATTTAAAGTCGAACTGATGATTATCATTTGAATGTTGTTTAAATAGTTGAGTGATTATATCATAGAATGTGAAATTCACTAATACGAATAAGAATCAAACAGAAAGTATCATTTCATTCAATATTAAAAGTAAACCATTTTGATTATTGTCAATTAATGCTTCTTAACTTAGATTCATTGGTTTTACATTGACTACTTTAAACTACATAGTAACATTTTAAAGTTTTTTCAAGTAATAAACATTTTAATGACATTAATTTCTAATGAATGAATGAATTATAATAGTAGACAAAGTGTATAAAGTATCCTTTATGCTACTGTCTTATATGATAGTAAAGATGAAAATTAAAATGTTTTACAAAATAGAGATGAATCATTTTTCTTTTCTTTATTATTGATAATGTAACTAACAGATGTAAGTTAAAAAAAAAAACAAAAAAAAAACAAAATAAAAAATGTAATTTCATTATAAAATTAATGATGATGATGATGATACTTAGTTACTACTAATATACTAGGCAAATATAAAAGAAAAAAAATTGAACTAATCATTTTCTGTAAAAAGTAACACAAAAGAAAAAAAAAACAACAAACGTCATAACCCACCTTGAATGATTAAATGAAGATTTGTTTTTTTTTGTGTTTTTTGGATTGAATGAATGAATGATTTTATGCTACGTTTCACGATTATGTAATGATGCTATAAAATATTCTTGATATATATATAGAATATAACACTTTGAACTACTCTCAATTCGTATTCGTAACTACATAATTGAACAACTTCAACTAATCACTAGGTCTCTCCTTCTTACTTCACCTGCCAAAATATTTTTTGAACCGCTTTTCATTTTACTTAATCATTCTCCAGAATATTCATCTAATTCTTTTATAAATACCTTAAATTCAGGTGTTTTACAGTTTAACTGCCTAAACAATCTAATATTACCTGTTTAACATTATGATCAGTATAATCAACATGTGTATTATCTAAAATCAGTAGCGTATGTGTAACTGACAGGACTGAATACAACGAAATGCACTGAATTCAAAGTATCCAGAAAAATGATATCATTCTTGCATTATTCAATCTTTCGAAGTGAACAAACTGAATAGGATCCCATATTCAGCAACTCTTCACTTTAAGGTTTACATTTTTCTGACCAATTGAAATTACATAACAAATATTTACCTGAGTTATGATGTATTTAATAACTCAACATTCTATCAATAAAATTAAAATATACATTTTCAAAGAAGACAATTTAATAAACATTAGTATTGATTTAAGTTGGACTGTGAGTGGCAACCGCAATCCCGAACGCACGTCTCATTCTATTTGAGACTCGTTGGCTGCATGAACCTGAGTTCCAATGGATATGTTGACACCGGAATTCCAACTTAATCTGCTGTATGCCAATCGCCTGTTGCACAATCATGACTGTCTGTAATCAGTAACCTACTAGTGAACGCGGTGGTGTTTGTCACGAAGTGGACTGAGTTTGAGTCCCGGTGTGAACATCAACATTGGGATGTAGGCAAATTCGGGCGATGATTCTTAAATAGAGCTAAACGCGTTTCCTAGATTTCGCCTACCAATCACAATCCAACTTATAAATTACTTGTGATTAATAATTATATCGAGTCAATCCGCTCAGGATGGACATATAGCAACGGCGACTGACCATTTGCAATCCATTACAAACAAACGGGAAGATTATAACTCATCCTTAATAGTATTGATTTTCTTAAAAAAACAAAGAGGTTTAGTCGTTCATCAACCTAAAAGCCCTAGGTTCGACTCATCTAGGTAGACCAAGTGTGCACACCGTTGAAGAAACAACTGTCCAATACTTTCTGATTAACAATGTTACACTGTCATAATCAATCTGTGATGTATTCAATCTCTTAGGATAACATTAGTTTAAAAACACATATTATTAAATCATAAAGGTCAGTGAATAATTGTAGGAATTTGATTAGTTGTCATGTGATATATCTATGTCTCCACCTAACTGATCGCATAATTTTCATGTGTTATAAATCCCCTCCATGAATTTTTAGTTAATTTTTCAGATATAATGAAAATAATAAAAAAGTATAAAATGTTATTTTTTTTTTGTGTTTTTGAATGACTGAATGAATGATTTTATGCTACATTTCACTATTATGTAATGATGCTATAAAATATTCTTGATATATATGCCGAATATAACACTTTGAACTACTCTTAATTACTTTATCTTAGCAACTATTAGAATAATTCACTATTTAGAAGTAATAATATATGTGTTATTCACATAAATGTGTAAATTAGATCAACAATTTTGTCAAACTATTCGTAAATCGATATTATTGAATACGTTGTTACTACTACTACTACTACTACTACTATTATTCATTCTAAGCAACGAATTTCAGAGAACGTTTGTTCATCAAAATATGTGTTTCATCATTATCTTGAGAAAGAAAATATTTTTACCTTGATCTTATTCGACAGTAAAATTGATCAGTTTTAATTGTTAAACGTATACATTGTGTGGACTGGTTGGAAATCACCATTCTGTTACAGTTTTCTAGTAAAGTTAGAGTATAATTTGTATTGAAATTTAGGTAGTACATTATGTTCTGTTTATGACTTACTAGTTGAATGTACCAGTATCTCAATAATAACGTAAACACTAGGATACAATTCTTAAAATTTTGTAAGTGTTAAAATATTATTGAATTCTGGTTACATATTAACTGAGTTATTGTCTATCTGAATGGTTAAAATGTATTAATAATAATTTCGTGGAGAATGCATAATCTTTTAAACGGTATGGAATGAAGTCTAAGGTTTAAAACTTCGTAATTAGTAAATAAATGATAGATGAATCCCATGTAGTAGAAGTGTACATGTGAAATAGCTTCGATTTATAGGTCCTATTCTATTCTGTGGCGATTGTGTGGCTGCCTAAGTTAAGTGGGCGTGGGGTTAAAGTTTGCACCATCCAATGCTTGGTCCACCCTAACAGCGGTGGCCAGACTACTATATCATTCTAAGCAACGAATTTCAGAGAACGTTTGTTCATCAAAATATGTGTTTCATCATTATCTTGAGAAAGAAAATATTTTTACCTTGATCTTATTCGACAGTAAAATTGATCAGTTTTAATTGTTAAACGTATACATTGTGTGGACTGGTTGGAAATCACCATTCTGTTACAGTTTTCTAGTAAAGTTAGAGTATAATTTGTATTGAAATTTAGGTAGTACATTATGTTCTGTTTATGACTTACTAGTTGAATGTACCAGTATCTCAATAATAACGTAAACACTAGGATACAATTCTTAAAATTTTGTAAGTGTTAAAATATTATTGAATTCTGGTTACATATTAACTGAGTTATTGTCTAATGTTTAAAATGTATTAAATAATAATTTCGTGGAGAATGCATAATCTTTTAAACGGTATGAATGAAGTCATAATGTTTAAAACTTACGTAATTAGTAAATAAATGATAGATGAATTCCCAATGGTAGTTAGAAGTGTACATGTTGAAATAGCTTCGATTTATAGTCCTATTCTATTCTGTTGCGATTGTGTGGCTGCCTAAGTTAAGTGGGCGTGGGTTAAAGTTGCACCATCCAATGCTTGGTCCACCCTAACAGCGGTGGCCAGACATTCCTGTTACTTCAGTGCTTCCTATATAAGCAACAATGTTATGAGAGAGAGTATATTTAAGGAGATATAGAAAAGAAATTCCAGAAAGTAAAATATGGCCACGTGGCACCAAGTACAGCGTTTGCTTCGAATGTTAATTAACCGCATGAATGGTACTAGTCATAAAGTGTTGGAATACTTCATTCAACGTCCAGTGACCAATACATTTGGTATAACCTTCTAGGGTTTGTTGTACGCACTCTAACCCTACAGATGTAATATCCTTCTAAACCATTACAATAAACAACGTAATTTTATTTCGTATTCGTAAAATCATGTCGTAAAAGTGACTGACTCACTTATTTCACTTAATCAAATACAATTCGTGTAGCTTTTCAAACTAGGTGATCCTAACAGGTGTAGTTTATACTGTGAATATACGAAAACGTTGTAAGAGTGAAAACTGCGAACTCTGAATAACAATAGTAAACTTTAGACAATAGTGATGGAATTTCCCTGGATTCAGTTTGTCAGCCACAATCCAAATCAAACAATACTTTTGAACTATTACTACATCAAGGCAATCCACTCAACATGCCCATATAGCAATATTTCGTGGAAATTGATTGCATCTACATTCAAAGTTAACAATGAAATCATTAAAATCAATAAGAGAACATAGTACTTACATTATTCGTAATGATCATCATCAGAGTATATTAAGTTAATACAAAGTTTACATTTGATAAAACTTTTATGTAATGAACAAAATTCAAATGGAATTCTATATGGAATGAAAAACAATATAAGCTCATATATGACAATTGAACTTCCAATACTGAAACTACATAAAACGATGTATTTAAATAAGCTTCATAATTAATATAGTAAAATAAAACATATAAAGTGAATATATTAGTTTAAGGAAGTAAGTTACCTGTAACTGCCTTACTTCATTGATCAGTTTAATCACCCCCATAAGTAAAAAAACCTAAGAGTGAAATAATTCCAATACGAAATTGTCGACTTTATGCTTATTGTTGAATTGATCTAATAAGTTCTGTAATTTGTTTTCTTCTTTAACATTAACAATATGTCATCCATATATGACGGCAATAGAATTCGATTTAATTAAAGCAATGAGTTACAAAATATCATTTTATTATTTCATCAAGAAGTCCCTCAAGCATATAGTTTAATTATAACCTGAATGTAACAGCAATACATAACGTTTATAAAATTCCATGTTAAATAAAATGTTGATGTTCATCATTTATACTCATCTTACTTTGTGTTGATTAGGAAATTCCAATTGTAATGACTCTATTTTCAAATATATTTTATATAAAACCTATTAATTCGATTTACACTACATTCGTAAGTAACAATAGCAAATCTGATAGAATAGTACACTTAGCTGTCATTCAATAGTTACATTATTTTATCTATAAATTCATAAACTTCATACACATAAGCTGGATAGTAACTAGAATATTTGGCTAACTAAAACGTCAAAAAACGTAGTTTCCAGGTTTCAAGTAAATCTAATCATTCTAAATTCACTCTAGCAACTAATGAGAAAACAATAAGCAGAATTTACAAATCAGTTCACGAATAATTTAAAAAACTCAAAGAAAAAGGTAAACTACTAAATGAAATGAATTTGTGATAATCGGATAGAGTCGTAGTTACTGACATGCGCAAGAGAAATGTCATAGAATATTCCCTTCTTTTATTATCACGCAAAGAAATTATATGTAATGATTACCTGATTCACAGCTCATTTCTAAATATCCAGTGTTTCGATAAATCCTATTTAACATTTTAACTATACTGTATACTAAGCCACCACAACTAATTCTCCTTCTTATCTACTTTCAACCACAATTTAATTCATGTTATTTATATACTTAAACACATCCATTTACAGTCATCAATAAACATTGTCAATACACATTCTCACGATATGTGACTACTAGAAAATGTCTTCTATTGCAAAGTACATTAACACTTGCATTAACCGTCGTCGTACAATTCCATTCCCAATCAACATTCAATTAATCTCACAAATTTTCTCACACATCCATCCATACATCTATCCATTCATCCATCCAACCACCAGTACATCCAACAAAACATCCTCCTCAATGTGAGATTTATTCCAAAATTAACACTAAGGCATTATTTATCCACAGTGAATTGTCACGTCAAGCATAAGTGACAATTAACAACGTCAGTTAAATAACACACAAAATAATCCAATAGAATATTGATTGTTTAATGAATTGCCTATCAACTATTACGTCATTTCAATGAATTCACTGTAGATAACTAAAAATATTCCTTAAACAGTATATTTGTTTTAGTCGAATTTGCAACCACATTGTCTATGATTACATTTTCGTCTGCATTTGATAATGTTGTATGCATTTTGTGAGTGGACTAATTTTGAATATTGTCATCTATTTGATAGTTGAATATGTAGTTGTTTCAAAGTTGAATCATGCAGTTCAATGTAAACCATCATCATTTGAATGTTTACACACATTAACACTAGTACAACCATTTATGTTATTTGTCTGGTGACTTGTTGGTAGTATAAACTTGCCATGCTGAAATTAGATTACACGCATTTTGTAGGTTCGTTTAATTTGCATAGACAATATAATTCAATAGAGTCTTTAACATTTCAGTAATTTAGAGTAACTGAAAGTAACTGCTGAACTACTTTTTATTACATTTAAATATACCTATACGTCGATGTATGCCCAGTAAAATATTTTGTCCTACTCTCTAAGCAAATTATAGTTAAACTTCCTTTTGCTTATTTTGTTAACTTGACAGTAGTCTATACGTGCCTTTCTTATTAAACATTAACAAAAAGTTAATATATCAAGTGTACGTATGAAGACATTAGAAATTATGACAGTGTTCTTCTTCATATTTAACAATAATACTTTTAGTTTTCATTTATATGCTTTGATAAACAATGACATGTTATAACCAATAAGTTTAGCAAGCAGCAATGCATTCAATCAGTGCCTGTTATCCCTCAAGGAGCATAAGCAGGCAACCAGGACTCTCTATCCAACTCTATCGTAGGGTTTTCTTCCAGATTTTCTTCAAGTGCTACTCATTCTTTCTATGTCTGTTTTCAATCCCCAAAGTAATATTTTCTTTAGTCTTCCTTATTTACTTCCAACTTAAGCATTCAACGTTAGAGACTGACTTTGGTGATTTCTTCAATCTGTGTCCTATCCATCTACTGCACCTTTGTCTAATTTCTTCATCGTCAGGAAGCTAGTTTGTTCTCTGCTACTAAAGGTCGTCTGTGTGGTATCTGGCCAATGAATCTAAAGTATCTTGCTTAAACAACTGCTTATAAGTACCCGAATCTTTTGAAGGATATTCTTAGTATTTTACCAACAAGTTTCATTTACATCCAATAAATCCGCGTTGATATTTATGATGAAAATTCACACTTTGGTGTTGATTAACGTTTAATTTGATTTCCAAATGTTCTTCAATTGTAGAAATACTACTTTTTTCCTAACCAATCTTTGTATTTCCATTTACATTAGATCCTTCTCTTACACAAAAATTATGATTAGATACCTATGGAAACAAAGATTGTTTCTTTCTAGTATGAGACTTCATCACAGCAATCAATCAACACTCTCAATTCCACCAGAAAAAAATTATTTCACATTTAAAACTAAGTCACATTAAATTAAAATGAACTATTTTCACTTCATGTCTTCATTTAAATGTTAAGTTGACAACAAAATAATATTTTACTTTTTCTTTATAAAAATTACTTAAAGTTCATTATTAATGAAACCTACTAAGCAAAAAAGAAGTTGTTTTAAATTTTTATTCCATATTTTTTTCTCTTAAAAATAGAAAACAAAAAAGTATTTAAAATAAAATGAAAATTTTTTTGAAAAGTAAAGAAAAAAACACCACCACCCTCACCACCACCACCACCCTCACCACCACCACCACCAACAACAACAACAAGAACATCATTGACTATTGAATTAACTTTTATTTATGGACAGATTTTATTGTTTTCACTAATTAAAAAAAAAATATAATTTGTAATAGAAAAAACGATAAAACAGAGAAGAAAATCAGAAGAAAATAAACAAAAAAACAAAAAGAGCGCAATCAAACAATACAACGCAAAGAAGAGAATTTAAAAAGAAAGAAAACTAATGAAAATTACAGTTCATTGTTGATTTCATAAAGAATTCAATTACAGTAGATAATTGTTTATCGGTTATTAGTTTCATGCCTAAAGTTATAATCAATAGAAATACGTTTTTATATGCTCTAGTTGTAGAAAACAACAATAACCTAAACAATTAATGAATTAGATAAGAGGGATATTTAAAGAGGACACTTAGTTGTGTAAAAGTTTATTTAAGTAAAAGTAAATGAATACTAAAATGGAATACTGTACACTGATGGCCTATCACATAACATATAAACAATTCATCTAATGACAATGAATAAGACCAAGAAGTTACGTTTCTGTGATATTAGAGTTGAAGTGGTAGTATAGAGAGAACTAGGTATTTAGTTTAGTTTATTGTATTCACCACAGAATGGTACTAATTTGGTACCACTGAAAGATGCAGAATGCTAAACATAGTGTACACCATCGGTTTTCCCAGCTAATCAAAGTCAGGGTGCTCAAGTTTTACGGTTAACACTTAATCATCTACAACACTTGGCTGGTAGGCATCCAATGGTAGAATTCCTACTTAAATGAATTTGCAAAATTGTACGACGATCACCAAATGTCATCACTAGTAACTGTCTCACTTTCAACATATCCAAACTCCGTCAGTCCCGATTTTGTAATTATAGTTTGAAAACCATCCTAAAGTTTATCACTAGCGACTCACAGATTAATAAAACTGGGAATTCTATTGCTAGATGCTAGCCATCCCATTGGAACACATGGTTAACCTACTGCCGGGGGACCTAAACACCACTGTTTGGATTCGCTGGAGGATTTGATGGTGAGTACTGCACAAGGGAAGTCTAATACTAGGATGATATAGATATTCAGCGCTCCCCGAAACATCCGTCTAATCTGATTTGAGCATGACAAGTTTATACTACCAACAAGTCACCAGACAAATAACATAAATGGTTGTACTAGTGTTAATGTGTGTAAACATTCAAATGATGATGGTTTACATTGAACTGCATGATTCAACTTTGAAACAACTACATATTCAACTATCAAATAGATGACAATATTCAAAATTAGTCCACTCACAAAATGCATACAACATTATCAAATGCAGACGAAAATGTAATCATAGACAATGTGGTTGCAAATTCAACTAAAACAAATATACTGTTTAAGGAATATTTTTATTTATCTACAGTGAATTCATTGAAATGACGTAATAGTTGATAGGCAATTCATTAAACAATCAATATTCTATTGGATTATTTTGTGTGTTATTTAACTGACGTTGTTAATTGTCACTTATGCTTGACGTGGCAATTCACTGTGGATAAATAATGCCTTAGTGTTAATTTTGGAATAAATCTCACATTGAGGAGGATGTTTTGTTGGATGTACTGGTGGTTGGATGGATGAATGGATAGATGTATGGATGGATGTGTGAGAAAATTTGTGAGATTAATTGAATGTTGATTGGGAATGGAATTGTACGACGACGGTTAATGCAAGTGTTAATGTACTTTGCAATAGAAGACATTTTCTAGTAGTCACATATCGTGAGAATGTGTATTGACAATGTTTATTGATGAATGTAAATGGATGTGTTTAAGTATGTGAATAACATGAATTAAATTGTGGTTGAAAGTAGATAAGAAGATCGGATTATGTGGGTGGGTTTGTATTAGTATGCAGTATGGTTGATGTCTTAATTGAGATATTTACTAACACTGGATATTTAGAATTGAGCTGAGAATGAGAAATTCATGAAGCAAACCAACTGAGTATATATGAAAATAAAGAAAAAAACATTTGTAAGCGTTCTATGACTGTATTGCAATAGGATCATAAAGTAGTTTGAGGTTCACGGACTTCCTTTTTATATAATTGTAATATAGTCTCTATATATATTTACCATGAATTAAATAGAATTCTGCTGTCTTCATATGGATAAAATATTCATAATACAACAGGGGAAGTTGAATAACAGAACATATTGAATAAAGTCAACAGTGTCTAGAATTGTATTTGACGACAAGATTAGATGGTGGTATGATTAGATGTAGTTATTGGAAATTTACTCCTTAAATCAATATTCTTTATTTTTCATGTTTTGTTTCACTGTAATATATACGGAACTTATATAATTACTTCGTTATGTCAAGACTATTTGCTCTGAGGGCCAATAAAATTTAGACTGTCATTGAACTGTTAATCAAAAATGAATATTCATTAAATTTTCTAACAATATTGACATTTGAATGAAAGTCTCTACTGAAAGCACAAACTCAATATTTCAGAAATCATCTATCTGAACTTCACAGCTTCATCATATTTAATTGTATACAGAGAATGAAACTTATGTAGCTGCTATATTTTATAGTATAATGATAACATTATCTGAAATCGATTGTATTGAATCAAAATAATTATATGATATTACTATCTTGATTGTCATTATCTATCATTTCAATGTGTATACTGGGTTACTTTTTCCATCATTAGTATTCTACTTACAATAGTAGTATGTATAGATTTACCTGAACTTACCAATCTAAAAACTCCATATGGAAGAGATTTATATCAGCCGATAGTGATTCATTCATTGTTAATTCAGATTGTTTGTAATGTTTAAATAATGAGGTTACATGTTGACTGATTATGATGAATATCGTTTAAGAAGCCATAATCGAATGATCAGCCAAGCTACAGGCTAGATCAGTGACTAAAGTAATATATTGTTATGAATACATGTTGATTGAATTCGTCACAGATTGATGTTAGTACGAGACCATTAAAAAACAGGGAACATTGAACATCTGTTTCGTCCTAGTCTGAAACTCCTAAGCAGTATACACCGTAAGACGAAACAACTGTCCAATGCTCCCTGGTTTTCAGTGGTACCCAACTAACATTAATTTGTTACGAATCTAATCAATAGAACTTGATACACATTACCACAAAATCACCTAACTTTAAAAATGATTACTTTTGGATTAGAATCGTCTATTCTCCACATATTTAACTAGTAGATTCTATATTATGGTTATTATTAGCTCGGCAACATTATTCATAGCAATATTGACAAGCTTAATTTAAAACAATCAAGTGTGTTACATTTTCAATATTCAATAGGTTTAAAATGGTCACCAATAATAAATTGTACTACTGATAGTCTATATAAGTAGTTTTTGATGCTACATAGTAAAAGAATGTACACATTCAAATAGCAATGTCATCTGAAAGAAAAACTTCTTTGTTTGTACAATTTACTTCTTTTCACTTCTTTTGTTAATACATATGAGATAAGAGAAGAAAACGGGGAATTGAGACATTGAACTAAGTTGTTGCATCACATTGATACACTCATTAAAATGAATAGACATAGAAGATTAATGATAACTAGTATAGTGATATTAGATCTTTTTACGATTAGTATTTGATGTTCAGATCTTTTTTTTTCTCTTCAAAAATGAAGTAGACTACTATTCAATATAAGTAGATGTTATTGAACTTCAGTAAAAAATTAATATAAAGTGTAATTTCAAAATAATAGGCATTCATTTATGTTCTTTTTTTTTCTATTTTTCATATGATTTATATGATTATCGTCGGTCATATAAACATTATTCTTAGTTATTCTATCAAGAATTAAAATAGATGTCGTCATTCTATTCATTTATAATTGATCATATTCAATAATATCTGTATTAGATAAGGATAACATTATTTCTTTCTGTCATTTATTTCTTTAATTCATTACGTAGAGATATTGTCAAGTTTGGTTAGAGTAATGATAATAATACTAATAACTTTGTTCAATAGTATGTTTAGTACAATATGAATTTTCAGCATACAATATAACTCAACAAGTAACTCTTTTGCCATGTGCATATACCAGTTCGTATTCATGAAAATAACAACACTACTACCATACTTTTACTTGATGATACAATGGATCCATATCAGAAATATGTTATGTAGCCAAGATTTTTAAACTGTGATTGAACCACGGTTATATGTTTAAACTAAGGAGAAATTGTAGATAGTCCACTTTTTAAATAAGATGTCCACAGTTAAAACTAAGAATTTCAAAAATAGTCATCTAATGAATATTGATCCTTTTTTTAACACTTGTTGCGAGCTACTGTGATATCTCCGCTTATGTCTTATTATCTTACTCACGATAGATTGTAGACTTGTTATATTGATCTGTGACTACACAATGTGGTTTTGGGATATGATTGAGCAATTAATTGTTAAGACAGCTGGAAAAATAGTAGCTTAAGATATCAAATAGGCCCCTGAAACGGTAAAGGAAAGATCAAACATGACAGTTGAAATATCATTACTCCGTTTACGAATGAGTCAACTATCGTTTTAATGCAGTAACCACTTTCAGCCACTAAGAAAATAGTATTTATGATTGATTGGTTTATTCAGAAAAAGGATGTCAGTTATATTTATGGAAGATATATAAGCATTTTACATAATAAATAAATAAATTACAGTAGTGTACGGAATTCTGACTGTTAAGTCAGAGAAACGACGATTAAGCAATTCATATCTGTGACTGAAGAGTTGTCAAATCATTTTTCAGTGGATTTGGATTACGACATGCCTCTATCACGAAAATATTTAAAAAGACCTATCCACAAATGAATACACATCACGGTGGTTCCAAACATAAACCATGTATATGTCTGGTTCTTATTATAAATCTTGTTTTATTCATTTATTTATAAGGAAGGCATAATTTAATGAAATTTATTTTCTTAAAGATGCCCAACTTAATACCAAATAACAGCATAATCAATTAATCAATTAATGCCTGTTAATTTATGTGGAGCATAGGCCGCCCACCAGCATTCTCCAGCCAACTCTGTCCTGGGCTTTACTTTCCATCTATCACCAAGCGCTCTTCATTCTCATCATGTCTGTTTCCGATTCCAGACGCAATGTGTTTCTGAGTCTTCTGTTTCTTTGGACTTTAGGATTCCAAGTTATTGCTTGTCATGTAACACAGTTTGATGGTCTCCTCAATGTATGTCCAATCCACCTCCAGCGTCTTTTCCTAATTTCCTTCTCGGTTGAAAGTTGATTAGTTCTCTACCATAGAAGGTTGTTACTGACGGTATCGGGCCAACAAATCCGATATATCTTACTCAGACAGTTGTTTATACATGGATGTATCGTCTGAGGAATGCTTTTCGCTGTTCTCTAAGTTTCAGCCCCATACAACAGGAGCGTCTTCTCATTTGTACTAAAAATTACAACTTTTATATTAACTAACAATTGGTTTAAGTTCCAGATGTTTTTCAATCGTAGAAATGCTGCACTTGTCTTTTCAGTCAGCGCTTTCACGTCTGCATTAGGCCCTCCTTGCTTATCAGTGATGCTGTCTAAGTATGTAAAAGTTTCTGCATCTTCCAGAATTTCTCTATTAGGTGTAATTGGGTTAGTATTGGTTATAATAACAGTACAACTATCTATAAATACTATTTATTTATGTGAACTGGGTTTTAACCTTAATTTTAATCTTAAATCTTAACCTTACAACAAATTCTTGCCTCTAAATACTGATCCCGAAATTACATATCCTTTTACCTTATACTAAATCTAAGTTTTAACTAGAATTTCTGAATTCTATTACTAACTCTAGTCTTTATGATAAGACCCTTTCCTAGCTTTTTGTTCTAATGAGTATGCCTGAAAATAAGTTCAGCTGTACTTTTAGAGTAGGAATAACGAAATGTAGGTTAGGGCAAAACATGAGATAACATTTGACAAAACTTAATGAAAGGTTGAGCAAAACTTTGGGGAAACCGTTTAAAAACCTTGTAATTTTCTTACATGTTTCTCAATGTTTTACACGCTGTTTTACAAACTATACGTAAACTAGTATTACTCTTTTGGTCTACTACTTTAATGCTAATTCTAACCCAAAGCTAAACCCAAAATCATATTACTAATACTAAGCGTCTAATTTTAATTATAATTCCTAGTCTGAGCTTTGGTAATTAACAGGATTATAAAAACTTCAGCATCTCTAGAAAATCACGAAACTTAGTGAATCTGCATTTCTCATATGACCAACCTAGCTCTTCTATCCAACAGTCAGTAACAAATATAGATGAAGACGGACAATGTACCAGTAGACTCTGCAGCGGTAGTAGGCTTAAATATAAAATAGGGATAAAACAAAATTCGTAGGCAGAACATAACGAGCACTAACCAAATTACACTTGACGAAGAAGCTCTGGAAGATATGTAAACCTTTACATAATTAGGCAACGGAATCGATTGAAAAGGAGGGGGATTCGATGTACATGTGAAGAAACGGATTGGCATTGAAAGGCATAGGCAGCATTTCTACAAGTGAAGAACATCTGAAAATCAAAACGACCAAAACCAAAGTCAGAATTTTCAATCCAAACGTCAGGATAGTTCCATTATATGGAGGAAAACGTGATGGATTTCGAGAACCCCATTCAAAAAACATAAGTAATTATAACAGTTGCTTAAGGAAGATACTTCAAATCGATTGACCGGACACCGTCAGCGGCAACGTTTTGCAGAAGAGAACAAACCAGAA
Source organism: Schistosoma mekongi (assembly GCA_034768735.1). NCBI lineage: Eukaryota > Metazoa > Platyhelminthes > Trematoda > Strigeidida > Schistosomatidae > Schistosoma > Schistosoma mekongi. The sequence continues at coordinate 10,066,191 of CM068307.1, read as the reverse complement.
TCCTGCCAACAAAGAAATTACGAGAAGACACAAGAGATGAGTATGACACAGACTAAGGAAATCACCAAAGTCAATCTCTAACTTTGAATGCATAAGTTAAAGGCGAATGAGGAAGACCTAATAACACACTTCTTTGGGAATTGGGGGGGGGAATACACGAAAATAACGAGTGACACTTTAGAAAACTGGAAAGGAAAGTCCAGGACAGAGTTGGTTTAATAATGGAATATTAGCCTATGTCATATTTTCCACGAGGTTTAATATGCATTAATTGATGAATTTAATCGTTAATTTAAAACTTTAATTGTCTACAGTATACATTTTTATTCAAATTCATGACGACCTTGAAGATAATAGTGCTTTTCTTATTTATTAACTGGGAAATCTTTAGTTGTCATTTAAGCAACGCGTTCGCTCTCACTTATACAGTGATCAAGCTATTATAATAACTTATAGTGATCTTTTGATTAATTTTTTTTAACTTAAGGTTATGATACTTCCTTTCAGCTGACAATCGTAGATGGCATAATGTATCGCCTTGTGTTACAAATCTGTGATATAAGTTGCAATAAACTTTACAAATGATTGTCTTATATATTCATGACTTTGTGAATATTACATTCTGGTTTATAATGATACACTATTTAGTCAAATAAATTCACTGTTCCATTAGTTATATCATGTTGCCAGCTTTAAGCATAATAACAGACTTTATATTCATGCCATGAACATATTAATCTGTCGGTAGTGGGTTACTACACTTACTTCTTTTGTTGTCACTTCCTATGCACTTATATCTCTTTAAGTTTTAGAAAAAAGATAATCAGCTTCCCATACAATTGTAAAATCCTTAACATTACGACTTGTACATTTACATACAGTACAAATTTATGTTAGTTAATCATTGTGTAACTGAGACAACTGTACTGTTGATTAGTTTTTCAATGATGTACAATTTCATCTTGATGTGCGTATTTAAGCAGATTGATGTTGACATGGTACCACAGTAAACTAGGGAGCATTGAACAGCAGTTGCGTTCACTGGTGACTAACTTTAGGATATTCTTGAAGCCCTAATGAGAATTCCTGGCAGGTGGAGTTTAGACTTGTCTGGGGTGAAACAATGGATGACTTTCGGGATATGCATCATATGTTGGTGAAAGTCGAAACTCAACCACTGGATTCAAGCTGGCCTAGTGCTTCAGAAGGTTGGGTGTTTGATATCCTGAAGCTTTTAGGACGCATTCTGGGATATGCAATGCTGAGGAGTTCCACACTAGAAAGAAACAGCTGTCTATCTATACCCTTCCAACATTAATCTGTGATGTATTCAATCAATCAAAAATACCATCTTTCTCAAACCAACTCAATTCAATTTTAATATATTAAACAAACTTTGGAAGAATTCATCTTTACTTTACAACACAGTGATAAACAGTAATGAATAATTTGATAAATCACATCTTATATTAATTGAATATAAGTGTTATGTGGATGACAGTAGTTCTGAATAAGCTGAATAAGCTTAAGGTAGAAGTTTCACAGCTTCTATGATACCACATCTTATTATATTATGATGAATCTATCAAAACAAAGACGTTTGAACGAAGAATATTCTTTTCGATAAATGCTCATCAGGTTCTACATTATCGAAAAGAATATTCTTCGTTCAAACGTCTTTGTTTTAATAAGCATGGGAATTTTTAAACAATTGGAATCTATCAAAAGTGAAAATGATTTTTAAACAGTTTAAGAAATAAGTAAAGGAGTATAAATTGTTTTTCTGAATATCTTCTAAAATGTACAAACGAATAGATAGTTAAATGAATGCAGGTTCAAGTGTGCACAAGTTCTATTTATCCTATATCACATTAGATAAAGTTTCAGTAGGCTTTAGCATAGACATTGGACATTATATCTTTAAATGTCAAAGATCACTGTGTACTTAAACCATTTTATGCTAGACATAATGTATTTTTTTAATATACAAAATGATTCAAAATTGTCAATCAAGGATTCGAACACGTGGTTTACTTTATGTTGTGGGGCAAAATAATGGAAAAATCATTGAAGCGTATTTCCCCCCTCTCCATGTTAGGTCATTTGTATGATACAATAGTAACAAACAGACATTATTTATGAACACGGATTATACATGTTTTGTTGTTATGTTTACATACAGTAGTCATAAAGCAACTTCACACTTTATTTGATTATAACTACAGATATTAGCTTCGTTTATTTCAAACACATTAAGATGATTTATTTATATAGTGTGGCATGAATATACTTTTACATTATTATGAGTATAAATGAGTATCATCTGTTTTTATAATTGAATTTCGAGTTAAATTTCAACAAAAATCTTTGAGTTGATTGAAATTATCACGAATTGACATCGCATGCTAGAACTGGACAACAGTTTCATCATAGTATACAACACTTCAGCGATGCTTACTCTAGATCCCGCCCCAGGAGAATCAGGTTAACAAACACCTATTCCTCTTCACTACTGGGTTAACATTCAATGGTAGAACTTCAACTTCCATTAATCTATGATATAACGCAACAATCATCCATTGTCATCAGTAATAACTATTTTACGCGATATATCACATATAGATGTAAGTGGAAATTCTACTATTAAATTCTAGCCCAGTGATGCAAAGTGTTAGGTCTTCGACAACTTGATGCAACTAGGGCAGAATCTAGGCTGTCTGTTATTTCTTCTTTGAATTTCGTCGACAACTCAAGTCGCTTCAATCTTACATTCGATTAGTCTGGTGATGGGTAATGCTTCAGTCAATATAAAATATTTTTGTACTAAAGTATGTAGTCCAGATTTATGTAAATTTCATGGAATCTCATATTAACTACTAACGAAAATGTATACACTACACAGATATGATATATTATCATAATTCACCATTGGTTGCTATTCAGTTACAGGGTATTGTTTATTAGTTTAAAATAATATGCATAAGTTAAATATGTCAATTAGTTGTGGTAAACCAAATATTGGACCAGTATACAGTTATTTATTACAGTTCCTTTTACGTGTTTATTTACCTTTTTGAGATAAATGCTTAATTTGCATAAGCTATTGTTGATTGAAAGTTAAAGCAATTGAAAATAGAATTGAGATGGATTTATGTAGATGGACATTCGTTCATATTCGTCAACGAATGATATCAGTTGGGTAAAATTGAAAAGCAAAAAGCACTGGACAGATTTTTATTCTTCGTATAATATTTGATATTAGTGACAAATCATGACTAGTAAAGTTCAAACTCATTGGAAGAGAGGCAATTATCGCTAGTGGCGATGGAGAACCGTCAGTTTATGTCGCAAATTAATTGATATGGGAATTCTGACACTGAACGCTATGATTCTACACATTGACTCCAAGTCTGTTCCTCAAAGTGACGACCATAAATAAAGTTAGCTGCAACGTTACATAGCGATTATAAGTTATTTAGAAAGTTCAGGTATCAAAAGAATCATAAGTATGTTACGCAATCATCAGAATGAACAGGAACTGTTCTAAATTGAAATAAACTTACAAAGTAGATAAATTAGTAATAATGGTCCACTTGTCCGGCATCACTTTGCAAACGCACCTGAGAATATTACCTAGTATAGCTCCAGGTAGGTGAATGCAAGTCAATCACGAGCTCAGTGCATGAATATCTAATCAACTCAGGCCACGTTGCATTATTTATGTTATTAAACGATTAACTTGAGCGAGAGCACAAATGAACATCTTATGCACCAGCTGAAGCCTTGGGAATCTAGAATTTCATGCCGAATCGTCGCGTTCAAAAATAGTACACCCAACCCCTAAATTTACCCTGGTACTATTTTTTCCTTATTTATTCAATTATTTATTAATACTCTAAATTTGCTTTCTTGTCTTCTTTTAATTTCTAATACCTTATAACCAGTGTGATAAACCACTTTTCTTTTTTCATAAATACTATTACTATCTTCTGCACGTGTTTCTTCTTTGTACCGATCAAGTGGACAATTATTGCTCATTCTTCCAACATGAAAATTAATTCCAATTTAAAACAGTTACTCTTCATCATTTAGGCTGTTACGTAACACGTTTGTGATTCATTTGATACTTGTCTATTTAATAGACAAATGTCATGACTATATGTACGATTGTTATTATAACGACAAAAATACTTTTGTGGCGATGTGCATGACGAATCAGTTGATATGACCTTGTTTACATGAGACTATAATAACTAATGCAGATAAGAGTGTCAAGTTGGTTTCTGCACGTCTACCTAATCAGTCCCATGCCGAATAGAAAGAACACAAGACTGATAAACAACTAGACAAAATCGAATTATATTTCAAACAATCCTTTATATGTACAAATAACCTGACCACTCAGTCAACGAATTAGTAAACCAACATTGATACAAAATAGAAGTAACAGTGACTGTGGATTACTATTACGCATGCACAATTGATTAGTCATAGTTCATCATTGGAAAATAATATGCTAACTGTCAATGAGACCAACGAGAGGGTAAGGCAAAAGCAATGTACTAATACTAGGAATGAAATGTTGACATCGTATACAGTCAAAATAAATGAAATCTTGTACCAAAGAACAGTTCTCGTAGTTAATCAATCTTCTTTAGGTCTCCTACATATCAATTATACAGCCATAGTAAATGATCTATATTTCGGAAAGAAATTTCTCCTCAGTAAACTGTCTTTATTCCTCGCCGACTGTGACCTCTTAAATTTTAGAAACCAATAGAACTATTTTGTTTTACTTATTTGTCTTAATATGGTTTATTAGTTAATAGTTAGGGATTAACTAAATAATCTACACACATTTGATTAACACTAAAAAAATATACAAACCCATTCTTACTCTTATATGTACATCTATAAAATATACAAATGAATAGTCTGAAACTGATACGACATACGTTTCAAATATGGTTAAGAAAAATCAATGTAGTTTTATTTAGTCGTATGATAAAGTGGTAACAACAAGCTTTCACTAAGCACTATACATATTACACTGAACATTGTTCCCATCACTTATTATTATTATTAGACAGGTATAACGGAACAGACAGAATAATATATGCACATGTATGTAATAATGCATTGCTTATCATATGATTGACATATAGATTATTAAGAGTAAAATTAGTTAACTGATAATGATAGGATAATATAAAAACAATTGAAGTCTGTAAATTCTGATAATTCTTTTTCACAGCATATATTTGATGTAATCAGTTAAAGTTAACAATGTAATTATTATTCACATTCATAGATTGTAGTCACGTAAGTCAGTGTAGGTCTTTATTGTCATAATGGAAACAGTTGTTGACTGTAATATTAGATGGTAAAGATTGATTCCTGCAAGGATTATTAATCTCTTCAACAGATCGAATGCACCTTAGTGATATGTGATATGTAGTACATAATTTCCTTTCATGATCTTTTGCTGTCTTCATCCACCTTACAGATACTTTATATAACGAAAGTCAATAGAAATAAAGTAAAATTGTCAATATTTAAATTTAAAACCTTTTGCCCCTTTGAATTTAGATAGTTTGTGAAGATTAGTAATAAATTTAGATGATTGAATTAATCACAGATTGAGTACCGTTGAAACCAGGGAGTATTGGATAGCTGTCTCGTTCTAGTATGAAGATCCTTTGTTGCAGTATGCCTCCTAAAATCACCCCAAGGGGCCTCTAGTTGGCGAACGTTTCGCACCACTAACCGGCCGGTATCCAGTGATAGAATTTCCACTTCCATCAATTTTTGACATGGTGCGACGATCAATCATTGCTACCAGTAAAAACTGTCTCACTTTCGACAACGTTCCATAGCTTTCACTGGTACCCTGCCACCAACAATCTTTGATGAATTTAATCAATTAGTCCCTTTGATAAATTTTGACAATCCAATAAGAAGACGAAGTTTATCAGAGCAATGTGATGTATATTTACGTTATACACATTTTGGACTATTTGACACACATAAACTTGTTAACAGAAACATCAATGAGACAATCAAAATATAAGAAAAAAACAGGTAATGTGTAAGACATTGTGAATCACACTACTCTATATATAATATCAATATTACTAGGATAGGTTTAGTGAGGTGCAAATTATTTTGGTACAAACAAATAGGGTGTTTGAACTTTCGTATAGCTAAGGCTTCAATAAACCTTATTATATGTTCCTCAAACAACTAGTGTCCATCACCACAAAGGCTTATTTGATATCAACTCTATGCTTTGTTTCAATTAAATGTTTAGTAATAGAGGATGATAGTTGTTTGTCGTGTACATCTATACTGTAATTAGAGATCATTTGTTTCAGAAGTCATTTAGGTCTGTGGTCAACTACCCTTACAAGCAAATCATAATTAATCCTTACTATGTATAAGTCCTCAAATATACATGTGAATTGATAAACACGATAAGGTGTGATACAAGCATTGTAATGCTATTTGAGATTGTTGATAATGATAGCCATTGACATTTCAATCAAAATAACTTTGACAGAATAATTTATTTGGTAGATAGGTGATTTAAGTCTTCGTTTTAATACAATTTCGTTGTATTCATCATTGAATAGTAGGCTGATATAGACAGACTTCTTAAGCACTAGACATATATTAGGTTTCATCATATTATTACTATCATCTTACAAACATTTTCGGATATGCATTCAGTATCAGTGTTTCTAAACCATCTAGTAAACCTCTTATAAATTGAAACAAAAAAACTATGAAAGTCTACATACTGCCCAATCCGTGTAGATCTTTTGTAGCTAGAAATTTTGATTAAATTCTCTTTGCATTGACTGATTAATGTATCTAGGAACGAAAGTTGATTGTTCATCTCTTCTTCACAAGATAAAGTAATATGGTTCTGGTGAGTGTTCAGTTTACTGTTACCACCCTGTAATATATCACAAATAACTAAGATATCATCAAGATACCTCCTGTAAAAGACATATATCATTTAGTGAATCGTCAGCTAGTTTTTCTACATATACTATATATACATCAACTAGTAATGATTTAAGATGATCCACCTATAGGATTAATATTATGTAATACAAACTGGGCTATGGTTAATATGTTAGTTGTAATTGTAAAGTTTTATAATCAGATTTATATATAGAAAATAATTAATGAGAGAAGTAGTAATGTAATTAAATATGAAATTTATTGTTTATTGCCAGATCCCACAGGTTTACTTCATTTTTATTATTGGTTCTATATTCATAAACAATCATTACAAAATTATGTAATTGAACTTGAATTTAATCATTTCCACAGATCACTTAGTTGAAGTGTATACCCGTAAAATTTGATAATCAGAATTTGTTGACAATGAATAGTTTTCATTTATAATAACTGTATTTCAATAAGGTGGGAATTCAATATGTTTTTTTCTCTTTGTTAATACATAAACAACTAATTCCATTGATAAAAAGTAGATGATACAATGAGAAGATAAAGTTTATTTTAAGCTAAGTAATAAATTTGCGCAATCCCATCTAGATAATTCAATTATACATTAACTTCTTTTTCTGTTAAATTATATGAATTTGTATATACCATCTTGTTTAATATTAAAGTTGAGGTGATATGTTAATTAATATGAATCGTATTACTAAGTAAGTTAAATCTGGATATATCTTCTATGGAATTCATGTGACAAATCACAAATCTGTTAGTTACATGCAACCGACAGATTGGTACATGTAAGTAACCATTTAACTTATCATTCTGCATCAATCAAGAAGAGGAGGTGAGTTGATAGTAGGGATAGAAGTTCTATTAAATGATAACAAAGAAGATTTAATAGTGGAAAGGATGATATTTAGATGTTATTACTTAAACGCTGCTTACACAGTGGAAGGATACAAAAAAAGATTATTAAAACCAAAGGAACATGTGTTCCTAAAATGAGGTGGGTTTGTGGAGACATATATTAGGATTAGTTGTTTGTGTTCGTCATAAATGGGTACCAATCAAAAATACGGAGCACTCGATAGCTACTTCATTTTAGTATGAGACTTCTATGGATTGAGTATTCTGAATTCCACCAGCCAATCAAACGCGTGGCCTTTGGGTCTCATTGCAAAGGTCAAACTCACTACACTGTTTAGTTAACCGACGTTTAGTGGTAGAATTTCCACTTTCATCAATATGTAGTATAGCTCGATCATCATTCATTGTCATCGATGGTAACAATATTGCTTTTGACAAGTCTGAACTTCGCCAGTCACTAATTTTCACTAGAACTTCAGAAAAATCCTAAAGCTAATCAATTGTAATGTTAGTGGGAATTATACCATTGAACACTAATCAACTAAGTGGGGTATAGAGTTTGACTTCTTAAGGAAATCAAAATTGCTCATTGCATAGGAGTCCCATACTAAGACAAAACAGCTGTCTAGTGCTCTATGGTTATCAACGGTACTTAACCGACGTCAGTTCGTATGGAGTACGAACAATCAATACATTAGTATGATGAAGAACATCAGTAACATTTACTAGAAAATGATATATATATATCCCATATTCTAAAGAAATCAAGTATTCCAGGAATGTTGGCCAAACATTAATAATATAATCAGCATATGCTTCTACCTAATGTAACCTACATTAACTAGGTTCCCTGAGAAGTGGATATTCGAATTACTGTCAGTCGAATTAAATCAATGTTTCAAATGCTATAAACATTAAACTAGATTATATATTTCAAGCTGATAAGATTATTTAGACTTCTATATTTGTTTGTGGAATACGTCAAGTAATACGTTCCTTTCTGGCTGGTTGTATTTCTCATACAAAAAAAGGAACTTTTACTTTACACTAAGGCTTGCTACGCTTATACCTAAATAAATTGACGCCATTTTGAAACTGTGGACTTGCCAAATGTTTTGCTACAAAAATGTTGCTTAAAACTAAGTGGAAGGTTTTGTTCTTCGATTATTTCGGTCATTATTTACTTATTAATTATTATAATAGTTACTTATTCAGTGTATTACCATGCATAAATACAATTGACAGAATTGTGAAGCAAACATTCCATGTCATTAAATATCACATTATGTAATTAGTTAATAATATGTACATTACGTAACCAATTTCATTACTTGTGTTTTTACGACATAACTAAAGTCATTATGAAAATTAAAAGTGCTAACGAGTGTGTATTATTATTTTGATCAGTCAAATATTAGGTTATATTAGCACTAAACCAAGTTATAGTTGATTGAATTCGACACAGATGGATGCCATTTGGGCACCACTGGAAACAAGAGGGCATTCAATAGCTGCTTTATTCTAGTAAGGGACTCTTCAGTAATACGTACCCTAGATTCTATCCCACTGGCTTTGGGTTGACTCGCCTCACTACTGGCTAACTTCAGGATGTTCCTGAAGCTCTAGTGAAAAGTCGTGACTAGTTAAGTTCAGACATGTTGGGAGTGAGACAGTTATCAACGATGACAATGGATTATCATTGCACTAGATTACAGATTAATGGAACTGAGAATCTTACTATCAAAAGCCGGATCAATGATTCGGAGGGTCTGGTGTTTGCTAACTTAGTCCCATTGGGGCAGAATCTAGAGTAAACACTGCCGAGGTGTTTCATATTAGGACGAAACAGCTGTCGAGTGTTCCTCAATTTTTAATTGCATCCTACTAACATCAGTCTGTAGCAAATTCAATCAACTAAAACTTAACACCGATTTCCACAAATCACGTCAATTCCACTAAATATAGTTATTAATGAATAAATGTTATATGTTCCAAACGCATATATACAATTACCTTAAATAATACTTGATTAGTTCTTAAGGTTATTCTAGGCGTGGTTTATTACTTCCTGTAATAGGTATTGACTATGACATTCAATTGAAATAATTTCTTGCTATTGAGACAATTCATATTAGTGACAGTTATAATGACAAGGTGAATTTACCGAAAAGTTAAAAACATTGAATGCTTAGTTTTCTTTTAAGTGAATTAGGTCATTCACTGTTGATGTATGTATCATCTCAGTTAAGTTACAGTGTTTTATATGTGATAATAAAATTCTATCTTAGATTTACATTTAATTTAAACATTCATATGAATACTGATTACATACATAACTGTTATCATGCTCATTAACTAGAAACTGTCGAGTAAACATTTTATTTCTATTTATAGTAAGATAAAACTTCAAATTAATGTACATGATAGATTTACTTCAGTTAACAGATTGTATTACATAAATTATGACATCATCAAGCTACTGATGATGAACACTTTAATAAGTCACTTTGATCTACTTAGTAAATGTACAATAAACTAATTCGTGCATTTAAGATAATTCAATTTGATTACTTAGATTTACTAACATTCCATAGCAAAATCCAGAATGTTCAATACTGTGGGGTCCTGTAGTAGGACGAAACAGTTAACAAATGCTTCATGGATTTTAATCTTATCCAACTAACATTAATCTATACTGACTACAAACAATCAGAATTACTTACTTAATTTTCTTGTAAAAACCACAAAGCGACCAAAACTTAGAACGGTACCTATTAGATCATGTTTTACGAATAGAAAATAGTTATATTCAAGTTGAAAGTTTTAAAAGTGATTTTATATGAAACAGATAACATGTATATCTCAAGTGCCTTATAAAACAATCTTATAGCTGTTTAGTGCTTCTAAGTTACTTACATTTCTACAAGTAATTTCAATATGTTATAAAAGGCAGTTATAAGTTCCAATGGAAAACTTGATGTCAGCAAACTTATTGATCCTTTAGTTGAAGTATATTTTTATATAATAATACTCTGGGAATAATTAAAGAACATACACTAACATAAGTTTGCAGTCATCGGACTGCGACCATTACTAGATATTATATAAAATTATTCTGACTGACCATCTATGACAGAGTTGACAATAACGTGATGCATATATTTCATATGAAATGCAAAACTATAAGTGACATCACTACAAGTTGAGTATTATTAATAGACTTTGTAGTATAGAAGTCGTAAAAATTGTAAGTATACTTAGTGAATGAAGAACGATAGATTTACTTAGAAGTTGGCATAAGTACGTTATAAACATCATAGGAGTATAGATATCCGATATTTGTACCCAACCTGTTGTTTCAAATCTTGCAGAAAGTCTGAAAACTACTGTAATCCAACAAAAACTCCTAAACAATCCTGAAAGATTTATTTTCAAACATTCCGAGGTATTAGGACTGAGTTCTAATCCCACTGCGATTACCAACATTGGAATGCAGGTACATTCACCCGACGAGACCTAAATAGGACGAAACGCGTGTCCTGGATTTTGCTTGCCAGTCACAATTCAAATGAAATAAATTTACTTTAAAAAAATTATAGTCCTTCAGTAACTCACCTTGATAAAATGTAAGGGAATAGTATCAGTAGATAGAAAAGTTTACATCGATGAAATATCAGCCTATCTCTCAGATAAAATCAAATTTTCTAGTGTCAGAATACATTGAATTTAGTATGTTATGTTATATTCACTTTAATTACATTCAACTAATCGGTTTCAATTGCTGTATTTTGTAAATGTAATTGTAAACTAAGGTACGCATTCTTCATCAACAGTAAAAGATAAGACTGTCATCGAGAATAAATAAAGGTGTTTTTAACAGAGTAAGTATAAACGAATAGAATGATAGTTCTAGAAATGATCTCAGATGACATGATTATGTAGTTTATAATACGACTTACTAATGTAAGAATGATACAACAAAACTCAATTAGAAGTGGTTTGATTAGATAAGAAAAAGAATAAAGATAAAAGTCATAATTTAACTCATTGAATGGAAAGCTCATGAATGAATGAATCAAAAACTTAAAAGAATGTTAACCACTTGAGATGTCAGTGAAGATTTCATGCTAAGGCTGATAGTTTCTAGTTACAATATGTTCCCACTGGTGAATATTTTAGATCAATTTAACTATTCGTCTGATAGTACTTAGTATACTTACTAACTTACTTACGCCCGTTACTCCTCACTGAGGAGCATAGGACGCCCACCAGGATTCTCGATTGAACTCTGACCTGAGTAATCCTTTCCAGCTGTTTTCAGTTGTTATTCGTCCTTTTAATATCTGCTTCCAATTCTCGACGAAGTGTGTTCTTCGGCCTTCCTGTTTTCCGTTTCCCAACAGGATTCCATGTTAATGCATGTCGCGTGATGCAGTCATGGTTTCCGCAATGTATGTCCTATCCATTTCCAGCGTCGTTTCCTAATTTTCTTTTCGTTTGGAAGTTGGTTTGTTCTCTCCCATAGTAAGCTGTTACTGATGGTTTCCGGCCAACGGACATTCATTATCTTTCGTAGGCAGTTGTTTATAAATACTTGTATCCGTCTGATGATGTTTGCAGTAATTCTCCAAGTTTCAGCTCCATACAGAAGGACTGTCTTCACCTTCGAATTGAACAGTCTGACTTTGAGGTTAGTTGATATTTGTTTTGAGTCCATATGTTCTTCAACTGTAGGAATTCTGCCCTGGCATTGCCAATCCTTGCCTGTACATCTGCATCGGACCCCTCTTGTTCATCGATGATGCTCCCCAGATATGTGAAATTATCCACTTCTTCCAGAGTTGCTCCATCAAGTTGAATTGGGTTGGTGCTTCCTCTGATGTATTTGAGAATCTTGCTCTTTCCCTTATGCATGTTCAAGCCTACTGATGCTGAAGTTGCTGCTACACTGGTTGTCTTCGCTTACATTTGTTGGTGTGTATGTGCTAAAAGAGCTAGATCATCTGCGAAGTCCAAATCATCGAGTTGCATCCTACTTGTCCATTGAATCCCGTACGTTCCCTCAAATGTGGAGGTCTTCATGATCCAGTCAACCACTAGGAGGAAGAGAAAAGGTGACAGCAAGCAACCCTGTCTGACTCCGGTCGTCACTGAAAATGCATTTGTCAGTTGTCCTCCATGCACGATTTTGCACTGTGTTCCGTCGTAAGAGTTCTGGATGATGTTGACGAGTTTCTCTGGTACGCTGTAGTGTCGAAGAAGTTTCCATAGTGTTCTTCTATCTACACTGTCAAACGCCTTCTCATAATCAATGAAGTTGATATACAGTGGCGAGTTCTATTCAATTGATTGTTCAACGATGATCCGTAGTGTTGCGATTTGGTCTGTGCACGACCGATCCATACGAAAACCAGCTTGTTGATCTCGAAGTTGAGCCTCCACTGAATCTTTCATTCTGTTCAACAATACTCTGTTGATGACTTTCCCTGGTATCGACAGTATCATGATCCCTCTGTAGTTGTCACATTTGCTCAAATCTCCTTTCTTTGGTATCTTGATAAGATGTTCTTCTTCCCAGTCTGACGGCACTTGTTATTCCTCTCAGAACCTTTTGAACAAAACGTGGAGTATCCTTGCTGGTAGGTCGATATCTGACTTGAATGCTTAAGCTGGTATATTGTCAGATCCTGCTGCTTTCCCACTTTGATTTGTCTGATGGCCATCTTGATTTCTTCCATAGTTGGTGGAGGGAGTGACATCAATCGGGAGATCTGTAGGTGCTGCTTCGATGTCCGGTGGGTGGGTTCAGTGGAGCGGGCCTATTTAGAAGTTCATCAAAGTGTTCTATCCACCTATTATTTTGTTCTTCAATCTCAGTGAGTGTCTTGCCTTCTTTGTTCTTGACCGGTCGCTCTGGTTTACCATGTTTATCTGCTAGTTTCTTTGTTGTGTTGTATATCTGTTTCATATTTCCTTCTCTTGCAGCCTTCTCCGTTGTCGTTGCAAGGCCTTCGATGTATTTCCGTTTGTCGGCCGTAATGCTCTTCTTTACTTGCTTATTTGGTTCTGTGTATTTAGATTGAGCCTTGATTTTTTCTGCTCTTGTTCGGCTGTTGTTGATTTCTGTCTTCTTGTTCCTGCTTTGTTGAATTTTGCTCAGGGTCTCAGTGAAAATCCATTCCTTATAATGGTGTTTCTTGCGGCCCAGAACCTCCAGTACTTAGTATAACTTAAATATTAATTATTGTTCGCAAGTGTTGTTATTAAAGCTGAAAACACATAGGATGAGATCCTAGCCTTATATTTACAGCATCTTTAACAAATATTGTAGCGTTAGTCCATGCCTATTGAATGCTTCACAACATTACATCGAATTGAATTTTATGTCACCAGTCAAGTGGACATACATAAGGATTGATATACACAACTTGTAGTAATCTGTGATGGATATTTGCTAAATTTCATTGTATATGTTGAATATCTATTACCCTTAATTGAGATTAGTTCTAAAGCTAAAATATCATTTATAGCAGCTTTTAGGTTTTCGTTAATTTTCCGTTGTTAAGGCTTTACTCTTTAAGATTAATCAAGTGAATAAGGGAGTTTTTTCTGGTTTATTAGTGTTAAGTTCTTGGATGATATCCACAACTATATTTTTCTTATTAACAATATATCACTATTATACTAATAATATAAATATTTTTGACACCCATCGATTAGTAAAATCAGAGGAGGCATTTACATCCTCCTGTCGATTTGTTATGAATTGGAATTAATCGGTCTCTATTGCATTTTGAATGAATTGCTTCGACACTGCTGCAGTCTGCAAGTATGACTCAAATGCCTAGTAACTGGAATATAGAACGCTCGTCTCATCGTATTCGGGACTCTTTAGCTGAAGATACCTGCATCCCACTTTTGGTGTTCATTGTGGAACCCGAACTTAGTTCTTTCCATGTCAAACATTACAACGTTCACCAATTAGGCTACTAAGTGCATGCAACCACACCTATGCAATGAACATATATATATATATATATATATATATATATATATATATATAATTTGAAAGTAATTGAATCTTCCTGACCTTTAGTTATGAACTAAAATTGATCAGTCGCTTTTTCCACATGCACTTCCTAAAAGTGAATTGCCTCAATACAGCGGTAGTTCACGAATATGATTTAAGTTGGAGGCAAATCAAAGAATAAGCACATATTTCATAACACTACGGATACTAACATCATACAATAATGCTAACATTGAAATGATCTATTCATTGTTTTAAACTATGTATGACGTGGTTGTTTTGAAAATTTCTAAATCCAGATATGACTTAAATTTCATTCTGTTACCGAGTACTTTATTGATCGTTACTATTTATTCTTTATTTTTTTTTGTTTTAGTTTTACGCGTTTATATATACAAGGAATCCGTAGAACCTAATGGTCAACGTAACTACTTAGCTTATATTTATCAAGTATACAAGGTTAGTGAATTCGTTACGTGAAAAGTATCCTCTATTCTCTGTGTTATTTATTTCAGATTAGTAATTATAACAATAACTTTTTATAGACTAACAGAAATCAAAAGAAGTACTTTGATCAATTAAGATAGTCTTAAATCAATAGAATGTTAAACACCTTAGAATACGCATGTATGAATACTGAATGTCGGTAAATTGAAATTCTAACTGTCTGACAGGACATTACTGTTAATTGGTACAAATCACCTCAAGTATACTACTGCAACAGAAAAGAAATAGTATGGATTCAACAAATTCTTCATTCAGTTGTTTATGCTCATCATGTAGATTATTTATTAAGGAAAATTCATAGCTTAAACTATAGGTTTAGTACACTGTTTGAAAGCAAAATATAGTTGAAACAAGAATTTGCTAAACATCCATGTTAATATTCATGGAAAATAAATTCTCACCACACTTGTAATACTTGTTTTCCTTGAGTATAAGAACCTTTGATTGTATTGAAGTTATACATCAAGTATTATATTATATAAGATGTTATTTGATCTACTAGCTTATAACTTTTATCATTTCATACCAATCGATTAATTACCACCTGTTGTCAATCGGATATTAAAACAGTAGGAAAGATTTGTAGCTTATAAGGAACTATTGGCTAGATACCATCAACAACGATCTTCTGTGGAACAGAACAAATTAACTTCCAGCCGAGGAAGAAGTCAAGAAAATACTCTGGAGGTGGATAGCACACACATTAAGGAAATCATCTAAATGCATCACAAGATAAGCACTAAGTTGGAACCCTATAGGCCAAAGAAAGAGAGGAAGACAAAAGGACACATTACGTTGGGAATAGGAGGTAGGCGTGAAAAAAGGAACGGTACATGGAAAGAGCTAGAAAGTATAGAGTTGGTTGGAGAATGCTGATCGACGGCCTATGCTTCACGAGGAGTAACAGGAATTGATTGATTGATTGATTAGGAGGGTAGTTTTGGTTATAGTACATTCTCTGAGCTGGGTGGTTTAAATGCACGCGAATAACACAGAATAACTAGTTCTGATTTTCTTTAAATGCTGCTTATTTTGCAAATATTGACATCAGAACGTTGGCATGACAAAACATTTTCAAAACAACTTTTTAATATAAAATCTGTTTTCTATAAGATTTAACTCATAAGGATGCATATTCTTATCTGCATTTTGACTAAGATACCCAATCTTAAGTTGTACAGGCACTATAAATCAACCTGCTGCATAACAGTCAGTACTTGACTATAGTCTAGTAAACACAGTAAAACAGGAGAATAATGTACATTCAAATCATGACTGTGCAATATATGTTGAAGATAAAGTCAATAAAGGAAATATTATACAACTAATCTATTAATGTAATATGAAAAGTACGTATACATCCCTTCATAAACATCATTTAGCTTTGAATAACTTTAAGTCGAACAAGGGCATCTAGATTACATACAAAAGATAACAAATTTCCTTAATGGTCATAAAATAAAATACTCTTTACCGCTTTCAGAGACTAATAAATTATGATGTTTAAACTATAAACTAAATAAACAAATCTCAAAACACCTGGTACGACCATTTACTTCAATTTTGTTTGAATAATCATGATCATCAAATTGGAGTTAGAAATATAAAAACATATTGTTACTAGAAGGTATCTCATTACATAAGACCAATGCAGATAACTAAATAATATTTATATGAAAGCCTAAACTTCGTACAGAGTAATACTCCACTTTGATTGATTGGCTTTATAGATGAGATGAAGGAAGTTAATCAGCTTATTAACGATTTGCCCATAAAGACAATGAAAGCTTTACTACTAAACTAATTGAGAGGATACAAACGCCCTCCAGGAACTAGGTACTCTGTAGATTGTATTTTGAAACTAACCAGTAAATTATGAAATAATTATCAATAAATGTGTAGTTGTGGGTCATTCAAGCTCTTGTTTACAAAGGAATATGTAAGTATGTTGTTAGTTCAAGAATGTTATGACGTGAGAGAGAAGGGTTTTGGTTAGTAGACGCGAACGCCAAAGGAGTGTGCCTAGTTGGTAATGCGAGATTGACCTAAGCCCACTCACCCCCACGCCGACAATAGAAGAACCAGAATTGGGAACGGATAAATAACGAAAACTGGAAACGTATTGTATTTTAATCATACCTTTATATATACACAAAACCAGACCACACAGTAAACCAATCAAGAATCTTACATTGGTACAGAACAAAGGAAAGAGTGGTAGTGAATAGGGACAACTTATACATAATTAAGTAAACGTAGTTCATAGTAATAAACAATATACTAAGAGTAAATATACTAAATGGGAGGACCGAATAAGGGGAACGTAACAGTCATAGAAATGAAATGTTTAAACTGTCCACAGTTATAGTAATTGAAATAATGCTCTAAAGCACAGTTCTCAAAGATAATCAATCTTCACTAGGTGCCCGGCATATCAAAGAAACATATCAACAAGTTAGTTCCGAAAGAAGTAGGCCTTTTAATCTATATGCTGATTTGGGAAGTTTTTACTAGTCAATTTGTCTCATCCATGGATCGTATAAACGAACTTGTATATTTACCTTCTTAACCAGCTTACAAGTAAAAGACAATTGATTATCTCTAAGATAAACATATGAGTTCCAGTTAATATTGCAGGTCTCATTTTGATGTTAATTGTTGCAGCTTTATATGAAGAAAACAGAACTCTCGCTAACTATTTGTATGTTTAAGAATATGTTAATAAAAAAAGATCAAAACTTTTGAAAAAAAAAGAAAACCATCGAAACAACAACTGAGATCAATTGATGACCACATCTGCGATAGAGAAATAAGTTACAAATGAGAAAAAGCCGACAGTAACAAATCATCATTACGTCAGTGATATAGAACTTTTAGCTTGACTAAATTAGTTTTCATTACTACTTTTTTTATTGATGTCTTCATATTTTTCAGCATGTTAATTATGACGGTTAGTGTGATAAATCTCTTTTCATATAGTACAAATACCATATGCTACATACTGATGATTTAGATTGTAATGTCATGCATCAATCTGTACAATCTTTGTTAAACTACCAGTTACAACACTAAACACCTTATATGTATGGAATGACGGCATAAAGATATCGAATTAAGCAGACAATCCTACATCTGTTTATTTAAACTACGTGTTTATGTAAATATAAGTTTTAGTGAATAGATGTAAGATGTATTGAAATATCTTACAAAATGCTTAGTAATAGAGTAAGTTTTAGTAATCTCGAATTGTGACTAGCAATGAAAACGAGGAGGCTTATTTCATTCAGTTCGAAACTTATCAGGTAAACATACTAAAACCATGAGGTCGAGGTTTATGCTGAGACTTGAACTTAGAACCCGTCATTTCAAATAACAAAACAATATGATTTAGAAGCTAGATAGTGTCCATCTTAATTTGGTAGCCTAGTAGATAATCCTTCTCTCTGTAGCGCAATATATCTAGCTCTAAATGTCATCGTCAGCACTGCAGTGTTGATGTTTTTAGCTCTATCCGAAATATAATAAGACACCTCTTGAATTCCTCCTCTATTCGCTGTCCCAGTATACTAAAACATATGGCTAAATATCAATATTAAGGCAGTCTGCCCTAAATGCAATACATATTCTTATATTTGGCATCATCATTTCATCTGAATTTGGCTGGTAAAATTGAATTAAAATCACGTGAACTAATAAATTTAAGAATTGATTCTACTTACTTTTGATTTAGGCTTATCAAATATGGTGTCAGTTTTCCGCATTGTAGTTATATGTATGTACACATCTAGAACATAGAACCTGGCTATATATGCATCGGTTTAGGTTACCAGACTTCCGAAACACAGCACGATTACCATCAAATTAACAGGAATAGTAGTTACTTCGTTGATAATAATAAATAAGACTGAACATAGAGAATACGGCCACGGTGAAAGAATTAGAATTATACACAGAAATCAATGAATATTGTAATGAACGAATAACACAGAAATCACTAGTAGCATTTACCTTTCAAACTGTATTTCAAAATTACAAGTATAACCTAATTACTTTGATTTGATTGCGTTTTTTGAGCTGGATGGTTTAACAGTAGAGCTTTCATTGTCATTCTAGACGACTTCATCAGCACAAACTTCTGAAAGATCCATATATTAATCTACATTAATGGCATCATCATTCGACAGAAAATGTAGTTCAACTTTTACCTCATGGTAATCACAGTTAAAGCTTAATTTACTTAGTGGCTTTAGTTTTGTAGTGGTTGATTTAAATTATTTATCACAAAGAAATAAGTAATGTATTTCATGGTAAATTGAGTTTTGGAATTGAAATGTTACCTTTAACATGCTACTAAATACAAATGAAATCAAATTAACATTATTACCATTGTTATTGACTTAAATTATGATGGTCAGATCTTTTCTAAGCATATTTACAAACCTTACAATTGACATATTCTAGATTAAATGATCATATCTAATGAACAACTAACTAAAATGATATGTTTGTTTAATTTTTAGTTCTGAACGAATTCAACTAATCGAGACTCAATATAGTCACTACTTATGATGTCTCTACATCAAGTGCACTGTATTTTGATACTGTTTAGTCAAGAAATAATCGACAGAAAACACTGCTTGACTTAAGTCTCCCACTAGTTGGGACTAATCAGTATTAAGTACCCGAAATCTTGAAAAACTGATACTTTTGTGACATTCACACCTGTTTTATCCAGTTTTACAAGATGACATGTTATCATTAATTTATTTTAAGTGATGGATTGATTGTAGGACTTATAGTTACAACTGGAGGTTTAAATAGACAAGAAGCTAAGTAGATTACTACTTTGTCTAGCTACTGACAGTTTCTGTGCTCATCAAAATGACTGTTATATAGAATCTCCAACAGTTTTAGTATAAAGCAAAGACAGTTTTTCATTAAAACGATAATCACCAAATGATTTTACATCCAAATAGATAGACAGCTTAGTTCATTTTGTGAGTATTTAGAAACCAAGTTGACAATGACTATTTTCGGAAATGTTGTATTACGACATCTATCATTGTATTATATAAGTGGATTCATGTGGGTTGTGACTGCCTTTGTCCTAAACAAATGAAAAGTGCACATAGATCACGAAGGGTTATGTAGGTATGTCTCTTATTCTACCTTATTCGTTTACAATAACGTAAATCCCAATGTGAATGCAAAATATGAAGTACTTTCCGAATAATTCATCAACATAGGAAGAGCTTATGTGATGAATATTTGACGTTACAGTACATAAATATCTGGAGAAAATCAATCTCAAAGCATTAGTCAAAATAACATTACATAATTGACAACTGACTAGAAGTCAGTAATACTAAAAATCTGTTAGATGTGAAAACCGTACTCAGATGGAATTTTCTTTCACTATAAACTAAAGGTATAATGTAACAGCGCTTAGGTATTTGGCGGATAACCAGATATCACAGATTATTGGCATTTGAAACATTGACGATCAAACTCGAGTAGTCCGGTAATGCTGCATTATCTTTTATTTAAAGTAACGTCGAAACATAAAATTAAATAAAGTGGCTGATAGTTTATCTGAACGAATGACAACAATCTAATAATACATGTGTATGCAATGCTACTAACATGAGTTGCAATTGATAACCATTGAATTATTCATTTGTTAATTCACATTTATTTAAGGAAGGCTAAAACATAAATTACATGACAGATTTAACACCATGTAATCGCATACTAATGGAATGGCTGGTACCAAAGGTAGGTAACTGGGAGAAAATACAGATGGTATTGTTACTACACTGTGACTCCGTTCAAGCTACAACACGAAAGTTATTCATTTACTTGGTGTATGGAATGAGATCGAAAATTCCGGGTGATAATAAGAACTGTCCTCAACCACAGAGACTAAATTTTATATTATGAAAAATGAATGATCAAAAACACTAAATGACGATTAAGAGGTTAGAATAACACCAAGGAAAGCAGACGAAACCCTTTTTATGTGAGGTTAGGTGAAATATAAAGAACGAAAGAGTGGACTAGGTGCAGAAAAATTACTTCTTAAATGTTAGGGATTGTATGTATTCATTTCTAAGTGTGGCTCCGCATTTACCATGAAGGTAATAAAAAGAAACATGTGAACGCCAGCTACCTTCGAAGATGATTTCAAGGGAATGGTAGGTAGGATTTATTTAAGCACTCGGTGGAAACAGAACTGGAGGGATCAGCACGTCTGCAGGCGTGACATTTCGAATGGAAATGAGGGCGAGTGTATAGGATGTTGCTCAAAAGGTTGTTTACTAGTAGTATATAACAGAGCGTCTCATGGAAATTGCTTTGGTGGATAGCCAATGAGGAGAATTCCAAGATGTCAGGAATCAAGATGTGTTCATCATATGTGGAAGACAGGAAGAAAAGCAAGCGAAACTAGTCTAGAACTAACTTTAATTGGTGAACACAAACAACTGGAAATAGATGATTAAAGGCGATGTATGCTTTATTTAGAACGTTATGTAAACTTTCTGATGCCCGACATTTGTTTTCACAGTAGATCTATTTTAAAACTAAAACCACAGAGTCATTGTTTAATTTAATTAAGAATTATAACTATTGCAAAAGCAATCTACTAATCTCTTAGTATGAATTCTAGTACCGTTTTCCAAACAAATTTGTAACGGTTATATGACAATAACATATTTACTACATGTAATGCATAGCATGAAACACTGTAAGAATAGACAACAGTACTAATTCTTTCCTAGTTTAAGTCAGTAAGTTGATGAAGTTAAATAGAGGACTGTTGAATAAACCATTCATATAAACTCATCTGCAAAAGTTTTGTTTTTAATTGGATTCTATTCGGTTTAAGTAATAGAATACAATTTATGTTTCCTCAATTTTATAGGATACCAAACATTTTATGCAACCAACTCTTGTTCGCCGTATTATTTACAATTGTGATCGATTTCAAACTGGTCCATTAATAGGTGAAGTATATTTGATAACAGGTGAGTTACCCAAGTACACCTAGTTGTTAATGCTTTAATAATGATTATCTATTGACTGTTGATTATGCATTCATGCATATTGAATATATCATTCAAAATGTTATAAAATATAGTGTGGTTACATACTACTCATTTCAGATTTTTTAATAACCAACTTATGCTACTGTATGCTAATGTATGTATAAGTTTTTCAGAACTGTAATATTAAAATTCCTTACAAGTTGTAAACGAAAGGCAAAATATGAGATGAGTTACTTTATTTTAGTGATTGCTAATTATGTACAATTAGTCATGTATATTTATTGTTTTAAGCTAACCATAATCTATGATTATGAGCATGAAATTGACCAGTCGACAAAAAAGAACGACTTCTTGTCAAAAGTAAAAGAAATCGAAGTAAATGGTAATATGATTAAATCTTTTCTGAATCTTCATGACTTCTTTAAGATTGTTTTCTCCATCAGTATAGAAATGACTTACTTTCAAAAGATTAGAATAGGTTATTTGTATTGTTCAATTAGAAACGAATTACAATATGAGATATTTTAATATCTCTTCTTACTAGTACCTATTTCATTAAGTGACATTGGAAAATAATTTCACTGATTCCACAGGTATCCTTCTCATGTTACCGCCAATTGCCTGTATAAATTTACGTGTATCTGCAGTAGCAGTTACATTGGCCGAACAGAAAGAAGGGCCTACCTACGTTTTAATGAACATGTCCCTAAAAATCTAAGACTTACAGGAATGAAAACATTTAACAGTGCAATCGCTAAACATTTGATTGGCACAGGACACCAGATTGATATCAATAAATCACTCAAAGTATTCAACAGACAAAAAACTTCAAATCTCCTAAAATATGCTGAAGCGATTGCCATCAAACGGATGAAACCAAACCTAGGTGTCCAAAAAGAAACTGTTATTAGCCTTTCTTTACCCTGTTAACTTGACTTTTGTGTCGTCATTTTCATGGCCTAATTCAATTATTACTTCTTTATTGGATCATATTTCTTGTTACATCACCATTTTTTTAGATGTTTGAGTTCAACTTTTGTGTTTAATTCGGTCATTCTAAGTTTAACAACTGAACTTAATTCACATGATTATCATATATTTACAACCACCTCTTATTATGTAATCATTTGAACTCTGATCTTTATTTTGCTTTCTGGTACCTTCTTTTGTATTCGATATATATTTACAATATTTTCTCCGACATTTTAGTTATGTTCACATGTCTAACACGTTTGATTTCAACCAAGTTCAAACACTCTCATGAGTACGTGTAAACTTTGTATTAAATATTAATTTCTGTAAAATATTATCCTAGGTTGTATGCAGCTGATGAGAAACCAACGAAATAAAATGAATCGTCATCTTATTCTGCACAAATATTTGTTCTTGCTCTCTTGAAATTAATAAAGGGAACAAAGTGTATGAAAAATTCCACATTTCTGTTTAACTACCTCTTCACTTGCAAAGTATCTTTCTTTAGTATTATCTAATTTCTTAATGACAATAATTAAATGCTGTATATTCGCTTAAGTTATAATAATAATTCATTTTATCATGTTTGCTGCTCCTATTATAATTACTGTATTAAGATCTATCATTAAATTACTTTTACTGTCTTAAAACATGATTTATAAACTCCAATAATTCTAGCACTGACCCATCGCTATGAGGAAGTCTGAAAATTCTCAGTATGATGTTGAATATGGTGATGAATGTACACTGATAGATGTAGATACACATTATAAAGAGATGGTTATCTAACATATCCTGATTTTCATTTGTTGTCTAACTTCTATGAATTTGTAATAGGTTCCATAGTATTGTTTAAGTTGAATTTTGACTAGGAAGCAGAATTCAGCATATTCGTTTCGCTCCACTTAGAACTCGTTGCCTGGATGTACATACATTTCCTACTCTATCAATCTGTCACCTTCGAGTCTTAGGAATTAATCAGATGGGTATTGGTAGAGTGGTTGATTACTCCGATTTCCACCATCCATTTTGGGAATATGTAGAGTGGTTGATTAGGCCGATCTCCACAGCCCGGGTAGTTTACCGCTCGTGTTATTTCCCAGGGAATAATCCCCCGCTATCTAGGAGGCATTACGTGGAAGTACAAGTCGAATTTTACCTCCCGTACATAAATTCCACTGTAATTATTCACACTAAAACGCGAACTCAGTTCGTTACTGAGTCTACATAGCTACACATGTACAACGGGTATATGTATGTATTTGATTCTTCCTATTAATTCATCATGTACTTAAATTGTTACATGTGCATCTTCAACCGATTAACCTTATATAGTGACAGTTCAAAATTATTGTGTAAGCTGGATTGTGGCTAGGAAACACAACCCAAGTTACATGTTACACGTCAGAGACCGAACAATTTTAGTTCATGATGAATCAATGCAAAGATTCAAATGTATTCCAAGTATAGATTCTTTAGTAGTATTGTAGTGCAATTACATTTTGATCCACCTTACAAATAATGAATACCGCATTAATAATTAATTTGTCTAGTTGAATACACTCAGTATGACGTAAATAATTATGCATACATGTGTATGATCTATTGTTTTCTTATGTTGTTTTTACTAATCCTAATCAAATAATTCAATTTGATTTATTAGTTTATTTATGAAGTTAAGTAGAATTGGCGGTAAAATAATCAACAAAGTGATTTTATACTTGTTCCAATAAAAATAGAAATATAATTTAGTTTTGTAGAAGTACTTTTATGAAAATTTCAGTTAGAATGCAGCATAGTAACAAGTTAATGTGATACATGAAATGTGTGAGTACAGTTTATGAAGGAGCCGATCCTCGGTTGGACTCAATAAGCACTTCTAACCAATAAGAAGATAGAATTTATGACTGAATATTTTATCAGGAAAAAGAAATAATGTTACAGAGGATATAAATATTTTACTTAGGATATAAATAAATTCTAGTTTTTTAGTCCTGTTAGCGCCATTAAGTCACAGAAACAACGACAAAGAAATTCATGTATATGACTAGAAAGTTGTCGCTTCCTTTTTCAAAGAATTTGATGTGTAGACCATTTATAGTATGCTTCCGTACCTATCACGAAAATCTTTACTGTAAGGCAAAATTTTACCTACAGATGGATACATATCACAGTCGTCCCAAACATAAACCATATACATTAATCCCGTTTTACTAAAAGTTTTTGTGGAGAAGGTATAGTGTAATGGACCTTAAATTCCTAATGATGCTAAACGTAATAAGAAATTAACAATTCAGCTATTCGTAAATACTCTTTACTGTGTCATTCGTGTTTTGTAACCCTAATTATAACTTTAAATCTTAATGTCGCTACAGATTCATAACCCTAAGTACTAATTTTTGCAATTACTATACGTTTTACCCAGTCTGACGGAACTGCTGATCTGTATCATTTTAGGTGGGTTAAGGCACTGTAATGCAAAAGACATTCAACATAATTTTACAGGACCCTGTGATTTACATACAGTTTTCCCAATGTTTTGCATACTGTTTTCCACAATCAAACTTGGTTTGGCAACAACATTTTGGATCACTGACTTAGTTTAAGTTACGGTGTGATTAATAAAGAAGCCTTCATTGTATATATATTAGTCCTTGCGATAGGTGTTTGTCAGTTGATCTAACTTTTTTTTGAATATATTGAGGTGGAGAGCTGCAGACCTTTGATAAATGAGCATTTACTTTAACCACTGAGGAAATAAATATTCGTTTCGCATAGTTTATAAACCAATATTTTCACATGACTTTGCTTTTAATTCTAGTGTCTTTTACTACTAGGGATACAAAATATCATGGTAAAGGGATAACTAACAGTTGATCGTTCCACTTAGTGGTTGTAGTGGATACAGGTAATCATTAATGCACAAGTTGTAATGGTCATATGACTTACTGTTTACTTTGCAGTCAATAAAGTATCTTTAATCATTTCACCAGCGTACTAAATGCAGTTATAGTTTCTTCATTTACTTAGGTAAATTGAAACACAAATCGACCCTTCCTACAGTTATACACGATTCTCAACACTTCTTTAACTATGTACGTGTTAAGGATTGAGTCATATGGTTTTCGATATCATGGATTACATTTAATCAGTCATCAGTCACCTAATAATATCAGAGTGCGTCTAATTGTTAGCGATATCTGAACAAAGTAACTCAGTGGATTGTATATTGACATTTAAAGTAAAGGGTGTTTGATTCGAGTTTTATTGTGACTTACCAATCTGAAATACAACCACCATATTTAAACTTTACAAAACATTTCCACCCCTCCCCATCATTATTTGTAGTTTATGCACCGTAAGAACCACGTCAATAGTTTAGTCATTAGTAAAAAAAAAAACGGTTTCCATGTCAAACACATGATGATCATTCTTGTTCAACAGTGTTAGACAATATTCATTTGTTCTGCTAGAGGTAGATACATTTAAACAAACTAGTAGTATAATACATACATTTAATTTCAAACGATATGAACCGTCTGTTAATTCTTAAAGTATATAATTAAAGTGTTATGTAGTTCTATTACCGTTTACATAATTGTACATTATATATATATATATATATATATATATATATATATATATATATATATATAACCATTCATATGTTTCTAACGCTTGTAATGTCATTTTAAGGTCAGAAAAATGTCAGAACTATTGACACTTTTATTTCACCTCAGTTGTATTTAATATAGTAACGCAATAAACGTAATATATAACCTATATACATATATATATATAGAACACTGTTAAATTGGGTTTACCCTAGCAACAAAATAGTGTAACATACGAATGAGTGTGTTGCTTTCTGTTAATGTTATTATTTTTTTTGAGAGAACGCAAATATATTTTTGTGTATTTCGCATGAAACAAACTACTAGGTTATTAACATTTACAGTTGAATAAACTTTTTCTTCATTGAACAACATGATGATCATGATGATGATGATGATGGTGTTGATGGTGATGTTGATAGTGAGGATGATGATGATGATGTTGTTTGAAATGCTTTAATGATGTTATTTAAATGGGCATAAAAATAAAATGTTATCAACATTTTCATATCAATCAGTAATCAACACATTAAAAGTCAACATTTTCGTTGTAAATAATTTCTGGAATACTATTGAATGCATTATATAAGTAGTATTTATTCTTATCTTCTTTTATTATTCTAAAAATTATTACAATCTAACTTAAATGATAGATGAAAGCAAAATAACTTTAATTAAATAATTCAAATGAAAACATTTCACTTTGATATTATGAATTGATCTGAGTTAGATAACCGACAAGAAAGTAATAGACAGCTGTTTAGTTTTAGTATTAGATTCTTCGACAAAGGTAAACATCTACAATTCTACTAGGGAATCGAACTATAAGTCACTAGACTTCATAGTGAACGGTTAACCTTTAGACTACTAAGCCAGCAGAAAGAAAACGGTTTATATTCATAATTCAGTCGATTTGTGACATATTTGCACAACCTCGTCTATTGCTATTAGTGGGTAACTGTATCATAAACAACATCGTTGAACTTTACTGGTATGATTTTATCACTAGAATTCCCAAAATTTCCAACAGCAGTTAGTCACTGGTCATCTCATATTATTTATAATTAGGTGTTGTCGAGATTGTTAATAAACGAGGTAGAGCAAATATATCATGAAGTAATTGAGTTAAAACGTCGGCTAATTCAATGGTCTAACAGTTAGGTGTTCACCGCGAAGCTAGAAAATCATTTGTTCTATTCTATGGTGTGGTTGTGGATGCACACTCCTAAAGAGTTCCATGCCAAGATAAATAGCCTCCGATTGTTTTTTGTTTTTCAGTCTTTATGTAACTCAGACCAATTTGTAATTAGAAATTAAAATTCAGCAATCTCTACATCACTGAATTACAAAAGGATTTTCTTTTTATCGGATGTTGTGGTGTCTCTTGAATTTAGATTTTCACATCATTTACTGACAATTATTAATCAACAAATGAAAACCAGCAAGAAATGAACTGATGTTTTCTTGTAACGCAGGACTCTTTTTAGGTAAGTAACCACAATTTGAGCAATTACCCAACCCAGCACTTTTCGGCTGAATGCTTAACTTGCAGATCAAAGACTTAGCATCCATTAATTTAGAATTACAATTAAATGGGACAGGAATTCTATCTGTTCATCATCCAATGTTTTGGTAGTTACATATTATGACTAGAAATCTTAGAATCATATCATTGGATTTGTCAGTAGTAAGAAGATGATAAAAATGATTAATGAGTGGAAAATGAATTGAACTTCTACCTTCTGGACGTACTAGTGACAAAAAAACATGATGGAACGCTGAGAAGGCCTATTTATGGGAAACCATTTTAGAATGGTTAATTAACAAGCTACCATATCTAAGTTAACATCGGTAAAAAAGAGATTTAGTTATATTCCTCTACATGTGAATTCATAGTTTTGATATCATGAATGAAAAGTTAAAAGTAAGCAAAATGTTTATTAAAAGTAGATATTCACTTAGGTTTATTAACAAGAACATGAAGCCTAAAATTCAAAAATATCAGAAGCCTCTGCACTGAAGAAAATACTTTAAATGAATAATGATTTCGACAGTGATAAAGCTGCAGACGTCCTAAGAAGAAGGATTTCTACGTCACTTTAAATGACGTTTTATTGGAACGATCTTGAGATTACATTTATGTGGTTGCCCCTTGTTTCACAACAACTTCAAGCGTAATCTCTTACATCTGACTAATTTTCTGTGCATTAATCAATGCATTTACCCTTGTGGAGTTCTTTCTATAGGTCGTCCGTTGACGATTCTATCCAAAAAGGTTTAAGAACAACTTCCAGGATGGTTAAGAAATAATTGTGGTGGATCGGTAAAAAGCCCAATTACTGAACATTTGTAAACACAGACCGTTAAATAAAAACAAAGTTTTCATGTAAAGTCACTTACGAGGTCAAAAAATACCTACTAAGGATAATAGTCGTTCGCCTGCTCTCAGTACCTGATGCTATTGCTATACACTTATTGAAGCTAGAATTATGCATTCAAAAAATGAACTTATTCAATCTCACTTAGGAATTCTATCCATAAAATAATATAATCGAATATTCATACTTAAAATTGACAACAACCTGTATTTTAACACAGCATCAAATGAAAAATAATTTTATAACCATTACTATATTTACTTAATTATACTCACCATAGATTGTTTTCGATTGGGTACCAGTGAAAACCAGGGATCACTGGATAACTAATTCTTCCTAGCATGTAATTCTTTGATGAGAGTGTGCATCTTTGATCCCCCACCCCACCTCTGGTAATCGAACCTAGAGTCTTTGGGTCTCACAGCGTATACTTAAATATTGAATGGTAGAATTCTTACTTCCATCGATTTGCGTTCATTATATATATATATATATATATATATATATATCCCAGCCGAGGAAGAAATTAGGAAAAGACTCTTGAGGTGGATTGGACACACATTGAGGAAACCATCAAACTGTGTCACAGGACAAGTACTAACTTGAAATTTTAATGCCAAAGAAACGGAGGAAGACCCAAGAACACATTGCATTGGGATTTGAAAAGTGACATAAAGAGAATGAAGAGCACTTGGGAAAGGCTGGAAAGGAAATCCCAGGATAGAGTTGGTTGGCGAATTCTGATGGGTGGCCTATGCTCCTCAATGGGTAACAGGCATTGATGATATATATATATATATACATTATTAACTATAATATTACATTTATTTAGAATATCATAATGACTAAATATAGCATTTTGAAAACATACTGTAAAACGACATAGATTATGGAATGCATAAACAGTAATTATTTAGATTATGTACTATTTACTAAAGTAAACTTTAAATTAGATTATCTTTTGTTGTTGTCTTTCAATATTCTTTTATTGTTGACATCAAAGTACATATACATGAATACAGCTATATGAATGAAATCATCTAAAAGTGAATCACTTTACTAAACTAATTTCTAATTAATTGTTTTGTTTTTTTCTAATGACTTCAACTTTATTATATTCTCCTTTTTTTAAAAAAGAAAACTTACCATTGAATGTCTTGAATTGATACCACAGTACAATTGGAATGGTTATTTTTGTGGAGATTGGTTTAATTTGTTTGATTGAATAGATCATAGATTGCTGTTGGCAGGATACCATTGATACCACAGTAGTTGAATAACTATTCTGGTGTTTTTAATGTGTATATGCATAGTTTAGTATTAGTTTAGTATAATTATACTAATGTAATAGAAGTATTATGCCATATGATAATCATAAATTATAGGTTACTTCTTTTTCTAAATTTCAGTTACAATAGTATAAAGAAAAATATCATGAATAACATTAAGTAACTGTTTATTTATTATGGTACTATTACGAGTTACTAAAGTAATAAGGTGAATGTTATGATAGTATACTCATAGACAATTTGTTTGGTTAAGAAATTGTTTAATGTTTAATTAAATTGAATTAAGGTGTTTTTATGGAGATAGATATTTGGTTGAGTTGATTGAACTCATCATAATGTTGTTGAAACTCAATTGAAAAGTTATAACTAGTGGAATTCAAACTTCTTTATAGTGAGATAATTATCACTGATGACAATGGATGATCATTAAATTATATCATAAACTAATGGATGTCGGGATTCTATTATTGAAGTCAGCTCCATTGATGCAAAATGTTGAGCGCCTGTTACTCTGAAGGCCTTAGTTTCAATTTCCATGACCACATCGACGATGCTCATTGTTTAGAAGTCCTCTGCAAGGATGGAACGGTGACAATGATGATAAGAAATCATTATGAATTGAGAAAGATGATTATGTAACTAAGACAGGAGTAGCTAAGAGATAGACAGATAAGATATGTGTGGAGGAAGAGCTTATAATACATAGCTAATGTTATGGGTGACAAGATGGTGGGCCACTATAAATCAAGATGGATACACCTTTTCTGGATTTATAAATTTGGTTTACAGGAGTTAATCTCAATAGCTCCAGTTATGAAAAGCACCCATATTCTAACTTCTTTTGATAATTTTATCGAAACATTGATGTATTTTGATTGGTATAGACACATTAAGGAGGTCAAGTCAATATTTTGTCCTTAAGCTGCTGTGGAGATACTGGTTTGGTTGTAAAGGTAACCCACACCCTAGCTGAGTTAAACTTTCGCTCAAATGAATTTTTTAACCATCTTGTTAAGTTGTCACCGCCTACATTTAACTTAAATTCCAGGTTTACGTAAATGATTTTGTTACTGACAGTGTCAGATTTTGTTCTGCCGTCTGGTTCAGTCATGCATTTATTGGTTAAATTGGCTGGATACGCGTTGTTCTATGTTGTTTTTTCCAGTTTTTGTATTTCATCATCTATGCTTAAAACTGCTATTTTTACCTTCAGCCGTTACATTTATAACATATTATTATGTATAATTTGACACTGTGAATTATCGAAATCCTCAGAGAGTTCTAAACAATCAACTAATCAATGCTTCTTATCTCTCTTGGAGCATAGGTGGCCGACTAGGATTCTATTTTCCAACCAACTCTATACTGGGTTCGCCTTTTCAATTCTTTCCAAGTGCTATTCTTTTCATATCTACATCCATTTCCCAGTACAATGTGTTATTTACTACTTCACTTTTCTTACTGTGGCTTTGAAGATTCCAATATAGTGCCTGTCATGTAATACAGTTTGATGATTTCCTCAGTGTGTGTCTTATTCACCTCCATCATCTCATAACCTATTCTCGTGTGGAAGTTGGTTTGTTCACTGTCACAGAAGACTGCTGTTGATGATGTCTGGCTAACGGATCCAAAGTAACATTTTACGTAGACAGATGTTTATTAATAAATGTATCCATTGAATGATACTTTTGGTAGTTCTTCAAGTTTCATCTGTCCTGACGTTCGTATCGAAAATTCCGACTTTGATGTTAAGTGACAGTTGTTCTGAATTTCAGATATTCTTCATTTATGAAAATACTGCCTTTCTCTTTCTTTGACAATCTATGTCTTCTCATCCATATCTGACACCCGATGCTGATGATTGATGTTCATGTTCAGGAGTGCAAAATTTTGTACATCTTTCGAAGCTTCTCCGTGAAATGTGAGTTGGTTGGTTCTACCTGTATTATGTCTAGTGATCTTCCTTTTTGACTTGCATTATTTGAAGCCTACTGCTGGCCTCAAATTCTGCTGCTACACTGGCCATTTTACTTGTATTTGTCGCTGTGTGTTAATTTGAATAGCTGGATTATTCATCTGCGTAGTCAAGATCGTTTAGTTAAATTCATGTTGTCTACTACATTCCATGCTTCTCCTACTGTGCTGAAGTTTTCATAATCCAATGAATTCTAACTAACTGACAAACTTTGGCAGAAGTATTTATAAATGTCCTTAACTGTTCATTAAAGATTTGGAAACCTTATGGAAATTTTTACAATTCAATTATTGTCATGAACCCCTGATAAAGTAAAAATGACTTTCAAATTTGGTTGAAATCTAAGTTAACTTGACTGGGTATGTTATTTAAATGTATCACTGATTTCATGATGTACCTTATTCAATAGTTACTAGGTTCATATATTTGGCTTCCAGCCATGTTTTCTAGTAACACAGCTGTATCAATAAATATGATATTTGTATTGTTTAAATTGTAAGCTTTCACACATTCCTTAAACACTGTCATGTGTTTTCTTTCCCAATTATCGTAATCTTATTATGATTCTATTATTGTGAATCCGATACACAACTCCCCTCTCCCCCCCCCCAATAAGAGTTTTTGTATTTTTTATTTTCTGTTCCTAGTTTTCCGGTATACAATATATGAAAGCCACAGATTTTATTCAATATATAACTTGGCGTTAACTGTTATTCACCAGTGCTTATTCTTTTCGCCCATATATCTTGGAAAGAATTATGCCAAATATTGATTATTTTCAAGTCCATGAGGTCGTAGTTACAGTCCCATTAGCCTAGTTTTCTTCTAGTAACTGCATGGTTACTTCATTAATATTCCACATGGATGTGTAACAGTATTTGTTTAAAGAAATATTTGTAAATATGAGACATTTTATGTCTATTTACTCTGATTACCCAATAAATTGACGATTCTCGATAATAATTTGATTACATTACTCTAACCAATTCGACATGCTATATAATTCATGTCTTAGTATCTAACTTGGTAAGGATCTTGTTATATTACAAGCATATTACTGTTATGATTTCATCCAATTCATTGTAACATTCCAATGATTAACTTGAAACAACTAAATATATTAATCTATCATAAAAAAATGTCATCAAAGCTTTACATTTACATGACGTTATCAATATGAATCATTTTATATAAATAATCTATTTATTAACCTGGATTTTACACTGCATATTGGCAAAAAACAATACATTTTCATGTATAGTGAAACACAACGAAGACTGCACCTTCTAGTGATCATATGAAACTGATGTAGAACTAGAATCATAAGACTTCAATAACACTAGTTTACCCCCATCCGCCTCTTTGATATAAGAAAGTTTATAGTTTTAAAGAAATAGAAACTGGAACAGATTCACTTAAAAATTCTGTTTACATCCAATAAAGTAAAACAGAAAAAATTATTCGTTATTTTAGTTATGTCCTAGTATGTCAGTGGCTTCTTCTGTACATCTGTGCATATGAATAATGATAGATCTATTAGCGAATAACTTCGATAATCACTGACTGTAGTTTATTTCTACTTAAAATTTTAGCATTGATTACTAATGTATGACAAAGAATATTATGATTATTAAAAGAATTCTGTTAATACAATCACTATATGATTATAAGAATATAATGAAAGCTTAGTAGGTATAACAGATTAATGTTTATAGCAGAGAATGAAAGTTCTCACCTTCATTCTATAGTTTGGTTGTGAATGACTACTATTGAAGAGTCTTAGACTAGACAACTATACAGTCTTTCCTGGTTTTTAGTGGTTGTCTAATTCAAATATATTTTGTGATAGTAATTTTTTTTTAATTTAAAAATAAAAAAATTATTTGTCTGAAGTAACTTGAATCCTAACGTTACAAATAGCAGTGTTGTATGTAATTATTACTAACACAGAAAAAGTCTCGTTTTTAAGGATCTTTGAATAATGAATAAAATAAGTTTATTCACTGAAAGGATCTCTTTTCAACGAATACATCACCAAACCGTACAATCGTATATATATATATATACTCGATTGTACAGCTAGATATTAAATGCCTTGAGAAGAGATTGTTTCACTGAATAAACTTGGTTTACAATTTAATGGGTATATCTAAAATAAATAATTAATAGAGATGGTTTGTAGTGAACGGTATTAAGTCTAGTCGATTGATTTCGTCAAAAATTGATGTCGAAAGGGTACCAATGCAAATCAACGAGTACCCGGCAGCTATTTCGTCCTAGTATAGGACTCCCTAGTAGCAACCACCCTACATTCCGCCCTAGTTGCTTCAGGTTAAATAAATAAACCACTTTGTCACTGAGCCGATTTCCACTTCCTTTAATTGTAATAATCGGCTCACTAGTGACTAACTTCACAATATTCCTGAAGCTATAGTGAAAAATCGTGACTAATCGTGTTCAGAATGTTAGGGAAGGAAACAGTTATAAACAATGACAATGGATGATCGTAGAGTGATAGACGTGAGAATTCTACAATTGGATGCCGGCCGGCCCAGTGGTGAAGGAGAGTTAGATGTTCGAAAACCTGGTTCCCCTTGGGAGAAACGACAACATTTCGATAACATTTTTGTATAAATGTGATGAAATGGGGCTTTATTTATGAAGCAGATCCAAAATAAAACTTACGTAATGATCCATATTAACAAATTTAGTTGTATTACTTAACCATTCAATATAGAAAACCAATAGATACACATGAAACTGTGATATATGATGATGATTGTTTTTGACTGAGTATTCCATGTTGTTTAACTCATATTTATTATTAGGAATAATAAAATATGGTCTGAGTACACTTTGTGTAAAAGAAAGTCGTCAATATTTGCTATTAACAAATTGTTCTCTAAACTGGTCATGAAACATTCTGCTACTACTGAACCTAATGGTAATCCCATCTCTCTGCCCTCATTCTATCTGTAAATAATAATCATTGAATGTTAATTTGTGCATTTAATGTGGATTATAATAATAATTTCTTTAGATAGGATATTGGTATTCAGCTATTTATCATATCATCATTTGTGCATATACAAATAAACCGAATTGTCTTTGTAAGTAGGACACCGGTGAAAGGTGATTCAGTAACAAATGAAATTACACATCTGCCTTTAACATTCACTTCTTCTATGTTGTTTACATATTCAAAGGTGCCTTGTAATGAGTGAATAAAAATGCATTTTTTTATAGGATCTAGGAGATCTGCTAAACATTTTGCTTTAGATTAGCATGGAAGACGAGACCTGTCCAGAATCGAGTTTATTGTTGCTATGTTCAGTCATTTATTGTCATTAACAGATATTATTGGTTATTATTATGAAAAATGTATAAATGTTAGTGATTTTACAGCTATGAAAATGAATTCATCGAAAAGAGAACTCTCCACTGACTCATATTCTTTGCTTTTTCATAATACCTATGAAATATCCAGAACTCGGGGAAAGTTGTCATTTTTAGTACAAAATTGCTTTCAACGATTCAGTAAATTAAAGACCTTTATTTGATTGTTTTAGAAGTGTGAATTAATTATTCTTCAATTAGGATGGTTTTTTTTGTGGAGATTGGTTATTTTGTTTGATTGAATATATCACAAATTGATGTTGGCACGGTACCATTGACAACAAGGGAACACTGGACAGCTGTTTCGTTCTAGCGTGGAACTCCTCAGCAGTGCGCACCCCAGATTACGCACCAGGGGCTTTCGGTTGACGCGAACGCCTAACCATCTGCACCACTAGGTCTGCATCCAATGGTAGAATTTCCACTTCCATCAATTTGTGATATATAGCGTGACGATCGTCGATTGTCATTGGTGATAACTGTCTCACTCCCGACAAGTCTGAACTCCACCAGTCACAACTTCTCACTAAACCTTCAGAAACATCCTGGAGTTAGTCACTAATGAGCTCATTATTATAGTTCAATTGGGATGGTTATTTTGCACCACCGACCCAGTGGTGCAGATGGTTAGGCGTTCGCGTCAACCTGAAGCCCCTGGTGCGGAATCTGGGGTGGGCACTGTTGAGGAGTTCCACACTAGAACGAAACAGCTGTCCAGTGTTCCCTTGTTGTCAATTAATTATACGTTAACAGTTTAATGTAGATTTGGAATTTTTTTGTATAATTAAAAGGATCCACTATACAAGATAAATTTATCTCAATTGGGATGGCTTTATAGAGATAGGTATCAAGGTCAGTTGTTTGTATGTGGCACAGATTAATGTTAGTTAGGTACCATTTAAAACCAGGAAACAGCACATCCATCATAGTATGTGACTCCTCAGCAGTGGACATCATCGACTCCCTTAGAAGTCAAACTCAGAGCCCTCAGATTAGTGAGAGCTTATCCTTCTAAGCCACTGGGGCGGTGCCTAGTCTTAACTGATAGAGTTCAGACTTGTTACGAGTAACACATTCGTTACCAATTCATCACCAATAGCAACGGATGATCATCGCGCTGTACCATAAATTGATGGAAGTAAGAATTCTACAGCCAAGCGCATCCCAGCGATGCAAAAGTTTAACGGTTTACTTAACCAAAAGCCCTAAGTACGATTCATATTTGAGTCGAAAAGGTGCATTAAGGCGGTGGAATCTTATCTGAGGAAGAAGAAGTTACTCAGTGTTTCTTGGTTTTCACTTGTACCCAACTAACATCTATTTACAACAAGTACAAACAACTAAAAATATCTTAAGTTAATATACATAAATTCGTATAAGGAAAAATTTCTCTTTCAATTATTTTTAAGGAGAGTTAAATTTTTCTTTTGTAATTGTACTTTTGAATTTAATTATTTATACTGAGAAAATGATTACGTAATGATGTCAATCCTTGTAAAATGAAAAAGAATAGAATTAATTAAATGTGTTAGAGATGATGTTTTATTTACTCGGTAAATTTTGTCTACTAATATAAATAGTTATGTTTAATTTGATATAGTCTACTCATAAGTAATATTACACATTACCAAGAAATAAACATGTCACTTCATATGAGTAGATAAGTAGTATTTACAATAAATTTAGTTATTTGTATTCGTTATAGATTGATACCGATTTAGTATCATTAAAAGTCAGGGAGTACTAGATATATGTATCATCTTTATATAAGGGTTCTTAACATCAGGCACTATTGATTTCACCAAGAGATCGAACCTAGGACCTTAAGGTTTCAACGACTAGAATACAATGGTGGAATTTCCGTTTCCATCAACTTGTAACAGCGTGACCATTAGACAATGCTATTAGTGATAATCGCCAATCTTCGAATGTGTATCATCTCCACTGGTAACAACCTCTTACTAGAACTTCAGGATGTTCTTGAAGTTATTCATTGGTAAGCTCATTAATACAGTTTAATTGAGGTGGTTACTTGGAGACACATAGGGAGGGGGGTGAGACAATTATCACTAATGGCATTGAACAATCGTCATGTTATATTACAAACTGATGGAAGTTAAAATTTAACCAACTGACTAAGTAATGCAAATGGTTATATTCGCCGTGTGACTTGAGTACCCTGAATTCGACTTCCTAGAGGAACCAGTAACATACAATTCTAACAACTTTCATACTAGGTTGATACAATTCACTGGTACTTAACCACCATCAATCTGTGACGACCACAATTAAGTAATCTTTTCACATGTATCTATAAACCATCTTGGTTTCTCTAAATTCCTTCATACATTTATCCTATTACATAACATACTGAGATATTACTTATCATACAATCAGTAATAAAAACGAATTTCGATAATCTATATTTTTGTGATCTATATTGGTATTTATTCTTTGCAGTTTTAAAGGTATGTTATGTTAAGATGGCACAATATGACTTAGATGGAATTTTTGTAACTAATGATCGTTAGATATCTGTTTATTAGATCATGTAAACAGTATAAACATGCAGGTAACTAAACAAATTTATCAATAATCTATATAAATTTATATTATTAGTGAAAAGTGTATAATCCTAGAATTGTTACTATGTATGTAAATAGTAAATTATGTAATTGATTACATTTTGTTCTGCTCAGTATTATCGATTAAACATTGATTAATCAGTGAATTAGAATTAAGATGATGTTTTACATTGTGTATCAACCGACGTGCGATCAGTTCATAACTTTAAGTGACTAAATACACAATGTTTTATTAATAGAAAGCTAAAAATAATTAACTAAAATTACTGAATCCTTTTATATTTCATGTTAATTGGCACTAGCGTCTATACATTCTTGCTGATTCCTCTTTCTGTTTCCTGTAATTTACTCGTTCATCTGTTAACCTTCGTGAAAAATAGGCCACTCTTTAGGATCCCATTCTCCAATCAACCCTACCTTGCTTTCGTCTTTTCATTTGTTTTCAAGTGTCGCTCATTCTTTTCATATCTACCTCCAATTCCTAGTGCAATGTGATAATAATAAGAATAGCTTTATTCAGTAGTATGTTTAGTACAATATGAATTCTCAGCATACAGTAACTCAGCAAG
This sequence comes from Schistosoma mekongi, assembly GCA_034768735.1. Lineage (NCBI taxonomy): Eukaryota > Metazoa > Platyhelminthes > Trematoda > Strigeidida > Schistosomatidae > Schistosoma > Schistosoma mekongi. Next base: position 10,026,991 of record CM068307.1, on the reverse strand, counting down.
TTACTCTATCGCCATGTACACATCTGAAAAAGATGCATTTATATATATACATAACATCAACAGAAAATATAATAAAGGTAATAGGTGTTTATATGTAAAATCTAGGCTAGGGTAACATAAGAAACAAGGGTCATTGCATTACATAATAATCCGTATTTTAAGGGCACAGATATTTAATTAGATTGGCTCTTGCGAATTTTTTATCACATAGAACATGTGCTAAATACTGAATAGTGGAGCATTTATACTTTTCCTCATTTGCTGATCCGTGGCTGCTGCTTCGACGACTGGCAAGTTTAGTTTGGCTGGTCTGTTCAAGAGTTCTTCGAAGTGTTCTACCCACCTGATTCGTTGTTCTTGGGTCTCATTGATAGGTTTGCTATCCAACTACTTGACTGACTGTTCCAATTTGCTGTATTTTCCAGATAGCATTTTAGTCATATCATATTAGGTATCTCATGCTTCCTTCTCATGTAACCTTACCGTTGTCACTTCAGATTTTTCACATATTTCCGTTTATCCACGTTAACACTCTTCCACACATTCTTGTTGGATTCGGTGTATTCGACACGTCCCTTGGTTTTCTCTCTTATTGTTCGACTGTTATTGACCGCTATCACTTTGCTCCCTATTTCTTGGATTATTTCAAGATTACCCATGTAGTTTTATATATGCGTTTGTGGACGAGTATCACTTTGTCGAAGGCACATAAGTTTGCATTTCTCTCACTGTTTTCGTTCTTTTTTCCTAGTCCATGTTGTCCCATGATATTGTCGATTCCAACTTTGGCGTTTAGGTCTCCCATTAGAATGGTCAGGTCCATAGCTAAAGATTTTTCAATGACTGACTGCGGCCTCGCATAGAACTGACCTTTGTTGTCTCCCACATCATGTGAACATTCTATGTAACCATAATATTGTTGCTCTCGTTGTCAGAAAATTCATCGTCCTCTTGACTTCTGGATAAATTTGAGCTTCATCGTAAGGTGTCACAGTTCTTCATAATAATGACCATCCAACTCTGGTTTAAATGTTTTAGATGGCTTTTTCTGGTCAGAGGTTTCTTTATCAACATTGATGTCTATAGGATGTGGTTCCTAACCTTATACTAAACCATCCAGCGTTGTCAGTGCTAATTAGGTTATATTACAAAGTCTTTCTGTCTTTTGTAGTTGGTTGATTTATTTCTTAATGAATGACCTCAGTTACCATAACCTAATGCACTGCATTATATATAAGCCCTAAAAATGAAAATACGTGGAACAATATGACATTTGTTTTCTATTCATGACGATACATAAATTGTTTAAGTTAGTGAGTAATTATTGTATTGTATTCAACCGACTTATCCATCGATCTTCACTATCAACATGACAATCAAATGATCTATAACAGATTATGATAAAGCATTTGGAACATTATTTTAAGTGATAACAACACAGTACTAATGATATACTGATTTAGTCAACACTATAAACAATTAACTTTAAGTTACATAAAATAATGCCAATAGTTAAATATATTGGTCAAAATGAATCACAATCCTCTCATTATGAACATTTGACAACTCATGCCAGTAATACCAATAACAAGACATTACATACGTTTGATTATGCCTTAACATTAATTGTAAGCACTTCATAGCAACGTGAGTAAAGAGTTGACAGTCGGAAAGAAAATCTCTTTTGTAGTATCTTAACAGGGACATCAAGATCAAGATGCAAATAAACCCGGTCGGTCGTCGCACTATATCACAAATTGATGAAAGTAGTAATTCTACCACTAAGTGTCAGCCGGCCCAGTGGTACAGAGGGTTAAGCGTTTGCTAACCTGAAGTCCCTGTTGATAAATCTATGGTGCACACTTCTAAGGATTTCCATACTGCAACGAAACGACTGTTCAGTACTCTTTAGTTTTCAGTGGTACCCTACCAGCATCAGTCTGTGACAAATGCAACCAACTAATAGATTCATTATTTTAATTATGTCAATTCTTTAAATTAAATTAAGCTAAACATGTGGTTCTCATGTTCCACTGTAAATATTTTTACATGTACAGAATTAATAAAACTTCAAATATTCTTTGCATAACCATCATTCTACTTTATTCATTAACTATTCGCTTTTAATTTAGTTTTATAAATTAATCTACGCTAAACAACCAACGAAAACTATGAAGTACTAGATAAGTTTTATTTAAGTTGGATTGTGACTAGCAAGTGGAGTCAAGGATGTGTGTTTCGTCCTATTTGACAGTCATCGGCTAGATGTACGTGCATTCGAATGTTGATGTTCACAGTAGGATTCAAAATCAGTCTGTTAGGTGTCGAACGCCACCGCATTTACCATTCGGACTACTGAATTCAGACAGTCACACTTATGCAACGGGCATATTTGTATTAGGAAGAACTTGTACATTCCCGCTGATTTGTTATAGACTGAAACTGGTCAGTCTCTTTTGCTATATGTGTATCCTGAGTGGATTATCTCGATACGGCGGCTATTTACAAGTCCTAGATTCCACTTTCCAGTCACAATCCAACTTAAATAATACTTGTGAATAATCACTGTATCGAGGTAATCCACTGAGGATACACATATAGCAAAAGAAACTGACCAGCTTCAGTCTATAACAAATCAACGAGAATATACAAGTTCTTCCTAATACTAGATAAGCTGTTTCGTTTCAACATAAATTTATCTCATCAGTGTTTATTTCACAATTTCAACTACTATAATGTATCGCAATGATTGTTTTTAAAGTGTTATATAATCAAAATCAATTGATCAAATGAAATTTAAACAAAAACAACAATCTTAACAATATCGAATTACATTTTACTGTAACTAGAATAATTGTCATTCAAAGTGCATATCATGACTAAATATTGAACTCTTATCTATTTTTTTATTTATAAGTAGAACATGTCTTCCTTCTTCTTTTAACAATTACTATGTACATTTGTAATTACAATAATTGATAATTGCACTTAACATTGAGGTAAATCATCTTCATTAAGTTATCAACACTTATAATTTACTATATAAAATAACTATTTTTGTTACTATGACAACCAAAAGTTATTTAATTTTAAATAAAATGTATATAATTGAGATCAACTATGTATATGGAAATTATTATTTTGGAGAAACATGTATACAAGAACTTGATGCACTTCTTTTTTATTAATAATGATTCATATATTTTGTATGTCTTTAATTAAGTAATTTTAAGTTTGATGATATTGTTGATTGTTTCTTTTTTGTTAAATTACTAATGATCCCATAGAAACAAAAAATATAAAGAGGGTAAAATAAAATAGTTTACAAGTTGACATAGATTTGTAATTCTGTTTCAAATGAAATAATTATTGTTACTATACTATTTAAAGTGTAAAGCCATGTTAATTGATTGAATTCTGCATAGATTCACGTTGGTAATGTTCCAATGAAAAGCAGATAGCATAGGATAGTTGTGTTTGTCTAAGCATGGGATTCCATAGTTGTGCACACCCCACCCCTAGATTAAATTTCACAGTTACAGGGAGTGAGATAGTTATAACCGATGATAAGGAACGACCATCAAGATATATTATAAACTGATGGAAATAGAAATTCTACCATTCTATGCCTCTCCAGTATCACAGAGAGTAAGGCGTTCGCCAACCTGAAGGACATGGGTTTGATTTCTATGATGGAAACGATAGTTTGCATTAGCACGGACAGATGTCATACCAAAACGAGGTAGCTCTCAAATGATCCGTAGTTATTTGTAGTACCCTACTATCATTAATCTGTGACAAATGCAATCAAATTAAATTTAATACTAATCTCCATAAATCATCTCAATTAAAATGTAGTTACCTCTTACATAGTAAATTCTTTTATAGGAGGGCGGGTTCATTACTATGCTAAGTAGAATAAACAATTAACGAAAATTCAACTGAAATTCACATTAGAACAGAACAGTTATTTTTGAAAACTTCTGCTGTCTATTATCATGAGGAGAAATTAATGTGTTTACTTTGAAAGTTCTCTGCTACACTATATCTGTTCAATAAGTCTGTTATCCCTGGCGTTTCCAATACTACTTGTAATCACTTCGTTAGTAATCGCTACATATTAAACAAATATTTTATCGAAAAAAAACACAATACGATATGAAGAAATATAAGTCTTTTCAATTAGTTTATCATCAAGTCACTACAGTAATATGTGTATGATTTACCGAAATGAAGTAATGTTTGACGTGTCTTACCGAGTAGATATCAAGTAATTAAAGAGAGGTAGATACCGTAAGCATAGTAATTAAAAGTTTTAATTTGGTTTAACTTATTAAATAATACACTGGCTGATCACATTCATAGTGACCATTACAAATTTTGTCAAGTCCCTGATAGTGTTTGTCGAATTCTACGTGTCGATTTATAATGTGGCCAGTAATCTAAGTGACTCAATATCACTGACATTATGGTGAGAGGAGAGGTGATTTTGGAGTAATCCACAGTATACCCCGGTCATAGGTTCCGTTATATTCAGTAATCGTTAGCAATGAGTAACTGCAGCCTTTGAAGGAACTTATCATCGCCTGCTGATTTGTTCTAGAGTCACTCAGTTTTACAGTTTGCAAATCAGCTGGGATACATAATTTTATTCAATTACTACAGATATTCTTTGCTAATGAGTACCAAATAACACCCAAACTAAGTCCAGGGGTTCCTATTGACTAACCTAAACTACCCTCCAGATTACACAATATTTATTAACGGAAACTGTAAAGCATTGTATTAGCAAGTAAATCAACAAGAATGATTACGTAAGATGGAAGATACGAAACTTGAAATTAACAATATTGTGCAACAATACAGTTCATAAGAAGTATAGTTTTCTAAACACATTTGACGGAAGGGTGTGAAATTTATGAAGATAGTCGAGGCAAGAAAAGTGGTTATACAACTTTCTCTTATTTACACTATGATACGTTGAATATTATTCCCTTATTGTTAGCCATATGTATGGCTTAATCACCTAGTCACTTCTAGTTTAGGCGTAAAAGTATACCAATGATTACATAAGTCGATTGGATTATATAAAGTTTTAATGATATGTAATTTAATTCATCATTTTAAGTACAATAGTTTTTTCTAGAATCTACTGTTTTCATTTAGAAAGTTTTAGATAGATTTCAAATTGACATTTATGATAGTTGCCAACTACTCAGGAGATTACTTGAAATGTATCAGCTTCACAATGCTTAATGCATTCACATCATGATAAGTAGAAAATAATTAAAAGTAGTTAATGTTTGTGATCTACATTTGTTTTAAATCCTGCCGATTTTGAATATGATTTCATGATAAGTTAAAATTGTGTAAAACCTAGAATTTGTTGAAATAAACATGTGGATAACTTATCACCTCTTTACACAGCATAAGTATTTGATAAAATATCGGCATAAATTCAGAATGCTCCATCGGCTTTTCCCGATTTTCACTGGTTGTGATGTAGGATAGATATCCATCTCTCAACGAAAAGCTAAATAAAATCCTCAACAGTTCGTTCAGTTGTACCCCATGGATACGAAACATAGATCATGAAAAATTATATACATAAGCTTCAAGTCTTTGATCATAGAAACCTTAGAATTGTCACTTGTATATCATGAAATGACCAAATAAGCGATACTCATGTTAGAGACAGATTACAAGAACAGATAGCAAATCACTCGAAAGGTTGTAAATTTTCATTGACTGGTGTGGTTGAGGCATGTTGAGCATGATTGACCACCTCCAATCCTAACACTTGATGTTGGCTGGGGAGCGGTAGGAGTAGGATGGAAAATGGCTAGTAGTGGACAAATTAAAACATTACATCTATCCATGAAGTTTCGGACTGTCATGTTTTGATTGATGCAGGCTACTTATTTAGTGGCTGGAGAAACTGCGAAACAAGGCTGAGAATCGGCCACACTGGTGGAAATTCGTTCACGCTTTTTGTTCTTCTAGATTTTAAGTTTCATTGCTTTTTCATACACGTTTTCGCTTTATTACTTCCCGTTGAATCATATCGTCGTTTTAATCATGTAGATTTCATCCCATCATGCTAACGCGGTATGGTGACTTAAAGCAATGAGGATATGCTCTAGAGTTTACGTTGTTCATGATTGACTGACTACAGCAGTAATAATAAAGAGATTGTTATATATTATTATTTATCACAGATTGATGTTGGCAGGGTAGCATTAAAAACCATGGAGCACTGAACAGCTGTTTTGTTCTAGTGTGGAACTCCTCAGCGGTGCGCATCCCAGATTCCGCACCAGGGGCTTCGATTTGATGCGAACGCTTAACCGTCTGCACCATTATTATATGCTAATCATATAACATTGGATTTCATCATTTTTGTCTTTTTAGGTATATACATATCAGATGTTCCACATGTTGATTCTTGTTCTTGGAAATCACCATGGAATCAGGTAACACGAGAGCAAAAACGATATTTACGCAAGAGGTACAGTGTTCACTGTGGAATATGTCGAGTAAGTAATAACAGTAGTTGATGAATATATTTCATATGTCCAACTTTCATTCAATGCATAGGTCTTCTTCACAGTTATTTAAAGACATCAAGATTACAGCAAGCTTTACTGATGAAACTTGATTAAAATACACTAACATTCTTAATTACTACTTAATTACTTATTTGTCATGTATTATTCACTTCACTCCATTAGCTGGTTACAATTTCCATTTTAAGAGAAAAGCACTTTTAATTTAACCTTAAAAGTAGTGATGCTTATTATCACCATATTCTAAAAATATCAAATCTAAAAGTCAGTTTCATTGAAAATGATCTGATAATATAAATTTTAGATACCTGAAAAGCTTGTAATCTTATCAAGTAACTTGTAGTTCTTCTTCTAAGATTCTAGTTCAAACGTCAATATTACTGGAGTGATTACTTTCAAGCTGTCTCATGTTTAACTACATAATCCCACAAACTCGAACATCATGCCTTGCAAGCATGGTCTGTCAAGACAGACTACTTTGCACTATACTATCGACTTCTATTTGCTCAGAAATATTTCTGATTCTCCGTAGTTAGCTAAACTTAATGACTACTGATGAAATTTTTTTCATATTCGTATTAAAAGATCACATGCAGACGGATTCAAAGAATTCCAAAAATGAGTAGTGTCACTTACATTCTACCAGAACAATTTTACAAGCAAACCAGTTATGAAATTTCCCAAACACTATAACTATGCCATTGTCTTCATATATTTATTCAAAACAGGATACATTGAATCTAATTAATAATTCTACTGAGACGACTGAACTGTTAACTTATTTCATATGCAACATTAACACATCAGTTATTTCGATCTCATCCTACTATAAGTAAAGCCAATCAGATCTCTAGTTCAGTTGCTCAAAGGCAACACATAATGTACAAGTTCAGAAGCTATAATTGTTGTTGAGTACTAATTAATAGACTCAATTGTAATCAAAATGACTCCTTAGTGTTAATTATTTCTCAGTGGTTTTGTAAATGACCTCGATTATAAATGAAGCTGTACACTGAAATATACTACATATTTTATACTTAAATATAAGTATCACAACATAATATTAAGATTACAAGATAAAAAATCTAATTTCATTATGTAATATATCAAGTTTATTAACTCTAAAAACTAGAATATTAACAAATACAATTGACGGATAACAATGAAAATTTTGGGAATTAAAACAATTTAGTTTTAGGATGAACTTGTATATTCTTGATGATTTGTTATGGATTAAAACTGGTCAGTCTCTCTTCATATATATGCATTCTGAGTTGATTGCTTTGATATAACGGTTATTCAGAAGTATTATTTGAGTTGGATTGTGACTGGCAAATAGGATCCATGACGCGTGTTTCATCCTATTTAGGATTCATCGGTTGGATGTTAGCACATCCCAATGTTGATGTTTACTATGGGATTCGAACTCAGTTCGTTCCGTGTCGAACGCCACCGTATTCACCAATAGACTATTGAGTTCAGACAGTCACACTTATGCAGCGGGAGGATTGGTATTAGAATGAACTTGCATATTTCAGTTGATTTGTTATGGACTGAAACTGGTCAGTCTCTGTTTCTATATGTTCATCATGAGAGGATTTCATCAATATATCGATTATTCACAAGTATTATTTAATCTTACCGTGAATATCAACATTGGAATACACGAACATCCAGTCGATGAGTCTCAAATAGGACGAAATGCACCTTCTTGATTCCATTTACAAATCACAATGCAACTTAAAGAAATTCAGTTTTTTTCTGTTAACTACTAAAAGTTTTTTTCAATTATCCAAAAAATTTTTCTTTTCTATAGTCAATATAATTATTAAAGCTAATTTACATTGTAGAATAGTTGCCGGAAAAGTGAAAAGAAAAACATTTGTATAGCTACAAAATTTTATTAACGTAACAGAAGTTATATAGAGTAGAATGAATTGTTTGTTTGTATGTTTGTTTGTTTAACTATATGCATTTATTGTTTAAACATACGTTTGATTTTATTTGTTTATTTATTTTCGAATAAATGATCATCTGTTGCCATAGCAACCAAAAAGAATTGAATGCCAATTAACACATGAGTAAGTAAAGCACAAATGAAAGAAAACATTTGTAGAGAAATCAGAAGAAGAATTTTAAATATAAACAAAAATGACCAGTTGTTTTAAAGTAGTTTGCCACAATAAAATAATTCTCATTTCATTTATTATCTCATGCCTCATAAACATTACAATAGAATAGCATAAGATTAAAGTAAAGGAGACAATATGAATTTACAATTATGCATTACTAATAAGGTTTTGTGTATATATGAGTGTGTGTGTGTGTGTGTTTACGATCAGCTGATCAACAAAACGTCACCACAGTTTTAGTTTTATGAAGAACTTAGAAATACTTTCATGAGAAAATATGATAGAATCTATTACATTACAGATGTTCACCAGACGGATAATATATTCAATTGATAAATGTTGTATATTAGAATATTATTTCGATTATGAAGTAATTGAATATGCCAAATGATGAACAATATGCCTTGAATTAAATTAGTTACTGAAGACTACAGTCTAACATGCAACATTCATTTAAGTAGTGGATGAAAAATTAATTAAAAATTCTCAAGAAATTTTACTTATTAACTACTAGAAACACTGTATATAATCTTAGTCCATAGAGAACGGGGACTGGAGGTATTTTCATTTATCCTACACCTTGTTAAGTACTTACATTGCGTCGGAAATTGGAGACAGACATAAAGTGAATGAACACTACTTGGAAATAATTGAAATGGAAAGCTCAGGACAGAGTTGGTCGGAGAATACTAGTCGGCGGCCTATGCTCCACATGGGAGTAACTAGCATTGACTGGTTAATTGATTGTAAAGTAGTATAAATACAAAGGAAACTCGAATATTCTCGACTGAATATATTTGGATTACATAGTTATTTGCTGGTTGAGAGATTGAGATGTAAAACACATACCTGAAATAATGGTTATACTGTTACTTCTACTCTGGTTACTTTGTATCGTACAATGTGAAATTTAATTGACATGTTTTATTCCTATCTCTTAATGTGTATTACGTAATTTTCGATAAATTGTTTTACGACTATAACAACAGAATATTAAATAGAAAACGCGGATCGAATTATAGAAGGCATGAAATTCATCCAACGAATGCATCTCTTTTCGACGAATTCGTTTTCGAAGCTGTGCAATTCCATATGTATATAATACCAAAATACAATAACAACTGGTTGAACATGGTAGCAAAAGGAATGAGCTGTTAATTAAAATGATAATCACAAACAATCGAACATGGTAACAAGAATCAAGAAAATTTATAATATTATTCATATTTAGACTGTTCAGTAAAAACAGGAATCTCTAAAATCAGGTTAACTGAACAGCTGCTAACCTTATAGATACATTTGAACAAGGAATCCGAGTTGTTTAAGTGGCCAGTGGTCATGAGCTACTTCATAATGGCACTTCTAATGCTTTTGTTGCTGCCTTTCTGTGACTAGGCTGGATGATGTTCTTAGAATCTCTTGAATATCGATTTCATCAAACTACTAAAGTATCTTACTCCACAGAAACAAACAAATTAATAGATGCACCTGTAATATAGTCAAATAAGATCATTTATCCTTCGAGTTATTTACAAATAAGGGTCTACTTAATAGCATTAACAGAAATGAAATCCATTTAAAGTGGCTGCCAAGCTTTTTATGTTCTGAAGTAGAATTACGAATAAAGCACGTAAAGTTCAAAAATTTTATAAGTGACATACTACTTATAATCTTTTTTCAGACTGAAACAAACTTTTATTGAAACTTTATTTAATATCCACTGGTCCTTTCAGCAGAACATCTATCTAATTAACATGTCTGAAGCTAAATACTTCTTTAGAATAATAACATTAATAGATTTATTCATAGTAATGGAGACTCAGAAACATCTATGTAGTGTTCAACTAAATTTCATCTTAACATGCATCCAAACTGTATGTCTGCCTGTCTTCTAATTTGACATCTAGAATTGATCTGAGTTAGACAACCATTGATAATCAAGAATTGGTTGAATAGTGTCTTATCCTAGTTTGGAACTCACCAGTGGTTTGCACCAACGACCGATTAGCAAATCAAGACCAGGTTTTTCAAACTTCTCGGCAAACGCTAAACCATTAGACCGCGATTAGTGAGATGTAACCAGCCAATTCCAACCATACTGATAGTGGGATAGTAGCCCACCGATGAAAACAGATGAGGTTTGAAAATATATTTCGAATTGACTAAATTAAAAGACTCAACCCCTGGAATCAGTTCCTGTTGTTTAATTGTTAAGCGTTCACAAAGAAGCCTAACTGTTTTAGATCTGATTATATGGTGGGTCGTGGATGCTTATTGCTAAAAAGTCTTATATTTTGTTTTGTTGGAAATAGAAAGAGGAAATTTACTAACAACTGCAATCTTTCTGTCTGATCTTTCTAGTCACAAGTATTGTGATAACCAATGTGTTTTATAATCGTGTATGACTACATGAAGTTAGCATTCATAACTATCCAGATTACAGCATTAACACAGTTGGAAAATGGATAACTCAAACGTTCGAAAAAGTCTTTAATACAGGAATCGATCCAATTTCTGTCATGGATGTGAAACAACCTAGTCTCAGTTTTACTAAACAAATCTTAATAGATCTTCAGTAATCGCCAATAATATCGTAATTAGAATGTATTTAGATCTTCCCGTTGATTTGTTATGGATTAAAATTGATTAGTCGCTGTTTTCATATGTGTATCCTGAGTTGATTACTTTGATATAGCCATAGTTCAAGTGTATTGTTTGAGTTAGATTGTGGCTGGTAAACAGAATACAGGATGTGCGTTACGTTCTATTTGGTAGTCGTCACCTGGATGCACCTGAATCCCAATCTTGATGATCACACTGAAAAGGCGTCCTGGATTCCGCTTGCCATCCACAATCCAAGTCAACCAGTAATATTGTACTAAAAATTATTCGTTCTTCTACAGCGATGATGAATACTGTTTAGTAAACAGTCAAACATGCAACAATAATGCTGCTGTCTACTTTAAGCTGACCCATTATAAGGTGTTTACTCTTAAGTCTACTACTAGTTAAAGCAATACATAATAAAAGCAATTATTCAGGTTAGACATAGTTGTGAATCGCCATAGCCACTATTTTACACAAAAGGCCTATATCGGATTTCTTTTGATTCTATCTGAATTATTTACAGATTAAGAATAATACAGTAGAAAACTATTCGTCGGACAACTTATTCTCATGTATGTTTTACGTAATACATCAATCTGCTTACTTTGACACCTAATTTCGTCCTTCATATGCCTCATGTAATCTGTGAATTTAATTATGTACATTAATCATTCCAGTTAAATAACACTGTGAACTACCAAATACATAAAATGAAAAGACTGTCGGGAAACGGATAAAGGTTTACTTACAGTCCAGAAACATATATGTATATAAGCGTCATATATCTGTGTTTATACTTTAGTTAACCTAAGTTAACTGGGTTGACAGTTATAATTTTGATTAGTATACCATAGATTGTTAAAACACCTGTAAACAGGTGTCCAGTGCTTCCTAGTGATCAGTAATTGTCTAATTCACACCAATTCATAATATCTAATTAACATTCAATAATCTTCACAACACCCTATTACATCTATAAACAAACAAGACATATGCTTTGGATATCATTTTGCACTGGTTACAACAATCCTCATGTTTCTTTTTTACCTCACTGTCAAGCCATAGTACACTAACCTAATAGGTTGATGTGTTAATAACTACTTGTATAATATCGTTATGTATAAATTTTATTCACTAATTTTAATCTTATTAATTGTCATATTTCGAATAATCGGGCAACCACAATATATAGAAAAAAACAGTGTGACATCAATAATACTAATCCGTGCACGCATACGTAGGCCTCTTAACTACTAGTCCACAAGCCAGAATGAAACCAGACCGTCAGATTATATTTCACTCATCCATTTACACATATCCAAAACCTAACCACAAAGCATACTAATTAGAAGAATAACATTTACACAAAACGGGAATAATAACGTTTTAGGATTGGCGGCGGTGTTAGGAGTACAGTTACATAGTTAATTGATTACAGACTCTAAGTAACAAGTAATATGATAACTATTTCTGAGTCTAACCAAAGTTTAGGACTACATCAACATGACAGTAATAGAAATGAGATAATCAATACACACATAACTAAAAAATAAATGAAATAATCTTCTGAAAATAAAACACTTCAACAAGTTAGTTGTTCTATTGGAATCATCTGATATAACACTCTAATTTTGATTGATCTAATCATTAATGAATTCATAATAATAATAATAATACAATGAATTAAAATTAAAACCCTATTTGTAATTTTCAATAATGTTTTATTAACCAAATTGACTTACATGAAACTATAATAATTTTTCCAGAGAATACCATATGGTTTATACATAGAAAAGAAGCTAATAAAATGTGCTGTGAATAGTATCTAAGAGAGACAAAGAGAGAGTGTGTGTGTGTGCGTGTGTGTGTGTTTATTGTTTTTGTTGCTGTTTCCATGATACAATACAGCTGTACATGAATGATGTAATATTAAATCATATTTTACCGATAAGTTAAACTATTCACCATTTTCTTAGCATTAATTTATTTCATTAAAATGAATTATATGATCTGAAAGATTGATATACACTGATATCTACTGATTTAGACAATGTTTCAGTAATCTATTCAATTTAATAGTTAATTATAATGAATTGAAATGGGTTGTTCATTTTGTTTTGGATTGTTCAGTGATAATGTTGTCCTGACTTCAAATATTCACTATGTTTGTTAGACTATGAATGTATTGAATATCACTAAGAAACATAGCTTTCATCAACATAAATAAAATGATTACATGTTTAGGTGATTACAGGTGCTGAAAGACAAAATGTCCTATTTTGTTTTTAGCTAAACAATAACATAATCAGAATGTATTTGAGTCTTCCCAATGATTTGTCATGAACTGAAATTAATCAGTCTTTGTTGCCATATATGCACTCAATGCGGATATATCCAGCTGACGGGTTCCAAGCAGAGCGAAACGCGAGCCCTGAATCCCGCTTGCCAAGCTACAATTTACTTTAAACAATAACATTTATACAATAGTGATCGAAAAAATCGATCACACATCTTTTGAAATTTACAGTTGAATAAATGAAATGACTAATACTAATTACACAATTACTGAACAGATATTTCGTCCTAGTATATTGCCCATCAGCAATTGACACCTATCATTCCTCCAGTGATCAGATATATGGTTATCAGAACTAATGTGTTCACTTCCGACAATTCATATTTCTAACTCCAGTCTACTTGTAACACCGAACAATCATTAAACACTACCATCGGTAACCACCGTCTCATTACAACAGTCAGTTTCTCACTCAATCTTTGGTAGCTATTTTGGCAGGCAACCATTAGTGGCGAACTAATTATTATTAAAATTGCTTATCTGTAGAGATTGATTAATGTGAAGTTAATTTATATCAAAAGCTGACATATTTTAGGGAACACAAACACTTCAACGTGAGCTTACTTTGACTGTTATGATCTTTAGAGTTCATTTTGTACCGACGTGAAGACTGCAACATCTGAAGACACTCTCGGAATTCATTGGATAACATCGACCCAACTAGATGACTTGAACTTTGCAGATGACATAGCTCTTCTTTCTCACACACAACAAATGCAGAAGAAGACGAACAATATAGCAGCAGCCTTGACAGTAGTAGGCCTAAACATATACAAAGGGAAAACCAAGAACCTTTGATGCAAAACAGCAAACACCAACCCAATTACACTTGACGGAGAAATTCTGGAAGACGTTCAAACGTTTACATATTCGGGCAGCATAATCGACAAACAAGGAGGGTCTGATTCAGATTTGAAGGCGCGGATTGGTAAGGCAAGGGCAGCACTTCTATGACTGAAAAACATCTGGAACTCAAACCATCTGTCAGTCAACATTAAAGCCAACATTTCCGATACAAATGTGAAGACAGTTCTGTTGTAAGGAGCTGAAACTTGGAGAACTACGAAAAGTATCCTACAGAAGATACAAGTATTTATAAACAACTGTCTGCGCAAGATTCTTCGGATTCGTTGGCCAGATACCATCAACAACAGCCATCTGTGACAGAGAACTAATCAAGTTCCAGCCGAGGAGGAAATCAGGGAAAGACACTAGAGGTGGATTGAACATACATTGAGGAAACCATCAAACTGTGTCACAAGACAAGCACTAACTTGGAATCCTAAAGTCCAAAGAAACAGAGGAAGACCCAGGATCAAATTGCGTCGAGAATTGGAAAGAGACATGAAAAGAATGAAGAGCACTTGAGAAAAGCTAGAAAGGAAAGTCCAGGACAGAGTTGGTTGGAGAATGCTGGTGGGCGGTCTATGCTGCACTTATGATAACAGGCATTGATTTTTTTAATTTTGTACCGTAGTAGATTAAACGGTGATTGTAACAGTCAATTACTATATTCATGTAAAACGACAGTCTAATTTTGATCGTATTCCCACGAATAGACCATAGTAGGTCCACTACTGAAAACCACAAAGTAATGGATAAATATTTCGTCTAATTATGGAGATTCAGAAAGTAATTCTGAAGTCTAAATTTGAAGAAGTGATTAATAGAGTTAAGCGATATCCCATATTTTATGCGGTTAACAACTAATGGAAATCAATGAGATTGTAAATATGTCAAAAATCAACTAAAGTTAGAAATATCAATCGTTGAATACCATTTCGAGAACCTACTGATTATGCATTCAAAAGAGAGATTTCATTGAAAGGATCTGTTTTCAAAAGAATTCATCACGATGCTGTACAATCATTTATTATTATGAAATGATTATTTATGAATAAAGTATAAATATGTACTATAAACACTTAAAGAACATTTAAATACCTAAATTCAATTATTTACGTCATGATAATTAAAATGTTTATGTCTCATAAAATAATTAAAGATAATTGAAAGATAAAACGAAATGTAGTCAAAAATAAATGCTAATGAAATTCATAATGGTAAGGTTTGAAAGAAAGAAAATTTATAGAATAAAAGTATTGGGAAGAAGGTTTTTTTTCCAAAGAACAACTATCAATCAATGCCTGTTACTCCAAGTGGAGCATAGACCGCCCACCAGCATTCTCCAGCCAACTCTGTCCTGGGCTTTCCGTTCTAGCTCTTCCCAAGTGCTGTTCATTCTCTTCATGTCTGTTTCCAATTCCCGACGCAATGTGTTCTTGGGTCTTCCTCTGTTTCTGTGGCCTTTAGGATTCCAAGTCAGTGCTTGTCTTGTGACACAGTTTTGACGGTTTCCTCAGTGTGTGTCCAATCCATCTCCAGCGTCTTTTCCTAATTTCTTCCTCAACTGGAAGTTGATTAGTTCTCTGCCACAACAGGTCCAAAGAACAACTAGTGAGATATAATTATTGCTATTATTGTTGTTATGGAAGACAAGCGTAAAACCAAAGTAAAAGGCAAATATAATAAATGCTTCATTTGTATAATAAGTTTTGGCTTCATTTCATGATTAGTTAGAGTTAATGCTGGTTTAAACAGTTGATTTTGTGAATCTAAATGTAAGTTAAATGAATGGCTAACATCTATTATATTTTCAAAGATAAACCTTCTAACTGCATTTCTTTAGCGCTTATTGAACCAAGCTATAATAGATTCCAGTATTTGCACTGAAAACCAACACTAGCTAAGACCAATATACAGTTTTTTCGTTGAAACAGCTGGAATGATAAGTGTTATTTATTGTTTTAAATATTTCAATGACAATTAAGCATTCATCAAGAAACCTGAAAATTCCTGGACAATGTATGTGTACTGTAGACAATCACCCCCCCCCACACACCCAACCAGCCTACTAAGATGAAATACAAATTCAGTGCTTTAACATTTTTCCTAACTTAGATCTGCTAGTAAGATCCAATTCAAATTGAACAATCGTCATAACAACCAACTAAAGTTTTTTTTAATAGTAAATATTCAACAGTTTGATTAAATTCACTTAATATTACCTTTCTAATGTTATTCATATTTATCTATATTTTATTTTATAGTTACAAAGAGTATTATTTATTAATCCATTACATCATCGTAATCCAAATACATGTTATTTACCAATTAGTCCAAATTCTAATGAAATGATGTGTAGAGATAAATTCTCATTATGTCGTTTACAAAAACGAATAAATCGATGCAGTTTTACAAATAATAAATCATATCGAATATGTGAAACATGGTCATCTAAACATATTTAACTAGTATTATTTTTTAGCAAAGAAAAAAAAAAAAGGAGAATTTCTATTCATAATAATCATATGAATATTTCTTTTATTTTAATGATTTTCATTATAATGATGTTTTACACTACTGATTAAATTATTAGTAGTTTATACTATGTACAGTAACATATACGTATATTTCTATTGCATTTTGTACAATGAATACATTATTAGAAATAAATACAAATGAAATTATACTATACAGATATCTTTATTTCATCGTATATTCGAATTAATTATACTCACGTAAATGGTATCATTGAAAAATTCATTTACAAACTGTCCACATTCCATAGAATCTATCACTATTTAATGTATTAGTAATAATGATTTACTCTTTAAATATTATTATTCTTTTTGTCTACTATCCTCATCATCTTCAGATAAATAAATCTAATTTCACGTATATTGAATGTATTGTGTTTACAATTCTTTACATTGAACACTGAATGATTTCAAGTATATTTAACTAAATATTTTAAAAAAGAAAAAAAACAGAATATTAACGTATATCTATGTTGTGTATGTATGATGTATTGCATGTTTTTCAATGTTTAACTTAATTACAATCATTTCACTGTCTCCTTAGTGATAACCAAATCGGTTGGCGCCTCTTTTTTTTTACTCTAAAGGCGATTGTGTTTTTGTGTGTTTGTCATGGGTGGGGAAGGGTGAAAGTGTTGTTTTTGGTTTATTTAGATTTTTAACAAATTTTCTGTACAGAATTTCTTTTTTGATGGTTTTCTAAAGATTTTATTTACAGTTTATGTTTGAATTAATAAATTCATTATGTGGAACATATGTTTATTTATCCTTTTTTATTGTTATATAGTACCATTGTAAAGATAGAGGCGTATTTTAACTGTCCCCATATCGATTAGCTGGTGTAAGCATGTAAACATATTAGAAGTGACTTAAAATTATCAGCTAATACGAAAAATGATATACGACGAGAAGGTCAGATATTCGGCTAGGTGAGGGGAATTGCCAAGGGTTATTGAATTGTGAACAAGTATCACTGGAATTCATCGCCGATGATCAGCGTTGGAGAATTCCTGATAACCTACTTCTGATAGGAGCATATACTGATGGCGTTGTCTAAGAAGACCATAAAAGTTGTGGAAAACAGAGACAAAACAACTCAAAGTACACATCAACACTTCTAAAATGACCATTTTCATTATCCTTTCATACGAAAGCATCTACTAATAAGGTTGTATCGGTTAAGATGCATTCTATGCTAGAGAGTTTTATTATGTCAAGTAACATCTAAGCTACATTAAAAACCCTTAAACTACTTTATAGAACTCGAGAATCTGTGAATAATGTCAAAAATAACACCACAGGTTATTTTTAATATGCATTACATTCATAGTAATAGTATCGAAGTAACTGAAAAATGTTTCTACTCTTTAAATGAAAGGTGAGCAGCTGAACAAGGAGGAAAGATAAACCGTTCATTCAGTTTTTGTTATCTTTCTAAGCAACTGCACTTAATTTTATGAAGAATAGAGAAACACAAAATTTGGTTACTTGTCGAAAATTCAAATGCCACAACTTTTATACCCAGTAATAGGCATTCAAATACAATAAATAACATGTCATTTAGAAACATTTTTAACCTCAATGACTTGACATTAACATGAACAGACATAGTTGTTTATTCCAAATATCTAAATATGATTTTTTACATGAAATATTTAAGCTTCTGTCAATTTCATAATGTCAAACTTTCACTAATAACTGATTATAACCATTGAGTAATATGAATTAATATACCCGTAGATTTTATACAATCTTGGGCTACCTATTTTCCAAATATCCCAACAAGTCACCTTTTAGTTCTGTGTTTTATTCTAAATGCTCGATCATATCCCAAAATCGCATTGTGTACTCGCCAGCTTATATATGACTTATTGTGATATTGTGTAGGATATATTCAAAAACATCACGGTGGCTGGCAGAATGCCTCAAAATGGATAAATATTAATCAAATATCTACTCCTGAAATTCCAAGTCTTAATTGTAGACCTCTTATTGGAAAATTCGAACTGTGGTTTAATCACAGTTTCAGAATCTTGGCTACATGACTTGTATGATGACAATTTGGTGTCTATATAAGGTTTCTAGATTTTTCATCAGGATTATTTCGTCATCATGAAAAGGTGTGGTGGTGGTATTGATATTTTAATATGGTATGTTTATATGGGAAACGAGTAACTTAATGAGACAATGTATGCTTAGAATTCATATTGTACTAAACATACTACTGAATAAAGCTGTTATTATTACTACTATGAACAAACTTGGAAAAATAATTAATATCATTCAACAACTTGATCAATGAATTTGCAATTAGGATGTAAGAGTATTAAATGAATACATCTGAAGGAAAAACGATAAGAGAAAATTACGTACATGCACATTTGATCAACTTGTTTATATAAAGATATTTTCTCTTGTTTGAATATATTGATTATAGTCTGTAGATGAAGGTAGTTTATATGACAAAATGTTACATAATAGTACGTAGCTATGTCTACTATTAAGTACGTGAACGTAACTGGAAACAACTACGAATTTACACTACATAGATGCTAATACCTTCCCAAAAGTTATATAATTATGCAAAGTATTGTAAGTTGTAGGTTTCATAAAACCTAACGGAAACCTTACATCGAACAAATAAATATTGAACACAATACTTTATAGCATATATGAATTGAATTTATGTGATTTTTAGAGAATGGTATTAAACGTTTAGTTAACTGAATTCGTCACAGATCGATGTATGTACAATGGAATGGTACTAGTACCCTCCTCTAATTTTCAATGATACCTTATCAACATCAATTCGGTCATCAACAGTTAGTATTTTATATTCATTTCATTATCATTAAATAATTATTTGTAAATTGAAATAAGCTAGTATCTTCTCACTGATTTTTTGTAATAGACTGAAACTGGTCAACCTCTGTTGCTATAAGTGCATCCTAAGCGGATTGTCTCAATATAGCAATAATACACTAGTAATATTTAAGTTGAATTGTGACTGGCAAGCGGAATCCAGGACGAATAGAACGAAATACGCGTTCTGGATTCCGCTTATCAATCACAATCCGACTTAAATATAACTATCTATAAAGTTAATTAAGATTATTAAAAACAATCCACCAAATAAGTAAAATTGTAATTCATTAAGTTTTTTTCACTCTACTTCTTTTCTTTCAAATATTTAATTAACTACTTTAAAAGAAACATTCACAATTATTAGTAGTATATAAGTACTAAAAGAATTAATATACAATATGATATGTTACACTATCAATTTTCAATTTCACCTTCTAATTACATGTTACAATAATTGAATTACACATTTTAAATTTTAAAAATCAGAATACAAAAAAATAAAATAGAAAATTTTTTATTGTTTTTTTGTTGGGGATGTCAGATCCCCAGAATTCTCTTGGTAAACCTGTTATTTTTGTGATTCATTTGTGTAAATTTAAATTTCTCGTTTTCGCGCCAAAAATTTCCCTTTTCACCTTCAGTTCGTGTTACCCACTTAGTGAGACGTCAAATCTTATTGGTTCGCTGTTTATTTTAGTACGCTATTTGCAGCATTTCAAGAACGCTCTCTCTTTTTGTATATATACACATGAGATGTGTGATTGTCATTCCATTTTGTTGGGCTGCCTGTGGAATTAAAAACTTCTGCTGACTTTGGACTTCTCTCTCTAGTTAGCTGGGCTGGGGTGCTACGATTAGCTTAGCTTACTGGTTGTTGTGTTACTGGTCATACATTCGCTACCATGTATCGAGGTGTAATTTATTAGCGAGAACCCTAACATTTTTATATCTAAACGATCTGTTTAAATGATTTAATCATTTTAAAGTGTTATTGAAAAAAAAACACTAATTAAAAAGAAAGTTACATTTTCAACTAGTTATTTTTTTCTTGTTGTTTCAATGATGAATGATACATTTAAATGATGCTTATCAATATGAATGAATGTTACAGTTAAGTAAAATAAACTTTAAGTGTTTAACAAGTAATGATTCATTAGTATTAAACGTAATTAAGATAATTTTGTAAGGATTGGCATTACGTGACTAGTTGGTAGGGTATCATTGAAAACTATGGAGCACTGGATAACGATTTTGTCTTGATATTGGGATTTTCAGCAGTGTGCACACTAGATTCATTTTAGAGGCTTTAGTTTGGTGAACACCTAACACTCTTTACCACTGGGCTGGCATCTAGTGGAAGAATTCCTCCTTTTATCAGTTTGTGATGTAGCTCGACGATTCCGACCAAGTGGTGCAGAATATAGGGTGTACACTGTTGAGAAGACTCATGCTAGAATGGAACAGCTGTCCAGTGCCCCCTGGTTTTTAATGGTATCCTACGAACACCAATCTCCTGTAAGAAACCAACTAAATATTAGATTTAATTGAAAATATTGATTACTCGTTAATAAGGATATTAATTACTACAAATATTATTAGTTTTAGGGCTAATTAAGTAGTATCATTTGTTTGAGATGCAATGTATTATTCTACATACTCTATGAGTGAATATTAAATTTAACTGATTATATTCGTCACAGATTAGTATAGGTTGGGTACCAGTGGGAGTCAAGAAGCACTGAACAGCTGTTTCTTCTTAATACGATAGCCTTCAGGATTCCACACTATTGGTTATTTCAGGAAATCGAAACCAGAGTATTTAGGCTTCAAGACAAACTCTAAACTATCTGCACCAGTAAGTCGACCGGCCTACAACCATGTATGAATTCTAAACTTTTCTCAGTTTGTGATATAGCGTGACAATAAGTCAATGCCGTTAGTGATAATTGTCTCATGCATATTATGTTTCCAAAATACCACCTCAACTAAACTGTATCAATCAGCTTACTAGTGACTAACTTCAGATTGTTTCAAAAGCTTCAGCAAGAAGTCGTGAGTGATGAAGCTCAAACTTATCGATAGTGAAATAGTTATCACTAATGACAATGACTAATTGTCACAGTATATCACAAACTGATGTTAGTTCAAATTCTACCATCGGACATCACGTGTCTGGCCAGTCTGATGGTGAAGTGAATTAAGTGTTCGCTAACCTGAGAGTTCTAGGTTCACTTTTCTGTCCAAATTAAAGATGAGCACTCCTAAGTAGTCTCATACTAGGACGAAACAACTATTCAATGCTTACTGAAAAGTAAAAATAATAATAAACAATATATGCAATTTAGTCATTACAAGAATAATAAGCATGTATTATATAAGTTGGACTGTGACTAGTAAGTGCAATCCAACACACTAGTTTCGTCCTATTTGGGACTCTTCGGCTGGATATACTTACATCCTAATGTTGATGTTCACTATGGGATTCAAACTCACTCCGTTACGTGTCGAACGCCTCCGCGTTTACCACTGGACTACTGAGTTCAGGCAGTCACACTTGTGCAACTGGAGAAATGATATTAAGATGAAGTTGTATATACCCGTTTATTTGGTATGGACTAAAGCTGGTCAGTCTCTGTTGCTATATGTGCATCCTGAGCGGATTTCCTCGATATAGCGATTATTCGCAAGTATTATTTGGTTGTGACTGGATTGTGACTGGAAAGTGGCATCCAGGATGCGAGTTTTTTTCCTATTTGGGAACATTAACATTAGGATGCAGATACATTCAGCGGATAAGTCCCGCATAGGACGAAACACGCTTCCTGGATTCCACTTACCTGTCACAATCCAACTTAAATAATACTTGCGAATAATCGCTATATCGAGGAAATTCGCTCAAGATGCACATATAACAACAGAGACTGACCAGCTTTAGTCTATACCAAATCAACGGTAATATACAATCTCATCATCATAATAAGCATAGTTATTATCATAGTGTAATTTCTTTATTATGTTTTTAATTTTCATACAAAAAGATTTTAGTTCAATTGGGATGGTTATTTTTGTGGAGATTGGTTATTTTATTTGATTGAATATATCACAGATTGATGTTGGCAGGGTACCATTGAAAACCAGGAAGTATTGGACTGCTGTTTCGTTCTAGTGTGGAACTCCACAGCATGGAATGGGATTTCTACCATTAGATGACGACCCAGTGGTGCAGATGGTTAGGCGTTTGCGTCAACTTGAAGCCCCTAGAGTGGAATCTGGGGTGCGCATTGCTGAGGAGTTCCACACTAGAACGAAACAGCTGTTCAGTGCTCCCTGGTTTTCAGTGGTAGCCTGCCAACATCAATCTGTGATATGTTCAATCAAATAAAAAGATTTTAACCAAAAATGACATACCATATGATGAATCAGTACAAAATTAAAAATAAAATTAATAAACAAACTATTATTAATTATAAAGTGATTAATTATGATAGACATAAATGAAACAGGAACAATAGTCAATTTATAATTAACACATAAAACTATCTACAATTTGTAACATAGTTACGTAAGAATGTTCATTAGTAATTACATTATTCGTTATACATAAAAAAGATGATTGTTTAATAAACAAAATATAACGTTCTGTGTGCTAATCTACACAAATTAAACATACATTTAGATGTGTAATTAATTTCTACTAAATTTTTGACAATTCACTAAGTAGTGACCATTACTATGGTAGTTAAATACTTTATAGTACTGTGTGAATCCTATCAGTTGAAATTGAAATATGTTCAATAGTTTAAGTAACTGTACATTGTTGATAATATGTTGAAATGAAAGATGGGTTCACAGTAGTCAACAGGTGGGGGGGGAGGGTCCAAACCTAGGTCTCCTATTATTTACTACTCGTCAGAAAGATACACTTTGAGTGTTAAAGGAACTGAAACGCTTTGATATATTTAATCCTAAGTAAATCAGTTTCAAAGCTTGTAACTACTCCTCTGTAGAAGTGAGACGTCTAGAATAATTGATCACTGAATAGTCGTTAGTGTCATATTTGTCAGATTCTTTTCAATGATTCCACTATTAGATGAAAGATGGACGATATACTTGTATTCACAATGCATGTGATTATTTTCAAAGTACAGCACAATTTTAGACTGATATGGAATTCAAAATGATTAGTTGATTAATCAGTACCTGTTACCCCTCGTGGAGCATAGGTCGCCGATCACGATTCTGCAACCGACTTTCTCATAAGCTCCCATTTCTAGTTCTTTCCAAGTGATATTCATTATTTTCATGCCTGCCTCCAATTCCCTATACACCGTGACAAAATGACACATTCCATCTTGAATCCCGCCCCTTGAGTTACTGCTGGTCCCACGGTGAAAGCAGAGTTTCTTCGGAATTCACTAGGCCTATGCCTCTTCTAATAACCAAATCAACAATTAATTTCAAAATAATAATCGAAGTAATTTGAAAGTAAATTTGACTTTACTGCATAGATCTCTTGTACTTCTTTTATTTACCTAAAGTAAGTTTACATTCATTGCTTCACCAGTGCATAAGTTGCTTAGTCTTACCGTTAACATTTATCTAAAATAGTCTTCTACGTAAAATAATGCAACTTATGGAATAATTATAAATGTCATTCTATAGTGTACGTGGCAGTTAAAATGATTCTTTAAATGAAATCTACTATGAACTGATTTGAAGTGAATAGGTGATCCGTATGGTTTCATCGTTTAAACTCATTAATAAAAATAACTTTTAAGCATTATAGTAAAAGTGATTGTGTAAAAGTAATAAATACTGACTCTCTTCTACTTAGATTGAATGCAATATGAAACTAAGTCTGAACCCCTAACCATAACCCTTAACATCAAATATTCAATCCTAAACAATAATTATGCGGAGACGCTTATTGTTATATGTCTATGTACTTACAGTGGATCGTGACGATGGGTAAGTGACTTTATACATCGTTGCTTTTCTCCGATGTACAACAACTGTTTCCTAAAATTCACCTTGCCATTTTAATAGTCGTTCAAGTTGGTCTGTATAATAAACATTTAACACATCCAGAAGCTAATTAGACGATGGCAATTTTAATTGCACGGATTTATTTTTACAAGACATACACTATTAAAAACTGGAAGTTTGTTGCATGTTTGAAATAAGTAGTAATTGTTTTACATTTATCAATTCGACTATTCCTATGGAGTAAATTACGTCGACTGATGTTGTAGGAATTTACATTTTCGTGCTTGGCAACATCTTCCAGAGTGGCTGGGGAAAGACATAATAAAGATAATTAATAGCTCAAAACTTACTCATTTAGTGAAAACAGGACAAACTGCAAGCGTCAGCCAGTTGTGTTCAATAATGCACTGTGTTAATTACTGTCTACTAAAGTCGATAAAACTCGAAGTTCTAGAAATGGCAAAAACGATTGCTGTTTATACCAAGAAGCGGGAGCTCTGCATCCAGAAGAAATATGTCCAGCCACCTCTTTTTCCACACTCAATATAAAGCCAAAGAAATCAGTAGTCGTAAGCTAATTCGGCTTACTGAACTAATAAAACCACCTGAAAGAGGCGAATACTGATAACTTATCCCCAGTTTCAATTAACACTCTTGGTGTAGTCGAAAATGATAGACAAAATTTTGCTGCATAATATGTCCTAGTTACTGCCTTCACTATTCTGTGGTTAGGCTATAGTCATCCCAAACCCCTTCAAATGGTTTTCGTCCAAGCTCAGACTTGCCAGAAAGGTGTACTCGCAATACTAATGGGTATGATATTCCTGGAGTAGCTTTGAACATGGCTCTCAGAGACTTAGGATCTCACTAGGATATTTAATCAGCACTAAGGGCAAGACAAATATCATATTAGTTACTAATCATTAACCGACATTGTGTAAGTCTTAGCTAAAACATCCTAGTTATAAATGTTCAATGTGAGTGTCCTGTATTATGATCCGACAAGAAGTATCTATCACTTGATTATTACTTGAACAATGTACTAATAAAAGTAAATAAGCCAGAAACATAGGTTAGTTAATGAAATTCATCAGGAATTGATGTTAGTAGGGTAACACTAGAAACCAGGGATCACTCGACATTTAATACCGGTCCAATGGTGCAGAGGGTTAAGTGTTCGCTAACCTGGGAATTTCAGATTAGTGAACATTTAACCCTCTGCATCACTGGACTGGCCGTCATCCAAAGTTAGAATTCCCACTTACATCAATCTGTGATATACAGCGCATCGATCGTCCTTTGTCATTGGTGATAACTGTTTCTCTCCCCAGCAATCTGAACTGCACTAGTCAGGACTTCTTACTATAGCTTCAGAAATATTCTGAAGTTAGTCACTAATGAGTTGATTATTACAATTAAAGAAAGTGGAAATCCTAGCATTAGATGCCAGGCAAGTGATGAAGAGTGTTAGGTATTCACCAACCTCAAACTTTTAGGATGGAATCTAGGCTATGCACTATTGAGGAATCCTATACTAAAAGAAATCAGCTTTCCAATATTTTCTGGTTTTCAGTAGTACTCTGACAACATCAATCTATAATGAATTCAATCAACTACAAACTTACTATTAATCTCTACAAAATTATCTGTATTTCAAATATATAAGTTAGACAAATTAGGATAAACTTGTATATTCCCGTTGATTTGGTATGGACTAAAGCTGGTCAGTCTCTGTTGTTATATGTGCATCCTGAGCGGATTTCCTCGATATAGCGATTATTCACAAGTAATATTTAAGTTTGATTGTCTATAACAAATCAGCGGAAATATACAACTTCATCTTAATATCATTTCTCCAGTTGCACAAGTGTGACTGCCTGAACTCAGTAGTCTAGTGGTAAACACGGAGGCGTTCGACACGTAACGGAGTGAATTCGAATCCCATAGTGAACATCAACATTAGGATGAAGGTACATCCATTTGAAGAGTCCCAAATAGGACGAAACGCGTATCCTGGATTCCATTTGCCAGTCACAATCCAACTTATATAATATTAGACAAATTATTCTGGTGGTCATCATCTACCAACATAATAGTAGATTTACTAGAATAACAGATTCTACTTGTTATATACATTTAATATACATTTTTTCATGTAGATATATACTATATATACATACTATATACTATGCATATACTATATTCTATTCATTGTAATCATTTATTAGCTGACCTATAATTTTTAATATCAAATACACTTCACTTATAGTTTTATGAATACAGCATAATCTATTGATATGATCAACATTTGACCTGACCTCTATTTGATTACTTACTGTTTGTTTGTTTTCACTTCAATTCACTTGAATTCATTGATGGAATGTTCTAGTTTCTTTTCATTATTTATTAACTAATAATAAGTTTAACTACATTAATTGGATTATTATTCGTTTTTTTTTTTTTTAAAAAAAAAAGATAAGAAGTATAAAATGAAAACTGTAATGTTGATCAAGTTTCTAAGTTGTAAATTATCTAGTTCTATGAATTAGAACTTCTTCTTTGATGGTATCAATTGAATAAACTTTTATAAAACGTAAAATAAGCTCATAAAAATTTTTATATCAGATGATCACCAAAAAAAAAACAAACAATATGAATTATACTGGAATAAAGAAAATATTTAGGAAATATTAATAAATAATTAGGATGAATTTATATCTTTGCATTGATTTGTTATGGATTCAAAACTGATCAGTTTCTTTTAGGATAAACTTGCATATTCCCGTTGATTTGTTATAGACTGAAGCTGGTCAGTCATTGTTGCTATACGTGCATCCTGAGCGGATTGCCTCGATATAGTGAATTTTTCACAAGTATTATATAAGTTGGATTGTGACTGGCAAGTGGAATCCAGGACGCACGTTTCTTCCTATTTCGGACTCATCGGCTGCATGTACATACACCCATGTGTTGATGTTCACACTAGGATTCACACTTAGTCCGCTTCGTGCCAAACGCCACCGCGTTCACCACTAGACTACTGTGTCCAGACTGAGTTCGAATCCCAGTGTGAACATCAACATTGGGATGCAGGTACATCCAGCCGATGAGTCCCGAATAGGACGAAACGTGCATCCTGGATTCCACTTGCCAGTCACAATCCAACTTATATGATCAGTTTCTGTTTGTATGTGTGCGTCCTGAGCTGACTGAATCAATATGACGATAGATTATAAATATTGTTCAAGTTGAATTATGACTGGTAAGTGGAATCCAGGAAGCGTGTTTGTCTTATTGATGACTCATCGGCGGGATGTACCTATATTCCAGTGTTGATGTTCACATTGAGATTGGAACTCTGTCCGCTTTGTGTGAAACGCCACTGAGTTCACCAGTTACATATTCATAAACTTAAACAATACATGTGATTTATCGCTACATTGATGCAATCCGCTCAGGACATACATATATAAACAGAGGCTGACCAGCTTTGGTCCATAACAAATCAACGGAGAGATAAAAATTCATCCTAATTACGTATACACCCGTTGCATAACTGAAAATGCCTGGAATCAGTAGCTTATTTGTGAACACGGTTGTGTTCGACACGAAACGAACTGAGTTCAAGTCCCAATGTGAACATCAATATTGAGATGCAGGTACATCCTACCGCCGGGTCCTAAGTAGGACAAAACGCACTATCTAGATCCCTCTTGTCAGTCACAATCTAACTTATTATTAACAAAAAGTTACATATTGTTTTCTTGTTATTTGTATTCATCATAGATTGATAGTGGGTGGGTACCATTAAAAACTAAAAAGACACTGGATACTTGTTCCATTCTAATATGTGACTACTTTGTAACAGTGTAAACCTTTGATTCTGCTAGAGAATTGAACTTAGTGTCTTTACGTCTCAAGGGGAACGCTTAATCCTCTGCACCACTGAGCCACTAAGCCGAAATCGAATGGCAGAATTAGTAATAATAATAATAACAATAATAATAATAATAATAATAATAATAATAATAATGACAGCTCTATTCAATGTTATGCTAAGTACAATGTGAACTGTCAACATACACTGTTTCAAAAAGTTACTCTGTTTCCATGTACACGTTTGAAAAAGATACATTTATGCTAATATATATCTATATCTATATCTATATCTATCTATATATATATATATATATATATATATATATATATATATATGCCAGACAATTAAAGACAATGTGTTTGTATTTAGATGATGGTTATATAAGAAACAGAATAACTTGTATTTTAAGAGTACAGATATTTAATTAGAATGGCTTTTATAACTTTTATTATCACGTATAACATGTTCTACATACAGAATAGTGGAGCGTTTATTTTTTTTCCTTGCCTGCATGAATTCAGTATAGCGACGTCGAGTTCTCATAGAAGTTGTACGGGATGAAAAATGTAAATAAAGAAGATGGTTTATACCTGATATAATAGTATTGGATAGGTAATTGTAGCATTTCGTATGTCTTCCTGTAATCATACTCAATAGATCTCTATATATGCAATCTGCTAAACAGATTCTGAGGTATCATGCAAACAGGGGATGAATAAAGTTGCTTTCTCTTATTATTAAAACTAAACTGTGGAATTTGGTTAGCTGTAAGCTCCACGTCGGCTTTCTACGAATTGATTTCTATAAAGATGCATCGTTTTTCCTAGTATCTAGAACGTCTAGGAATTGTAATTGTGAATTCCATTCATGTTTCACTGTGCGCTTCATTAACGGATGGCAACTATTAAAGAATATAAGGAGATCCTAGATGTTAAGAATTTATCACATTATGAATGTATCATTGACAAACTTTCTTCAGAATATCAGTTTATTGACTACACAGTCTTTACGTTTCACAAAATCCCCTCCCTTCAATTACTAATTGATTATTTAAAACACTAGATAGTCATAAATTTTCACATGACGACTAGTCGAATTCATTGACTTATAATCTATCATATAAATACATTTACTGTTGTGCGACTTCATAATGAACTCGTTGAAAAGAGATCCGTATATTTGTCTCAAACCTTGCAAAACCGTAAACTATCTTAGGAATTGTAGCATATAAACTAATATTTTATAGTTCACTAGATCACGGGCACTATTTATCTAATAACCAACTGTTTATTTTATACCTAATTTTCATTACAAAATAAACTGGGTGCAAAATTTCTAATCAGTTTTAGTACCATATACAATAACTACATATAGAAATAAATTAGTAACTACCATATCCTGAACTTATAGTTCTGTAGAGGTTAAGAACCTAAGTCATTAGAATAGAAGTTTATGTTGCAAATAATGATAATAGTAACTGGTAAATTGAAAAGACCTAGTTTTTCATTCCCCCTCCCCCACTCCTCCGACAATAAACAAGAAAATTTGTACCAGTAGAAATATCAGGTATACGGTTGTAGGGGACCGGAATGTAACATAGGCTAACGATACCTACGTATGAATAATAAAAGAAATAAGTTTATTACACAGATAATAAATACGATAAGCGTTTATATAGTTTAACAAATTATACTGTGACTTTATAAATTATTTTATGCGTGTAACAGCAATATTTCGGTGTTCGAATCGTTCCATGATGACATTACATATATTAATGTGATAGTATTCACGACTGATCAGAGTTAATTTGGTGGTACAGTGATGACAGTAGTTGAATGAAGAATGATGCGAATAATCTGAGCTAAATTACAAGATAATCATTAATCCACAGTATTAACAACAAAGCAGTTAAGAACAAGTATTAATGCAATTTAACGTATATCAGACCAACCAGAAAATACGAATTTACAGCCAAAGAAACCGTAGGTAATTAAAATAAGCTTGTATCCTTCTGTTGATTTGTAATGGACTGAAATTCGTCAGCCTTTGTTGAAAAAATTATCGGGCTATTACATAATGCATGGAAAATATTGATCTCGATAATACCAATCAGTGCACGCACACGTCTACCACTTGACAACTACTTCATAAACCGGAATGAAAAATACGATATAAATTGGCCAACCACCAGATAGTCAGATTATATTCTACTCAACTACTTATATATCTACAAAACTTGACCACGCATCATACCGATAGAGAGAATAACATTTACACAAAACAGGAACAATAATGATTAAAGACTGATAGTACAGATACTTGATTAATTGATTATAGTTTCTGAATGACAAATAGTATGATAACAGTTTTTGAGTTTAATGGAAGGTGTAATGGAAGGCAAGGGGAATATGACAATAATAGAAATAAAATAATCAATATACATATACTGAAAATAAATGAAACAGTCTTCTGAAAATGCAGTTCGGGAAGTTAGTTCACTTTCTTGAATCCCCCCGTGATATAATAGTAGGACAGAGTATATGTATTAAGTTATTAGTTATGCATTAAAACAATACTGTTTAAACAATAAATACATTAAAGAAAATCCAGTACGCATACAGTGTTACACAATATAATGGTTCTGTTAAAATGTACATGGATTTTCTTCTATTTCTTATTACTATATACCTATTTAATGTTCTTTTTGACTGACAAGACAGGAAGTTAAATTTAACAGAAGATATAATAGAGCAAACTATGGTAATATAACAACTAGGTGTATTAGGAAGAACTGAAATTTTCTTGAATTCAAGTTAGATTAAATAGTTTCTTAATATAAGCAAACAAGTTATATTAAACTGGTTTGTAATAAGTTTACGGATTAATCAAATTTAAATGAAAAGTTATTTATTTGATTCCCGATTTTCTTTTAAAATTGACTGACAAAACTAAAGGATAAGGATGAACCAATAAGGTGATGAGTTTGTATCTCATGATTATAGCTTATAGTTTAGTTAATAGTGTTGACGATTTATCTCTGACGAAAAAATCATCGTCAGTTATTTGCAAGCGAAAAGTTTACTTTGAAGAATATGTTCATGCAAATGTGATGAATCTATGCACCTAGATGAATGTTTGGAGAAGCGTTATAAACTTTTATTTCAGTATCACCAATGTTAACTAAAGAAGTCACTTAGAATTGGTTCATTTTTCTACACTCTCCAAAATTTTCCTTCAGCGGACAGTAGTCCTGGTAATTCAGTCTTTATTGAAGACACCTGTAACTGAAGCTGCAGCCATAACAGATGTTAGTAAAGTTAAACATGTTCACTGGTATCAGTATTGCATAGTTGTTTGCAAGGCAATACTAGTGAAAACACCAATATTTATGGACAGTGTTGGTAAAATTACTGAGATTGATGAAGTGGTTCTCAGAAAGCGCAAATATAATCTAGGACGTGGCATTTATACGGTATGAGTAGGTAGTTCTTTCTATTGAAACCTACAGTAGATATTTGCTGTTTCGGATCAATATATCTGAAAAAGACACTTTGAAATGATTTATGACTCCAAGAATCCTACCTTAATCCCAATTATTAAGAAATATATAGAACCAGGAATTGCGATTTACACCGAAAATTTGAAGTTATACAATTCCCTATCAAGACTTGGATACGATCATTGTATCGTTATTCATAGCTGGCAATTTGTGAATTTCTCAACAGGGATTCACACAAATAACACAGAAGTTATATGGTCTAGTCTAGAAAACTATCTTCATAAATATAAAGGAACTTGTTAAAAAATGCTATGAGGCCACACAGAAGAGTATGTTTACAGAAATTACTTTGATTGTAAATGTTTGAAACCCTTAAATAGCCTAGGAACATGTATTAATCATGGAAAATTATTGTATACATTTGAGTAATACTTCATTTTGGTAGCTTTTTATATCAATAATACCATTCTATTCCAAATTGCCGTCTTATAGTTAATTTTTGCTTGACTGAAATCAAAGTCACACCTGTAGTCGCTAAGCTCGTACCTGATCTTTAGTCTTGTCAATTGACCAGTTTTCCTTCATTTTCCTCTCAAATACTGACATGCTGAAAGTGGAAAGGATAATTAGTATTTAAAATAAGTTTGTTGAAGTTCTCTATACACAGACTACAATGAACAATAATATCGTCTTCATTGAGTCATTATACTCTCATCGATAGCCTATTCTTTAAACTCAAAGCAATATAAACTAGTCATCGATAGGAAATTCTTCAACAATGATTTTTTTTCAAGATTCAATGTGACCTCTTCTGATAATTGATTATAGTTCGTTGCATATTGCTTCACAATACCTTTATTAGTTCTTCAATGAAGAATCTTGAGCATGCATATGTCAATGTTTGTCATGTTGTTTTGACAATAAACTGTATATTTTTATTTCTCTTAGTTAATACGTAAACTAATCAAATCAAGTTCACATTCATTAATCCGTCTATTGAAACATTTCGTGTAAGTCAGTTGTGTTTTCTAAGGTAGTGTTGTTCCTACTAAGTCCAATCCTTACAAAACACTCGGTATCGAACTAACTCTATAAATGAAAGTTACCTGCATAACTCAGCCACTATTTTCAAATCACACTTGGATAGTTAACTAAGTTCCACGCGTAAGATAAAAGAAACAAAATCATTCGATGGGAGACCATTCAATCTGGCGAATCAAAACCAAATGAGCAAAACCAGAACCGCGAGTAAAAAAGTTTTCACTTCACAATCATACTGTGATATGGAGGCCAAGATAAAAACATCAATCAATCAAATCAATGCCTGTTACCCTTCTTGAAGCAAAGGCCGCCCACCAGCATTCTCCAGCCAACTCTGTCCTGGACTTTCCTTTCCAGGACAGAGATAAAAACGTACAATCAGCAAAATATTATGTCCAACTTTATCAGCCACTGCTTTAAATTTCCACTAGTTTTCCATTCAAGTAACGTTACATCATACTATTAGAGTTGCAACAGAAATTATCACAACATGGTTACCTGAAAGCGGCTACATTTTGTTATGTCATTAGAAAGGGGTAGATGATATTATCGATTCGTATGACCAAGTGGATGATACAAACTGGTAAGCACGAAGTTACAGTGATGACATTGATGAATCAGCCAGACAGAATCGTATTTTATTTCAAACATTCCTTTATATATACACAAAACCAAACCACACAGTCAACCAATTCGGAAAATAACATTTATACAAAATAGGAGTAATAGTGAATGTTAACTGGAGTATGTATACACAATTGGTTAACTATAGTCCCTCAATGTGAAATGATATACTAACAGTTAATGTGCCACATGGGAGGATAAGGCGTGGGGGGAACTGAACAATAATATAAATAAAATGTTTACTTTGATTACAACCGAAAATAATGAAATAGTCTACAGATGAATAGCTCTCGAAGATAATCAATCTTCTTTAGGTGCCCGGCATATCACTTATTAATAGATAGCTCTCTTGGACTAGTCAAAACATAACACATTTGAGATGTTTGTTAATTTTGCTAAAGTGATGAGATGATGAGGTAACTGTGTGATTAAGACATTATAAAAATATATATACATGACCGTGAGTGTAGTGATTTTGTTTACTCATAACTCCACCATTTATGACATTAAGAGTAAATGAAAATTTAGGATTACTTGAGGCAATTCCTCTGAAGATTCTATTAAAACATTTTACATTTTTAACTTAATTCAATGATGAGCTCACATCACAGTGACAACGCAAAGTAACTTCTAAATCTAATTAGATTCAAATACATGTGACACTATTCGTAACCCGGTAGTCATGTGAATACAATTC
This sequence comes from Schistosoma mekongi, assembly GCA_034768735.1. NCBI lineage: Eukaryota > Metazoa > Platyhelminthes > Trematoda > Strigeidida > Schistosomatidae > Schistosoma > Schistosoma mekongi. The sequence goes on along the minus strand of CM068307.1, from coordinate 9,992,358 downwards.
TAAAGTCCGGAATAATGGTCTAGGAGTTTCGACATCAGCAACAATATTCTCTGAGATGTAGGTATACCAGCATTATAATTGGCTGCCTCATAAATGTTTATCACTACAAGGTAAATAAACCTTTCATATGCAAATGACTTCAGGAGACCCGTGTATCACACTTAAGATAGCACTTTTCCCAATATACTGGCATAAATCAACAGAACATATGATTTAAAGTTTCATATCATGTTCCTTACATATTTACATATTAATTAAAATTCTGTTACAATTGCTGTAGTTTATAATGGTTCTATTAAATTTTTCAGTTCATGATTGCCACGATTGGCAAATTAAGATGACACCTCTATACAAGCTAATGAACGTACGACAGCCACACAGTAACCGATAGAGCCATGCTATCCCTCTGATTCCCAGCGCAACTAACCAAAGGAAGAAGTCCAAGGTTAGCAAGAGACGTTTAATTTTACAGACAGCCTGTGAGATGAATAACAAACACTCAACTCATACGTATAAATACAATAAAGAGATAGCCCTTGAAAGTGTCACAAACAATGTAATAAAATGAACAACGGACCAATAAGATTTAGTTTCCTACTAGGTTGGAAACACAAACTGAAGGTGAAAAGGGCACATTTTGACACGAAAACGAGACATCTAAATTTCCACAAAAATATCACAATTATAGATTTACCAAATAAATTCTGGAGACCTAACCTCCCCAACAATGATGAAACCGATTTTCTAATTAAACTACTCTTCATAAATCATTTAACCAAATTAATTAACAGTTATTTTTAATAAGATAAATACATTGTTACGCTACTAAGTAGTATGTTAAACAGAATAAGAACACAAATAAAAGGTACCTCTTAAGATGTTTTGAAAATGATAAATTATTTATCTTATATACACGGTATATATCTCCTCCTATGCGAATCCTTATAACGATCTAATATAACTTGTATACGATAACGTCGATAACCATAATCACATCCTTTACATATATCCCACATGGGACATAATGGACAGCATAATATATCTAAATATTTCATGAACATTATACCACCAGGAGAGTAACAACAATGACACATTGCAAAGTTACGTGCATTCACCTTTGGTAAGAAATTCCACTCTTCTTCTTCTGGTTTTGGAACTATAGTAGGACAACCATTTGGACAGGATTTTGTACAATTTTGTATTGTATAATAAATAGTATCACATTTTTGTGGCATTGTACAACATGTACATGTTTCACAACAAGCTGACATTAGACAACAACGTATATTATCAATTGAAGTAATTTGTGAATAAATTGAATTAATATCCTCCTCTTCACTAGAATTATCTACATCGTTATCATCATCATCATCAATGTTATAATCTGCATCACTTTGTTGGTTATAGTTATGTACATTGTTCGATGAATGAGTTCTTGGAGTAATATCTATTTGACTGTTATGTTGATTCATATCTTCATAATCAATATTATGTAGTTTAATTTGTATAGATTCCGGTTGTTTTGTAACTATCTGTGATATCATTTATGAATAAACGTAATAATAAGAAGATATACAACAATTAATCACCGTTTATTATTCTACAAGATATTCCTCTTTGGCCTCTATTTCATAACAGAAAAACATAGACTTTTATAATGAATTAGGATTAACAATAGGATAACATTTAAATATGATTAAATTGATTATTGTATATTCAATGAAGTAGATTATCATTTGACTGACTCTTAGTAAATGATTAATAGAATTAGTTAATTAACATTAGTACTTGAAATAGTCTTTTATCACTGATTATATCCTAAATTAAAGTATAAATAATACTTTGGAGAAATAAGAATAATAACAACAAGAAAACTAACATACTACAACATGATAAATTCTATAATAAGTTGACTTAATATGTTGGAAATAGGATTAAAGTGCTTACTAATGATGGTATACCAAACACCTAAAAAAGATTGGTTATCTTCTAGAACTGTCTTTCTGTAGACTATTTCATTATCTACGGTTGTATCTAAGGTGAAAATTTTATTTCTATTATTGCTTAGTGCCCCCCTCTCCTATCCTTCCATTTGACACATTAACTCTTAGTATGCGACGACATAAACCAAACGGAAAAACTACTTCAAATATTTAATGAAGCTCATCCCAACATCAAATACACAATGGAGTACGAAAAGAACAATATCTTCCAATTTCTAGATCTAGTAATTTCACGAAGAAATGACGGAACATGCCAAAGATTTATATTCCTGTAAGATACAAGGAATGGACAATACCTTCATTTTCATAGCTTTTATCCAATCAGCTGTAAACGTGGTATAGCCAGGTCACTCTACTACAGAGATGAACGACTGTGCACTGCTGATAAATTTGACGATGAAATTGCAATCATAAAAAAATGTCTTCAAAATAGGTACCCTGAAATATATATTCAAAAGTATAGTAATAGATGTGATCAAAAATTCGAAGCTGAGAAATCCGAGAAGAAAAAGGTATTTATTCAACTAGTATTTAAAGGAGATCAAGTTGCTAAACTATTTAATCAAAGACTTAGAACGATCATCAAACAAACATTCCCTGAGGCCGAACTACTGACGCTCTACAAAACATGATGTTTAATAAGTCAAACAAAAGTTGATAAATATCCGTCTCATGTCATTTCCAGTTGTATTTACCAGTTCACATGTACTTGCAAAATCAGGTACATTGGAAGGACAGAAAGGCAGGCCAATTTACGATTTATTGAACATATCCAGAAGAACCTGTATTTGGAAGAAGCAACCACTTTTAGAAATTCAATTATGCGTCATTTGGTAGACACGGGACATGAGGTCGATGTAACAAATGCTTATGAAATCATTAATAAACAACATCATTAATAAACCATTCTATTGAAATTTGCTGAGAACATTGCAATTAGAAGATTTAAACCTGACCTTTGTGTTCAAAAAGAATCAGTAGTTAACCTTCGATTGCCCTGGTAGCAATAGATCGATGTTTCGAGATAAACAATTCAACTGACAAAATCAATATGTGTATTAATAATAATAATTTCAGTGGACTAAAATCAATAGCATGTATGTAGCTAATGAGAATAAAACGAAATACACTGAATTGAAAGTATTCTGCAAATGTTTTCGTTCTTGCATTATTCAAATTTTTGAAAGGAACAAATCTCATAATGTTAGTAAATCATTTTCAAATTATGAACTACGGTTAATTCGTTATGTATACATTACTCCAGTTCACATTCACTATTACTTCTATCTTGCATAAATGTTGACGGTAGACCCGGTGTGGTCAGAGTCTATGTATGTATAAGAGAAATACAATATGATTCTATTTGGCTGGTTCGTATATCTTGTATTCTATCTCCAGCTTCGGACCGAATAGGAACAGGGCAGACGCGCAGTGATCGACTAGGCACCGTATTGGCGTAGGATATCTCAACAGTATCACGAATTTAATAAGTTATTCGCCGAATGCAGATTCGTACTCAGCTTTAAGGGCAATGATTTGAAATTAACATATTCACCCTAAAAATGCCTATTAATCTTATTATTTACATGTTTCGCACCTCTAAGAACACTTATACTATATTAGTTCAATAGTTCAGTGGTGATAGCGATGATATTTGACGAAAAGGGACTCTGTTTGAGTCTCAGTGGGAATATTGACACTGGGTTGTAGTTGCACCCAACCGACGAGTCCCAAATAGGACGAAATGCTCATCCAGTATAAGTTTTCCACTCACAAACCAACTTTAATTATGCTCATAAACTACAGCTAAATCGATGCAATCGGCAAAGAATGCACGTACAGCAACAGACTGATCAGCTTTAGTCTATAACATTAATAGTGAGATACACTCTCTCTCAACTTAGTTCATTTGTCTTTGTATGCCATTTATATAACTCTATACCAGCTGTGTTTTAGTTCCATTAACCCTCTCCGGTTTACTTGTCGAATTATAATTTCCTGAACATGTTAGTCTTCTGTCTCTAGTTAAATGAGTAGGATCATTGAGGAATATGAATATTCTCGTTGGATGTCACTTAAAGTAAGTATTGGTTACTGTTCAGTAAATATCCAGTATTTGATTCATCAGCATGGTAGTGCAGAGATTGCGATTATTAAACTATGATTCAAAGGTCCATAATTGGGAAGATATATATTAGTAGCCAATTAACACGGAAAGCACCGAAATCAACCTGACATATACTAAGTTGAAAACATTTGCTCATCGCTTACTGGTTTTCCATGGGCATATGGATGACCTCAGTCGATGCCATTTAAATTGGTAGAAAGATATTGTACATCAAAAACGCAAGTACCCTGACAAGTATTTGACCACTTCTATGGAAAAAAATACTTTACAATGCTTCGACGTGTTGAGTTCATAACTCTAACGACGGCAGTTACATTTGCAAAAGGAAAACCTTAATGCAAACAATTAGTCATTTTCAAGGAGATTATTTCTTCACATGCATACCAAGTTATATTCACTCCTTTATTTTTTAGTTATAGACGTAGAATAAGCATGAAACCTGAGCTATGTTTTGGTCTCCTTCTTGAACAAAATCACTTAATTATGTAGATGGTTAATCACACAAGAGCTAATGCTAAGACGCTAACCGTCTAATTACTTGCCTTCACTTTAGTTTATCAAGTACATAGTCAGGCAATTTGCTGAGTCACATTAACTTTGTAATATTCAACAACTTAAATTGAAGTAGGTGCAGCCAAATTCCAGTCCTTAATTGATGAAAAGGTTCAAAGCCCTGCTCTTTAATAACTAAAACACCGTTGTGTTCTGTGTTCGGATCGTACTACGTTTAATTACCCCTTAAAGTGGAAACAGAGTAATAAATATTGTTGTTAATCTTTACACAATGCATGCATAGAACTACACTCATGATAACACTAAGTCGCATAGTGTTTTTATTTCCGAATGAAGCTAAATCAATAAACAACTACTGAAAAGTATTTTGTTATCAACTTCAGCTGGATAATCCTCTGAAAACCAAAAAGTATTGGACAGATGTTTAGTCTTCATATGAAGTTCCTCAGTAGTGCACATTCGCAAGTTCGCACCACTACATAATTCTCCGGAAAATCAATATGAACAAAAATAAAAAACAGCATTTGTGTTGCCAATTTTCTTGTTCATACTACTCAAGTAGAAAATATACTTACAGCAGCTTAGTAATAATAATAATAATAAAAACACGGAGATAAAAAGAATGACAGATGAAATTTCACAGAATGAATAATAAGCGTACAAATAAGCGCGAACACCTACATAGACACATTCCAATGTATGCATTCTGTTTAAATGAAACAACATTCAACGTAATAACACTGATATGATGCTTAGTAGTGATTAAAGAAAGTATCGTAACACAGAACTAATAAAAAAATTGATGAATAAAAGTTAAGAACAAAATAACATTATTCGACTCCGTTAAATATTTGGTTGAATAAAGTCATCTTCGGTAAAGAATATGTATTAAGTAGTAATAATCCTAACGAATAGTATTAAACTTGGAATCAGTTAAATCTGATCGTGATGGGAACATAACACATAGATTAAAATCCATATCAACATCAACAACACGAATTGGGCGTACAACCAGAGAGTTAGGTGGAATGTTAATAGTTTTCAATGTTAATTTTTTATCCATTTCATTAACAAGTTGAGATTGTTCTGTTGTTGTTTTTGCATCATTAACTTTATCAGTAGTCACTTGGTCTTGGTAATTCTTGTTTGATTGTGGTGGACAAGCATTTTCTAAAAGCCAACTAATGACTAATTCGGCAAATTGTTTGCATAAAGGTAAATTGATACCAGATACTTCAATAAGTATATCATGTGTGTTTATTGTTAACTAAAAATAGAAACAAGGGATAAAGTAGGAAATGTAACTAAGAAAAACATAGTAGGAATCTAAATATGATCTATTTGTGACTAGCTGTGGCTTAGTGATTAAAAAGTTGGACTTCCAGGCACCAAGCCATGGGACAAAACTCAGCCTACACCTACTTGGATTTGGAAAACGGCGTACTGTTACTAGTCCTCATGCTCAGTGCGTTCCGAAGTTTATTTCTGTGCGAAACAGTAGCTTAGTGACTAGAACCCTTAGCATTCAATCAGTTAGTCGTAGGATGGAAGTCAAAAATCCACCTGCAGGGTGCATAGACCTATACTCAGTAAATGAATTATGCAATACTATAATAGCAGCAATAACAACACAAATAGAGGTAGTGAAATAAACAAATTGAGAATTTCATTAATTATGTAATGATAACATATAGTAAACTCAGGTAAGTTGTGATAACCTAAAATAGGAATAAAACATAAGCCTGCATAATTCTGCAATGTTCACCTTTCCTCAATAATAGTTTTACAACTAACTTAATGATGCTACAAACAACAAAACATAGTTGGCATCATGCATGGTAATCACTGAATCTCATGATTTTAGTGTATGGGGTAAGTAATGATGTCCAGCCTGAAGTCCTAATTAAAGAGATTTACTGAAGTAGTATTTCGTATACTTTTTGATAATCTGTGTTAGGTATATTAGTTGCATTTCATTCTACGACATTAGGAATATTGACTTGCATGAATTAACGTAACGCTTTGACGTGTTTCTGACCTACACAGAAACGTGGATTGATGCACGTTTCGTGAAGAAAGTATACTAATTTAGTTGCTAGTGGAATTTTTAAAAGCGATACAAGTATTTATGATCAAGTCTAACATTTCAGAAAGCAATATATAACTGGTCACCATTCCTATATACTCATCATTTACATATGGCTATCACTCATAAATGTCATACTAACGAACCTTAGTTGGTCTTTCTAACCGTATGGCTTAGCTGATATTTCTCACAATTTGGTCATCACATCAAAAGCAAATTGCAAACACTAGGATAATCACTCACACGTGTGTCATGACTATTTGTAAGTGGAGGAACTGAAATAACCACCGGTGTGCTATCCACAACAATAGGAACCATCACATCACTGAATACATTTGACACCATTGCTTTCTCAATATCCAATACATTCAAATAACGATAAATTTGACTGAACTTTGTTTGTTTACGAGATTTTCTATCTAAATTAGCTTCTTGAACCAACTGTCTTAAAAATGTTTCTCCTGTACCTTTGACAGATCTATTTAATGGATGAATCTGTTAAAATGAACACAAAAGTATATGTAAGATTATATTTATTTGTGCGGATCTTTCAAAATTGTAGATATACACCGTATCGATTTCACTTGGTAACATTTGGTGAGATTAGTAGATTTTGCGTAGATGTTTTCTAAACTAATGAAACTAGTATAACTTACTATCCAAATAAAAATTTATATATTCCACTTTAATCCAAGCCTTTTGTATGAGCTCGAGATACAAACGAACTTACAATCGTCAAACTAACATATGCATACAATGGAAAATAATAAATCTTAAACACAGATTGTTTGAATCAACAAAGTGTTATTACCAGTACATAACATAGAGAGGTAGGTCGCTGATAAAAATGTTTGAATTCAATCATTAATCTAAAGTTTAAAGCGCACTTTACCTACTTCAGTTTGTCATCCGGGTAGAATTACTAATCTTCATAGTCAAGTATAAGGATATTTACCCGCTAAATGATTTTTTTGAAAACACTAATACTCTAATTGGAGTACACATGTCCATAATAACGACAAACATTAAAAATAATCAAGTTCCTCATTATAAGTAACAAACATAAGTGAAAATGGGATTTCACGAATCCTAACATGATACAAAAATCTAAGATTTGACAAGTTTAGATTGTGAAACCACTGACAGGTTTTATTGAGGAAGGATTAAATCAATACATTCTAATCCAGTAGCTCGACGACAATCCAGCTGTGGGTGCAACCTTGACAGTGTCTGGCTTGTTGGTCTTAAGACGGAGAGTAAAAACTGAGTGTCCACGAATGAAATTGAACTGGTAACTATATTGGAGTGATAGTAGGATGCTTCTTTAAGGTTTTAGTAATGCTGTATTACAACGAAGGAAGGAGGCTAGAAGCTGTTGGCACCAATAATGTACAGGGGTGTCCAGCACGGTTTGAAAAATAAAAAGTTAACACAAGAAATACCACTCACAAAAAAGGATGTGTGTGACTGGCATCAAGCAATTGTTTCTTTAGCTCTGTGAGCATGATTTCAGGTTGTTGGAACCATTCCGAACTCATCTTCGTTTTCAAGTATATCGAGTAGAAAAATCCTACCATGATGCAGGCAGACTTCATACGTCTAATAACACACAGATCAATCTTGCTCTTATCTAGGCTTCAAGACAAAATATAGAATTTTTCGGATATAACATGAGTGAAAATGAATATTTCCCTTGATTCATTATTATCCTATTCTTCTAATCTAAAATGCTCCACCAGATTTGATACACACTGACACATAGTTTAACATGATAGTTATTAAGTGTATACAGTTACACGTATTTGAAAGAACTACAAAAATCTGAGAAATTCGTAGTTTGAGAAATCATATCTAATCAAAAGGCCAACTCATATCACCTGCAAAGTGAATAAAATACTCAATTTTTTTTTCATTGAGTAGCATTGTGTACTCTTCCATCTGTATACAACAATGAACCAATCGCTTAAAGAGGAAGACATATAAAGCTGATACGTTCTAGCATTTTCTTTCTAGCATGTAGCAGGACTTCTTCAGACATACCTATTAAAATCTATGTGAAAGGTTGATATCAATCACACAACTGGTCAGACTTTCTAAACTACTCCAAAAACGGATATAAGGGGCACCCGAAAAAGGTTGATTATCTTTGAGAGTTATTTATCTGTAGACTATTTCATTATTTTCGGTTGTAATCAAAGTAAACATTTTATTTCTATTATTGTTCAGTTCCCCCCACGCCTTATCCTCCCATGTGGCACATTAACTGTTAGTATATCATTTCACATTGAGGGACTATAGTTAACCAATTGTGTATACATACTCCAGTTAACATTCACTATTACTCCTATTTTGTATAAATGTTAGTTTCCGAATTGGTTGACTGTGTGGTTTGGTTTTGTGTATATATAAAGGAATGTTTGAAATAAAATACGATTCTGTTCATTAATCTTGTGTTTTCTTATTTCCGGGTTGGGACTAAGTAGGCATCGGGCAGACGGGAAGTGACCATCTAAAAACTCTTATTGGAGCTCGTCATTGTGACCTCGTGTGCGCCATCCACTCAGTCATACGCATCAATCATATCAGCCCCTTTCTAACAGCATACCAAAAACATTTCCAGAAATTATTTTCACAATAAGAGAAAATAGTACACGACACCTTATAATTGTGAATAAGAATTAGCGAAAAAAGCAATAAAATAATGAATAAACAGAAAACTTGCCAGGAATGACTTTGCTTCTTTTATAGTGTAAACAAGTGGAAAACGGATTGCTTGTAAATCGTGAGTGGCTAAAGTTGCATGACGACGCATTTGGCCAATATCACGATGCCAATTTTCTTGAGCTCGTAGAAATGCTTTTAACTTAGCTTCAGAAGAAAATTCAACACCATGGACTGTACAAGCAACTAGGTAAGGACGAGGACCGGATTTTACTGAATGAGCCTGATTAATTTGATATTGCTTAATTTTTTTCAAAAAATAAAGACAGTAATAGCAATAAACCTCTGAACGTTTAGAAAGATAACAGCTACAGGCAGAGTGGCTAAATATATCTGTCCACACAATTAAATGTCAAAAAGTAACTGAGGGGTAACAAAGTGAAAGCATACTGGTGTTAATTTTATCTACCACACGCTTGTTTTAAAACTGAAGGGAAATAGTTTAACGCCCGAGTTAATATTCAAAAAAGCATAAAAAATGAATTGATAAAGTCTACACACAATGATCCTAGTGGTGAGTGACAAGAGGGAACAACAATACTGCAATACTTGATGCATCCACTCTTCCTTTTAAATACTCTCTTGAAAAGCCGAATGAGGATAATACTTTGACAGTTAGCAGTCAGAGGTATTGTTACTAAAATTACTAAAAGTTTATAGAAAATTCCGCATAATTGACAGTAATTACTGATTATCTTTAAGTAATAATTACTTCAACCAAAACCAGTATTCACTTTATAGCTTGCCGGTCGAAAATATCGATAATTTATGAATAAATTATAAATCATTGAAGCATCATCAACTTAAAAAAAACTCAACTCACTGAAATACAGAAAATGTGATCTTGAAGAATCATAGAGGAAAAACTTACTTCATCTTCGTTTGGGCGCTGAACGACAATATGCGGAACTGAGATCCCTTCAACTTCTGGTGAATGAGATATAGTATTATTCGCGTCATGTTCAGTTAAAACTTTCGACGACTGATGTTTATCATTAAGTTTTTTTCCTTTTCCGCCGCCTCCTGTTTCATCCAGACGACGAAGGTAAGCTAAAAGCGCGGTTGGTGAATGTTCATCGACAGATAATCTTTTTAATCGATTATCTTTAAAAGGGTTCCCGTGAATTTTTAAAATATTCAGTTTACGACAACAATGAATATTAGCTGGAAAATCAGTCAGAGAATTTTCCGAGAAGTTTGCACTCTTCAAACTTGACAAGCTATGCAAATCTTCTGGTAAAACAGTAATTTTATTGTAAGAAACATCCAAGACGGCCAGATTAGTGAGCAACTCAATTCCTTCAGGAAGTAACTAAAATCCAAAAGTTAACAAAATAAGGATCTAAAATGACATACAGTTAACTCATTCTTAGAAGCTGAGAATTCATGTAGTAACTTTAATCCTCGAACAGATGGTATACTTTGTATTTTATTACCAGACAAAATAAGATTAGACAAATTAGATAAATGGGTGAAAATGTCAGGAATCACTGAAATATTGTTGAAAGACAAATCTAAAGATCGCAAACAGTAAAGACTTCCAAGAGTGGTTGGAACGGTTTTTAGCATATTTGATGTAAGACATAATTGAGCGAGATTTGAAAGCTTAGATATATCTTCAGACAAACATTCTAAGCAAGTATGTGAAATTTCCAGAAAATTGAGTTTTTGTAGACTATAAATTCTTTGATCAAGCCCCGATTTCTCGATCATATCTGAAGCTTCCTTTCCAGAAACCGTAAGTTCACGCCTTCCTTCCTGAAGAGCTGTTGAAACGATACTCCACTGTCAACAGAAAACAAACGGAAAATAATATATGGGGAACGTACACTAATATTTTTGATGTGGCTGCAGAAATACATGACTAAAAACCAATTTATGCGACTAACAAAACTACTTACACACATTGATAGTTGATAAGCGTGCGAACAAATTTAATACCCAATAAATACTTGTGTCAGTCTCGATTGATTATAATCGACTGAGTTTAATGAAAAACTAAACATGTGTTAAAACTATCGACTCTTAGATTTACATGTAAGTTAACATTGGTAACTCCTATACCCTTCAAAAACTAATACATATATATATATATATATATATATATATATATATATATATATTTAACATGACAACAATCACTATAAAGTAATTTAGTGTTAATCTTGCTGTGCTGCTGAGGTGTAGCAACTTGGACCGATGTACATATGTGCCAGGTTCTGTGTTATTCATACACACACACACTCGTTAACAAATCTAACTGTTTGAGACAGAAGATAAACCCATCTTATGTAACTGGCTTATATCAGCGAACATAGCCTATTTGTATATCATGAATTTAAAGGAAACAAACATACTTTATTTGTAAGAACTGAGACGTCTATTTCACGCGAAGGCATAACCAAATAAAATATTAAGGGACGCTTATTTAATTTTACTTCCCACAGACTTCATATATGGACATCTAAGTTACTGGTTATTATAACAACGAGTAACTGGACTTACCAAACTGTGTGATCCCTTTATACAGTATCTGTGATTACGCATGTATTAGAGGCAGAGAAACAGGTTTGAAGATCAACTTAATTAGAGCCAAATCAAAGGCATCATGGTGAACAGTAGCACAACAAAACACAGCATCTTAACAAATAGCAGTCATATTCAATCCCTATAGTTTTAATGGAAAAGGTATTTACTTAGCTCAAGACTTGGTCATGCTATATGAATGTCACCCCAACGGCTTACATATCATGCATTATACGTCGACGGTGGGACTAGTTGTGGAAACCGGTAGTTAGTTTATGACACGACGCCTTGAAATGAAACAAGACCGTGAAGGACTGGCTCGTCAGTCCATCCCAACTTCCTGGTTGCGGTCCTAGTGATGGTGCAAACCAACTGTTAGAGACCTCATCAGAAACGGCGTAAAATACAAGCTAGTGGCGATCCTGATGCAGATTCCTGTTAAAACTTTCATTAAAGTGTAAGGACTTCACAATGGGATGGAATCTTCTGGATTGTATCACCATCCAAACTGTATCTTCTACCTTGTAATTCTCGTTTCATCTTGTTAGTTTCTGCCTTTTTCTTTCCTTGATACCCTTCCGTTCTTATTTTCTTCGCAATATTACTTTTGTACTTGTATGGCGCATATATTTTTGGGTCAATTTGTATCAGGCTTTGTGTTCAATAAACAATAATAAACTTCAAGACCGCTGTTTATCTATTTAACAGCCTCCTTATGAACACCGAACAAAATGTGTCGCCACGGCTAGCAGTCATTTCGACTCCAACTACCTAACACAGCACAGTGCATCAGGATGTTGAGCTACATTGCAAAATCACTGACAGAATTTGATGGAAAGAATTAGAAGCGGATTATCTATGTCGTGATCAAAGGATATAAATCGACAAGTACGTATTGAGCCTTAGGTTTCAAGTATCAAAACAACGGGGACAGATCTTGTCTAGACAGGAGAGCCTGTGACTTATAAATACAGAGAGGAATTAGAACTTCTAAAATCCAAACTAAATAATATTTCAAGCCACTGAGCTAGGAGACATTGGGAAGTCCTTCTAAGAGCTTACGACGAGGAAGTTGTCGACCAGGCATAACTAACGTTTATTCCATAACTCTGCTAATCATATATTATTGTACGACTGAAATTTCGTATAAATCCGTGATATGAAGTGTTTCAGAGATCTAATATATGGAAACAATAATTTATAATAAAGCCCTGCTAGTTAGAAATGTATTCAGGTGTTTATAATCATTATCCATGAGGTACGAAAGTGATATTAAATAGGCAGATTATTGGTGCACTATTTTCGGTGATCTTGTGTGTTGTTAGAGGCATGAGAGCGGTTATCGCTTCCCAGTTGCCCACACTGTGGAAGGGTTCTTCTTGATGTACCTGAAATGCAAAATGGGTTAGGGTTAGTCTGAAAGACCTGGGAGCGTGACCGCAGTGCCCAAGGAACAACTGCTTGAGGCCGGTCACGCACGGCCTTTCTGAGAGAGGTTTTCGTTGTTGTTGTTGTTGTAGCTCCGTATTTGTTGAGGCTTTACTGCTGGAGACGGAAATCCGTGGAGTAAGGTGAGGTGTGCATTTTTTAGAGTCGACCTTTTCTGATCCCGCCTTCCTTTGTGGGAAGGCAGCATCGCTGCTATGCTGGTGGTCCGAAGAAAACACCTTTTGGCCATCACACCTCTGTACAGCCAGTAGTACTACTTCGTCCTCTGACCTTATATTTGCCGCTTTTGGTCTCACCACTCTTCAACCGACCTGCCTGGAGTGGTAGGACTTTGGGGAACGATTGTTCCAGCCAGTATAGCCCGATTGAGTCATCACGATAGGCAAGCCCGACCACCACGTCAAGGTAGAAGCACGGTCGGGTGCACTATTTTACTAAGTTGGAGGGAGTTTGGTAGGATCAGAAAGAAACAATAAGAGTTAAATTCAATTGAAGAGGCAGATAACACTGATGATTATTACGTCAGTTTTATCAGACGCCACTTACTAAAGTCATTTAATCAAAAATCGCGAGCAAATATCTGTAAATCAAGTGTTCTGATGATGTACATTGTTAGATTGTGTCGTAACCAAAGCATCCAGGTGTTCCAACTGATCAGTTAAAACTGACTATTATTGATTCTTCGGATTGCTGGTGACTAGTTACGTGGTCATAAATAAAATACTATGCATTTAAAAAGTTAAATATTACTCGTATTTTGTATACATTATACAAATCACCGGTAGTGACTACTACGTATAAAATATCTCAGAAAGCTCTCATTATTAACTAACACAGTATGTAGGGAACACCAAAGGGTATACCTCATTAGCCATTTATAAAATCCGACAAATCTACAAAATCCCACGTTTTCAGTTGTAACGTTACAATCAACGACTGCGCTTAGTGGATTGGACCATTAAGGAAATATCCACTGTAGCAGTAACGTTTGCATGTTTTATTTTCAGCAACAATTACCAGATTAGATTACATTGGAAATATTAGGTATTGTTTATTCATTGCATTTGCATAGATACTAAACACGCTGATATTGTACTGAGACTTGTAGCTTTGGGACTTTTGACTTACAAATCCTAAACATTCCTGAGCACCCATTAGGACATCTCTTTAGAATGAATTCTAACACATATAAGAGAGAATACTCAGAAACTTGAGATACGAAGCAGTAGGTTGAGTTGTAGACACAGTTTCTTGTTAAGAATAATAGAATCCTGGAACTTCCTACCTATCAAAATAGTCTTTCAAAGCCCCTAAGAAAAAAATCCTGATTCTTATTTAAAACTTAGACAAAATTTACTTGCTAGCCTTTTAATACTTTCTTTACCTATACATTTTTTACATACCTTGGTCTATAATTAGTGAAAATGGTGATCCATTGTTAGTAGACGCCAAAGCTAGTGAGGCGATTAGCTCTATTTGTGCCTCGTTCTGACTTCTGATATACACTGGTTGTTAACTGCATTTTGTTAGTGTTAGTCAAATTAATGATGAAATGTATAGCTATCAGTATGTTAGTGGGATCACGCAGACTATTCATAGCTTAACAACGCTACTTTCCCGCCTGTTCACTCAATTATTAAAGCACTAATTATTAAGCATACAATGTCCTTTTGGTGAACTAGTTTAGACCATTTGACATTTTTGTGCCTGTCTTGATAATGAGACTCGGGTCCCGGTACACTGGTAGTATTTACTTTGGGTATTCTAGCTACTCATCCTCACGATACCTTCCTGATGTGGTAGTTGGTGTGAGAACTGGTGCCGCTTAAAAATGGATGAGTGGGTGTGTACCTCAGAGTGACGAGTTACCAGAAATCAGAAACTATTGCATTGGTGGACAGTTAGTTTGATGATAAAGGAATGAAAAGAGAAATGGCCAGACGAAAATAAAGAACCCGTGGGAGAAAGATAAGAAGAAGGATAAAAATAAGGACGGAAATATTAGTAATAAATGTGTAGATGCCTTAAGTGGACTGATGGTAGTGATACATTTGGCAAAAGTAGATAATAGGTATGTGACATGGGGAGTTTCCAAGGGCGTAATCAGCCTCTACTCCCGGAGGTGGACAGAATTCCGTGTGTTTAATGAGTCATGACGGATTATGGCGGTAGGGATAGCATCTGGAATCTTGTAAACCTTCGGTGATAACAAGTGCAACTTGATGTGATTTGTCTTTTTAGTGTGCGATCCTATAGAAACTGTCTAATCTTGAGCCACTAGATGTCCGAGTTAATAACGTCTTATATGGGCTAGCTGGACTGTTCAGAATTTTGTAGACTGTTACTGGAATAGTCCTCGTCTTTTTGTAGCTGAGCGAGAATAGACCGCGGGAACGTGGTCCGTCCCCACACGAATTTAGGTTATGTCATGCAATCAACTTCGTAGCTCCTCTCTGCGCCTAACCCAACTGATTCTCATCCTGCTTGAGGAGTGGGGGGCAACAACTGTATTGTGTGCTTCGAGAAATGATCATATATAGGTCTTGAATGCAACTAGGAAGAGTCGAAGCATGAGCACCCCCAACCGTCTTCAGAAGAGATAGAGCGTGACGTTGATTTAGCACAGCAAGGTGGATGTTGCAGCCTTAGGGCTTCCCTGGTTAAAGTGCCTACAGTTTTAGCAGAACTAACCTTAATGTGAGGTAGATAAAGTACAGAACACCACCTGTAGCTTGGGACGTGGTAAGAATCAAGCAAGAGTACTTTTGGTCAAGGTTCTCTGTGCAGTAAGTCGCGAAAATCCATGCTATCTCATCGCTCGATTGATTTTCTCCATAGGGTTTTTTGATCACAGAAAACTCCCTGACTCTCAAGGTTATGTTGTGCCGTAAACCTATACAGGTTTTGAGAATTTTTCTGTATTTTCTGACCAGATCGACTTGGTAAGGCTTCTTGTCCTCCTTGACCTTGATATTACACCTGTTACGCGAAGCTGGGTAGGCAGCTCAGCCTGACTCCTTGAGAAAGATCTTCTATTTGAGCTAAGCTCTTTTTGTTTCTTCAGTGACCATATTGTGACTCTCTGTAATCAGGAGGCTTTATGTGGTTTGTCTGTGCGGCAATATTAGGACGATGTTTGATATGTCTTCCAAGGCTATCGCTTCCCAACAGTTGTTTGTGAATGGTTACAGTCATTTCTTCGGCCGAGTAGCATATTTTAGTTGTCCGTTCACAACTACATCGCTCGGCTTTCTGCAACAGAGTAAAGGAAGGCTTTCGTTCCACCCGCCGGTGACAATGCCAAAAGTGGCCTTTCTATTGTCATCCTCCCCTAGTTTAGCATATACTTAGGTACTTTCGACCAGAAACTGGTCACTTGTTAGACAGTACAATCTTGATTGTGCCCAGCGGCTACTACTTCATGTCGCTCCCAATATTATCGAACAGGACTCCGTTGCCAATGGCTGGTGCTAACTGCCTATCGTACCATCCATTTTGATTTGTGCCCAATGAGGTTGAACTGAAATCATCCAAGATGACTATCTAGACGTGCCGAAGATGTGAGTATGTCTAAAGTACATGAAATATGTACTCCTTATTTTTGAGGTCGTTTGTAGTAGGTTGGTATACGCCTCCAACACTGTATCATTATATGTTTAGTTTAAAGCAGCACCAAACAGACTCTGGAGGTCAAGAAGGATTGTACATCGAGTTGATAATTGATATATATCACCTCTGCGTCCCCATTAACTTGCTCTCTGTACCGAATAGTAATACCTCCTCTACATTGATTTTATTGTCTGCAACGCCTGGTTGAAACCATGTATTTCTTAAGATCAGGACCTGTAGTCTGAGGTGGGCATACATGCAATGGATATCGGTCATCTTACTAAACCAACCAAGGTACCGCTTAACGATTGCTTGGCTATGCATGCAGATAGGGGGGTTATATCCAATGCCAGCACGTAAAGTAGGTGTGGCTTTCACATCCCTTTCATATTTTTCGTTTATGTGATACACAAGTATTGCATATTAAAACGAAATGATTAATAAGTTTCAGTTTTCTGAGCTGTTAACTGACGCTTAAGTTTTTCCCGAAGTTTATCTTACTGTGCTACAGTTATTAAGTCATTTAGAGACTATAGAGGTAAACTACTACATGTAAACTTAGAACGGTTATAAATAGATAGCCTTTAAAATGAAGCAGTGTACCGTAGGCTTGCAATTAGCTTCAGCTTCGTAAATACCAGCCTTGTAGAGATACCACTTTCCGTTGTTGCTGCATTAGAATCTCAAGAGTTCCAATCACTTAAAAATCAGCAATAGTTAGTAGTTTAGTGTAGTTTACTTCGTTACACCTTTAAGTGGAAGCATACACTTATACGAAACGACTTTGGTGTGACTTTACACCCTCATAAACAGTACAATTAGTTCCCACTATGCACAAACACACATATTTTACGCAAAGAAACGGCAATCTCATGAATTATAGATAGGTTATGTGTACAACAAGTCCGTGGGCGCGTTTGAAGTAGAGGAAGTATGAATAAAATATACTTTGTAAACGCAGCAATGTTAATATAGTAGCAAACAATAAGTATATACACCACGTATCCAGGCAACAGAATGTGTAGTTTATCTTTCTTTACTACCTGAAATCTAAGATGAAAATTTCATCTATTCATATTTAAGAGAGTGAATAAAGTAGACTAGCATGTTCACATACTTCTTCAATACTTTGTACGTGGTTTAATACACATTAGCGCCTAGTTATATCCTGATCTAGTGACAGAAGAAACCAGACTATAATGGGAATAGGTCTTTATTCAGTAACGTGGGCAGGAGACAGTGGAGCGCGATCCTAGTTATTCAAGCACGCAATCAGTTCTCAACGTTCAATATCAGATAATAGGAAACATAATCTCTATGCAGAAGTAAATGAACACTGGAGTCTAGTTGTTTTGATGTATGCTTAAGGTTTGAAGTAAACTTTTAACTAGTCAACCTAGGTTGCTACAATACCACTCAGAGCACAACATTTTAACTGTAAGTTTACACGTAAGCAACTTGCCTTCTGCTACTTAGTGTAGCAGATGTTTATTTATATTTATTAATATGATCCGAGGTGATCATTTTTTTGACTCTTATTGGTATTGTGATTTCAGCAGGATCCCAGCTAATGTGAATCGTTGGGACTAAAAGATATAACTAGTTCTATAAAAAAGATCGTTTGCTAGGTATTTTTCAACACGAGTGGCTGTGGAGAGCGCTGCATGCTGTTATTCAAATCGGGTATACTCATGTCGGATTCAGAACAGATTTACAACTAGTGAGCTTAGATCTGCAAGATAGTAAGACAATAAGTTGCCCCTACACTCTTTATTGTTCATTTTATGGCTGAAGCAGAAAACGTACACAACTTAATGGTAATGCAATTTCGGGTATTTTTATTTACATTTCTATACGAGTATATACCAACTATGAATAGTATTAGATTCAACTATCGGCAATAAACTCATAACTTTAGGAACTGCATTCCATGTTGTAAAATGTTGATTCTACAGAACTTATTCCGAAAATCCCTAGTGTAGACCATAAGATCGGGGGATCAGTCCAAACAAACGGTGTGGGCTTTATGATGTGGAACAGATATAAATGGCAGGACGCTTTCAGTAGCTCTAGTTTTACATCAAAAACGCCATGAAATATATTTTGTTCGGCAGGGAAAAGTACCGTCAGACAAATAACGGAATTTCTGCACACTGAAACAGCAAGCAATCCATTAGCATTGGAGCACTAGATTACAGGATCTGCAAGAGAGTCAGTGACAACTCAGATATCCTAAATACATTCTACGCTAACTTTCCAAGCCGAATTAACAAAATATCTGAGTTAAGCCAATTATAAAAAATTTGACGCTATTCATGTGCCACCAAAAAAGCAGTTTATAAATTATGTGGATCCTATAGCAATAAGTAACGCCCCGACCAAGACTGCGGAACGCGATCGTATTCGCACATTATTGCAACGATGTTACGGACCTTCATCTCTTATGCCTGTAAACTGGCATGCCCTCATGTACACAATGATACATGAGAATAAAAACTATTAATTTATTTATTGCCGTTGGCTAACAGCTATTACATTATTCAATCCCCCTCCCGGGTTTACAACATATGATAGTGAATATAAACCCACCAACTCCCAACCACATAAATAGCATGAAGATATTCCGGCAATCATTAACCAAGCCGTATCAGTAAACTGGTTGGTTAACACAAACCATTTGACCGAAGGCACGTGAATCAGGTCCCGAGCCACATTTCAGTAGTCAATTCCTCTTTCCATCCCACGGTCAGCTCAGCAGAAGTTATTTCACGACATCATGGATTCATGAAGATGTTTGATGGCTACTGTGAAGTGGAAAACACTTCAAGACTGGCACACCACGTCAATTCATGATACGTTCAAGCTTATATCGATAATAAAACAATGCATTTCAAATATTTACATATGAAGTTTTAACTTATTATTTTAACTCATATGAAGACAGACAGACAATTACAACGTAGAACTTGGTACATGCGTACGTCAGTTCAAGTTGCAATGCCTCAGTTAGCAGATAGAGATTAAATTGTCGGACCAACTCCCAGAGTAGGGGGGGGGGTAGTAGCAGAGTTAGTATTCATGGAAGGGAATAGAGACCAAGGACATTAAGAAAATATGATTCAGTAAAGAGAAAATAATGATAAGTTCAGAAGCTTAGGATTTGGAGGAAGACAAGGAGTGGATGCACCTGCGCCATTGCCAACGATTTCGAGCCATATCACCCAAAGTCTCTAACCATTTATTACGAGCGTCACGCGGACCCCAACCAGGTAGCCTGCACCTATTAACATGGCTCAGCCCAACTGTCAATGACTTCATGGACTGGTGCCATGTTTTGGTTTGGCCGCCCCTAGCTTTCTTCCAGCCTACTCCTACACCAGACAGCATTGCTCGTCGAGGTAGGCGGTGGTCAGGCATACGTAACACATGTCCTAACCACCTTAGCTGATGGAGATTAAGTACTTTATCGACAGACTTACTGTATCTACCTAGTACTCTATTCCTAACTCACATATTGCTTACTCGTTGGTCCCAGCAAACACGAGCAATCCTCCGAAGATACCTGTGGTCGAATACTACGAGCCTACGAATATCCTCTATCCTTAATGGCCATGTTTCACATCCATAAAGTAGAACGGATTGAACTACTGTGCTGTAGACGTGTCCTTTAATCAGTAGTCGGATGTCTCGCCAACGCCACAGATGACGCAAATTTCCAAAAGCTAATCGGGACTTCCGTGTACGAGCCGAGATTTCAGTAGGCACCAGACCGTAAGGACTGATAAGGCTCCCAAGATAAGTGGAGCGGTCAACACATTAAACTGCCTCACTCCCTATCACTAACTTCGGTGTCGAATCAAGCCAATCCTGAAGTAACATTTTGCATTTGGGTGGAGAGAATCGCATCCCAAACACCCTTACATTCTTGTTTAAGGTAGTCAAAAGATTCAGCATTTTATTGGCATCTTCGCCTTAGAGAACTATATCATCTGCATATTCCAAGTCAGCAAGTTTATCTCCTGGAAGGAGGTCAACCCCGGAGAAGTCAGACGATGTCAATGCTAACTCTAAAAGCATGTCAATGATAAAATTAAATAAAAATGGGGGAAAAGGGCAACCTTGACGAACACCACTTGAGGTAATCAGTTCTGATGACAATCCGCCGTAAGCTATGACTCGACATGTGGTGTTGAAGTAGAGAGCTTGTATAAGGTTAATGTACTTCTGTGGTACGCCTTACAATGACAGACATTGCCACATAGCCTTACGATCGATAGGGTCAAACGCCGCCTTAATGTCAAAGAATACAACTATTGTTGGGCGTCTAGAAGTGTGTCTATGTTCAAGAACCAGCCGAAGTGTGAATATTTGGTCTGCACAATCATGTCCAGGTCTGAAACCACCTTCAATCTCTCTAGTTTGCTCTTTACGAGCTTTAGTTAGACGCCGAAGTATTGTTGAAGCCAATATTTGGGACATTATATTCGCTAAGCTGATTCCTCGGTAATTTTCACAAGAGGACTTCTGTCCTTTCTTATAGATTGAGACGATTAGTGTTTGAGACCAGTCAGATGAGATTACGCCCAATTCCCAGATTCTAGAAAGGATTCCGGTTAATCTCACTGCTAAAACTGGACCACCATCCTTAAATATCTTAGGGGTTAACCCATCGGGTCCTGCTGCTTTCCCTCACTTTAGGTTTCCTATAGCGTTTTCAACCTCACTAAGACTTGGGGGACCAGTATTAACTTGCCATTCAGATTGCATGGGAACGGTGGGCAACTTGGATGATGCCGAGGGCCAATTGAACTGTTCCCTAAAGTGTTCTGCCCATCGGTCCAGCCTTCTGGATTGGCAGTGAATAGTGCTCCCATCTTTTTCTGTGATAGTTTCACTTACAGTTGGATTTCTGATACCCGTTTCCTCAATAAGTGTGAACAGTTGCCGACTGTTACCTATTGCCACTGCCTTTTCCATCTCTTTAGCTTCCGCCACCCACCACTGCTCACGATCATTCCGTAAGCTTTTAACCAGTTTGTCTTTAAGTTCCCTTCGCTCTTCATCGTATTCAGAACCAGGTGGGATGTGTTGCCGAGCATCTATCAGTTCAGTAGACGCAGCTGAAATCCACTGAGTTTTCCTAACTTTTTGGTCTAGTTTACTAGTAGATATTACTGCTGTTTCGACAGCTTTTTGGATATCATTCCAAGCTGACTCGGTATGTGTATTGCTTACACAGTTGACTAATTGGTTTTTAAGTTGTTCCTGATATATTTTCTTGACTTTTTCATCATTAAGTTGAACTCTTATAGGGATTTTTACCGTGGGTCTTTTACGTCCAGTGAGACGCAGACTAATACGCGCTCGTACTAAAGCGTGGTCTGAGTCTAAACATGTGCTCCAAAGTGAGCGGCAGTGTTCTACCGAGCTTCTCCAACGATGGCTGATAGCAATGTGGTCTATTTGAGTCCAATGTTGAGTTAACTCCGGGGGCCGCCATGTCAACCGATGTCTTTCCTTATGTTTAAAGTTAGTGCTTGCGAGAAATAGACGGTTATCCGGGCACAGTTGTAATAAACGGTCGCCATTATCTGTTCGTTGGGCCTCGATACCATAGGATCCACCTGGGTGCCTTTCGGTTTCGCCTAATCTACCGGCTTGAGCATCAAAATCACCTGCCACTATCACTACATCAGTACGCTTAGCTCGGCGAAGGAGGTCGGAAAGCTCTCTGTATAATTCATCCGAGCTGCCATCAGTGGGAGCGTAAGCAGAGACAACAAACAGGCAACGGCGTGTGTCCTTATCTTTCCGAGTCCTTACCGTCCCCTTCAAACGGACAGCGCATAAGCGACTGTCTATGGGAATCCAGTCAAGGAGAGCCTGTTCAGCTTTTGAACTTAGTGCTATATCTATACCAGCAAGACCTTGAGTGGTAGCAGTGGGGTCTCCGGAAATGCAAAGGGTGGATCGGGCCGGTTCTTTATTTTCGCAGGGTGAGGTCAAGCGAATGATTGTGCTTGGATCCTGTATATGCGTTTCGGAGACGCAGCAGACATTGATGGAGCGAGAATCTAGGGTCATAGCTAGAGAGGCTTCTTGTCCTATTTGGCCTGAAGTTCGAACGTTAAAAGCTCCCACACATAGTTTAGTGCGAGGTTTCAGGACACCAGGAATAACGTTTCGTGGACTCAAACCATTAGCATTAGAGGCGTGAGGTGATAAAGTTAGGCTAGACGGGTTAAGCGTAGGGATAAGAGTTATTGAGAGTTGAGGGTGGGATTCGACCCCAAGCAAAATGATCACTTGTGCTGTTAGAAGTATGAGGGCGGTTTTCACTTCTTGGCTGCCAACACCGTGGAAGGATATTACTTCTTGAGATACCTGAAAAGGAAACTGGATTAGTATTGGTCATAGTGACCTGAAAGCGTGATCGCAGAGCCCAAGGGGCAACTGCTTGAGGCCGATCACGCACGACCTTGTTATGGGATGTTTTCGAAGTGTTAGCTCCGTTCTTTAGAAGGCCTTACTGCCGGAGACGGAAATCCGTGGAGTAAGGTGAGGTGTGACATTTTTAGGGTCGACCTTTTCTAACCCCTTCCTTCTTTTGTGAGAAGGTAGCATCGCTGCAGATGCTGGTTATCCGAGGGAAACACCTTACTGCTGTCACACCCAGCTGCAGCCAGCAGTACGACTTCGCCCTCGGATCTTAGGTTGCTGCCTTTAGTCTTATCGACCTCAAACAGACCTGCTTGGCATGGTAGGACCTAGAGGAACAAGCGTTCCAGCCAATATAGCTCGGTTGGGTCATCACGATAGGCGACCTAAAAACTAACAAAAATGTCAATTTGACAAGCATACAAATTGGCCAAAATATATACTTCAAAAGTACCGACTCACCTAAGTTCAAGTAGCTGGATACAATTCTTAACGTACGCATCAACACTGTGGCTTAAAGCAAAGAAAATAAACATGTAATTGGTAAATAAGATGAAATACAGTTGGTATGATTTGTTAGACTGAAAAAGTCACAATAAAGAATGTCGATGAACTGTATGTTATCATTTCTTTGAGATTTCTTAAAAAAAGAAAATCAATGAAATATATACCACGATGAATTTATTAAGCTGTACATTCAATTTATATTTGTGATTTGGAGAAATTTTAATAGTGAATAGAAGGTAATTATAACAATTGCAATAGTTATTCAGCGTAAACAAGCTTTAAAACGAAAATTAATAAAAATTATTCAGGGGACAAAAAAATCAAACCATAGTTGGCTTTTAATTTTGTCGTTAATTGACTTTCACTTTAATTCCTGAAGGACTGTGTTCTAATAGATAAAGACAATCGGCAACAACAAATCTGAAATGGTAATAAAATGAGACAACTATGAATAATATAAATCAAGAGTAAGTTTATCACTTATCATAATGATTGAAGAAACAGCAGAAAGTTCTACAGGAACTATCCAGGCAATCATTGGCGTTTGTTACTGTGAGCGCTTGAGCACAAAGTCATTTCCATTAATTGGTTATACATTAATCATCCAAAGAAATTTTTGAAGTCATGACAAATATTCACAGAACTAAACAAATACTGGGGATATGTTTCTGGATGTAAGTATATTTACACCATCTCAGTGGATCGAATTCATACAACTGCCTGAGATAGTCAGCATTCTTCCCAAATGATTAAATCATTGGTAAAATTGACCACTAATAATGTTAGAGGAAGTTAACAGATATATTATGAATGCATTTTGAGATTTCAACCGTTATATCAGTATTTAAAACTAATCGAAGTTAACTCTTAAACAGTGAGTCGAATACCTCTCTCTCAAGGGCTTTCAATAAGTGATTATTTTAGTTTACAATTATACTATATGTTAATACAAACTTAGCATTGAATAAACAGAAGACACCATAAGTAAAAATCATATTTGAAATAACCTCAATAGTTGAAATTTAAAAATTTCAACGTTGCACTCGGCAAAAATGGTCCGAGTTTCTCCAGGAAAAATTAATCAAAGATTAATCAACCAATTCACTTCTCCGAATATACTCTGTAGATGGATTTTACATAGTGTAAAATTTGCACCAAATATACGTGGAAAGATGTGTATGTAAACATGATCAAATAGTGATATAACTGTGTCGCTGTGTGTATCTATTTGTAATGTTTTTGTGGAATCAATTGAACAACTAGACACAGAATTAAAACATATGTGGAGATTAAATATGTTGACGAATATGATGATTAATAATAACTAGAGATAAGTTTATTGTAATAATTGACTAATTAATAACTGCCGTTACTAGTGTAATTGGTCATATGAATGATGCGGTTTTTAACGTACAAACTTTCATGTTAATTAACTGTATTTCATCTCCTCTGTTAGAACCGTCTGAGTTCATCCATATAGGCATTAATTCAGCTAACAAATGTTTTGCATATGCAGCAAAGCCTTTAGAGTATTTCTGCTCCTTTGAAATCAATCTTACGCCGTTTCTGAAGAGTGCAGCGTAATTTCCAACCTGTTTTCAAGCCTTCTAAGATCGTTTTACGATCTAGGAACATGTTTAAAGTATAATTTGTGTTCCATCACTATAACATTCAGCTGTCTAGATGGTTCTCCTGCACAGAATGCATTGTACTCACTACAATAAATTTCATTGACACAAATCTGTTATCCATTCCTAGGTATCACTACCTTTGACTTACATTAATGCTAATCTACTGTTATCATTTGCACGAAAATGAACCATTATATTATGTTTCTTAAGTATTCTTCTGATCTCTTCTGATGTTTCTTCACGGTATAGAATTATTATAGTATTTATCTGCTCCATTGGAAAATGCACTGATTTGATTTTCTTTTCATTGTCAGCAAACTTTTACAAAAACTCTTTAGGGTAGTTATTCGCCCTAAGTGTAGCCAGGATTACATTTATTTTATACAAATGACGCCATTAGTTCATCAGTAGTCAAACGATTAAAAGTCAAATATGACAATAACGTAAACTATCGTGAAATAAGTTCTTTCTGTGATTAAAAATAATTATCTTAAAATTAATTATTCCATTCTTTAGAAACAATCAATTCATAGATTACACTCACTTGTACCATGGAACGATAATTAGTATAGACGAAGCATGCCACAAAGCATGTGAATCGAAAATCCAACCAATTGGCACAAAATCCCATAACTCCAATAACATAAATACTGAGAGGCATGTAACTGATAACCAACAGTGAATAATATATGGTTGTTTTTTGTAATCGCAAAGATAAATCGAGAAAAACAACCAGCCAAAACAATTGACTAAACCTATCGAATTAGAATAAAAATTAATTATCGAAATGTTAATAAGAATAAGCAATGTGAAAATTAACTACAAAAGATAGGAACACAATTAATTTAAAAAAATGGATTAAGAACCACTCTACATTATCGTATTTGTCATTATTATTATTATTATTATTGAAATTCACTTACTGAGTCTTTAACCTTCATCCATACTTTCAATACGGGGGATAATGACACTAATGAAATGAACAAATTGAACTAAATAGAATGAAGTTTAAACCTGGGATCAACACTAGTTGAAAACTAATTTATTTAATCACCATACAACATATTTCCTATCATAATTTATTATTCATCAGGTTTTGATACATACAGCGAGTAAGTTCGGGAAAAAGGTATTGATTACGCTTGGATCTGACAAAATAATTACTCACTACATTAAATTCTAATGAACCGATACTGAAACGAATAAAGCTGGGAAACAGTCAATTAAATAGAATATCCAGTGAAATATGTAAACATTTACAGAATGAAATCGGTTGCAAATAAAGTTTTTTGAAGATTTACCTGTCTCGTACGCAAGAATTTAGATTATTATTACCAAGCAAATAAATTATAGTATTTACTTTACCACTATAAAAGTAACAAATTCATACTACCCCTATTTTTTGAAATATTCATTAATCTATATGCTGATCGGTGACTTAGTTACTGCTAGGTTGCTTATAAGTACTATATGTATTTCGTTTCTAATTTCTTCCAAACAGGAGTAAATCTAATAAAAACGAGATTTTCCAATGACAATTACTTCTACAATTTCAAAAATACTTACTGATCTAGGTGACATTCGTGTGATGAATCACATCAACGTATCGCTAAACAACTTCACTCAAATTTTTCTCAGAAAGCCGTAAACCGTATTTCTTTACGAAGAGTAAATGATGCCCAAATGTATTTTAAGTTTTTCATTTTAATTAATAACACTGAATGCAATTATGAAACAGGAATTTGCACTGTCCATCTATTTTCATTTTTTAATAACTGAACGTAAAGTTCGTTTCGTTTTTTCTATAATAACTATGCGAATACAACAAATAAACTAAGGTCTAGTACAAAATACATGGAATCGACCTGGTTTCCTAACGGATGGTAAATTTCTAAGTTGAACTAAAAACTACGCAATTTTCTGGGAAGTGTCAGTGACAACAACACACAAATGCATGTAGTCAGCAAGAAGATAAAACATAGCGAAGTAACGGCTGAACGGGTGGATTATAGCAATTTGTGGGTATAAATAAACGCAAGCACCAACTTGCTATTAAGTAGCACTATACTTGATTAGAAACTAATATGTCTTATTTAATGGTTGCGAAAAGTAGTCAAACTTTAGGCATAAAACGTTAGTCTAAGAAATTTAGCAATTAACATAGTGAAAATATGGACCATAAAAGAAAACTATGAATTGTGTGAATTACAATATATTTCACATAAAACAGACTTACCGAATAAAACGTTGACGGTTAAGTTGTACCCATAGTCAAATCTGACAAATGTCATATAATTTACATGATTTACAAAAACGGCTATTAGAATAGCAGAAAACAGGATAGTACCAAGTCGGTTAGGAGTGAAAATTCTCCGGTGCAAAACAATCACAGAAGCAATAACAAAGGCAAGAGCACTAAAATAATCCATTTTCTGTGAACGTAAATGCATATTTTAAAAATGAACTTACTTCAGTAAATGGTGTATCTCTTGAGTGAAATATTGCTGACCAAACCCATGCATTCATAGAAAACTAAAATACAGACTAAACATTTAAAAACTCACCACTGTTTGTACAACCCATGTTTTATACATAGGAGAATTAAATGGAACATATTTGTAGAACTGACTAAACATATAACAAATGAACATAAGATTAAGGAGGGAAAATAGAACAGATGCTGGTTCTTGCATACCACAGAGGCGGACGAAAGGCCACTTATAATGGTAATCAGTTAAAAGGTGATTAACTTACTTTTCCATTGAATTGTGGGACAGGTAAACCATCTTTTTCAAACGCAGAGACAGTGTTCCACATGCAACGATACTTGCACTCAGATTCGCAATCCCAAAGAATTGTATGCTCGAATATTACAACTGAGGAGGAATTGAAGTGTTTATCCCAACAACTTCGTTCATTTGGCGAGGACTCACATATCCCTTTTATGCACCTTTGATTACATGTATAAAACACATAAGCTTTGTCTCCTATTGATGTGATGACGGGAGGTATGACAACTAACAGACCATAAACGTATGTAAAAGCCACATTAAAATATACGGCAGCCATAAACAAATACAACTAAACTATACAACGAAGTCCAAAACAATTTCATACAAACTGTGAGCAAGAAAGTCAAAAGCTTGTCAGCAATTGGGCCAGGAATCAGATGGTGAGTTTGATGCTCCAAATGAAGTATGATACCTAAACGAAAAGTTTAATACTCACATGAGACAAAATTACGAAGCAAGAACAACTGGTGGTGACATGTTGTGATAAAATAACCAATATAAGCTGCATTAAGACCATCTAGCGAAAGAAGCCATAATTGGGTACTAAGGATTTAAAAATAAGACATTGACTGCAGTCAATGGTTTACGGAAACAGATAACTGTTTGTTGAAGGCAATACAAAAGGTGTGTAACATGTGTTATTGGCAGTTATTGGCAGGCATAGATCTAAAAACCACAGCACACAACGTTAGTCAGGAACTTCACGCAAAGTGAGAACACAGAGTAACAGCCACAGGTCTATTATTTTAAAAATTAAATTACGCAGTTCTAGTACAAAAGGAGAGGTTATTTAAAAGATAGTCTCATACGTCATCTTGCAAGTTCATTTTACACAAGGCTCTCTCTTCTTCGTGCAACACAATTACCCTTGATCACCCTGCAATAGAAAGAGAACAGATTCACGTTAATAACAGCATACATAGTAATTTCCACAATTACACCGCCCCCTATCTTAATGAGGCACTGTCCTCAGTGCCTAGCTTCGGGCATGGGTATGCTACCCCTCCTTCTGATGGTACCTCGTAATAGCTAGTGGCGGGTGGAGGATCTGCGAGTTGGGCATCAGAGGAAATTATCATCCGATCTGGTTTCAGTTGGTTGTAGTGCACTGTTATTACGTCGTCTTGAGGAGGCTGTAGATTACGTAAGACAAACGTAGTGGGAGAGCGGATGAGTACAATTTCGTAGGGGCCTTGCAAGATCTGGTGGAATTTACTACAAGTTCCTAGCGATGTCATGGGACGACGAAGCCAAACGACTTCATACACTGGTCCCCTTGCTTGACGATCGTATACCTCTTTTAATTGTCGATTGGTCTTGCGTAGGTTGTTGACAATCCGGTATGCATCTGAAAGACGGTAACAAAGACTACGTATGTACGGTAGGTGTTCCTGGGCTTCGCAGGGTAACAAAGGCGTTTGTATCTTCACCGGTAGGCGCAATTCGTGCCCGAAAAGTAGAATGGCAGGTGAGAAACCAGTTGACCCATGTACCGATGTGCGATAAGCTGAAGACATTGAGGTAGTATATCATCCCACAAGTCAGACGACGACTTGCTGAAAAACGATTGTAAAAGGGCTTTAATAGTTCTGTTTGTTCTTTATACAAGACCATTACCTTCTGGGTGATACGCAGTAGTGTGTCTTCCTGATTCCTAATAGCCGGCATACTTCAGCGATGAGGTGGCTTTCAAAGGCTAGACCTTGATCGGAATGAAGTGAGAATGGGGCACCGTAACGGGAAACCCAGTGATCGAGAAAGCTCGGGCAACCGTGAGAGCATCTTGATGTAGAATGGGTACGGCTTCACACCATTTAGTAAAATAATCTACCACACCAACAGACATCCCATTTTTGATCCAAGACGGCAAGGTATACAACGACCCCAGAGCAATATGTGAAATTTTTAATAACTTGTTTAACAACTTTGAGGCCAAACTACCTACAAATTATAAGCACATGGTACTTGTAGACAGTACATTGTCCAAAATACATTTCAGCGCTAAATGCATAGCTGAAGCTATCGGAAACCATAGGTCTACAAAGGGTTCTGGAACCGATGGCCTCCCATCAGTCTTTCTCAAAGGATGTGGTGAGGATATGCCACTTCTACCCCTTAAATTGTTTACTTTGTCGCTAGACACAGGTGAATACCCAAACATTTGAAAAACTAGCTACATTATCTCCAAATATAAGGCCGGTGATCGAGCTTGTGCAAGTAATTATAGGTCTATAAATATTACACCTGTTCTATCACGAATCATGGAGAGGATAATAAAAAACGACATCTCAGAATACTTACTAGCACAAAGCCAAATATCTAAATCATAACATGGTTTTGTAAGGAGTCGGTCGTGTTTAACCTGTCACTTTGACTTCTTTAATCACATTACATCTTGCCGCGACTTACGCAAAGTAGTTTTAGTCCTATACTGCGATATATCTAAGGCTTTTGACAAAGTACGACACAGCATACTCTATGAGAAATTATACTCCATAGGGATTCGAAACCCTTTGCTGAGCTGGCTTAAATCATTCTTAACTAGTCGATTTCAGATAACAAAAGTAAACTCAGCACAATCATCTCCTAAGAGAGTAACCAGTGGGGTTATACAGGGAAGCGTACTAGGGCCTCTCTTGTTTACAATATATATTAACAGTATCAGTAGCTGTTTTAACATTGGGAAAACCTTCTTATACGCAGATGACTTGAAGGTTGTCTACTCATGCGACATAAATGAGCTACACAACACTGTTAAGATCGTACAGCAAGAGGTAGACGAAGTCACTGCCTAGTGTAAGGAACACCAACTTCACTTTAACACTAGGAAATGTGGCTGGATCAGCATTGGGTGTCGCAACCTCAACCTACACTTTGTAGTAAATGGGGAACAAATCTCCGAATGTAAGACGATTCTGGACCTAGGCTTAAGATACACTACGGATCTTACATTCAAGGAACAAACAATATTTATCACCTCAAAGGCATGCAGACTTATGGGTTGTATTATCCACAATTTCTACCAACGTGAGTCTAGATTGATATTATACAATGTCTGTGTATGCCCGCTACTTGAATACTGCCCACTCATACTCAGCAGCCTCCGAATAAGTGATAAGTTAAAGATAGAAGGGATACAGAGATACTTCACAAAAAAGATACTGGGGATGGATTGTGGACTAAATTATACTACACGGTGCGATACACTGGGCTTAGAACCACTTTGGAAAAGACGAGCTAAGCTCAATCTGACATTCTATTTCAAAGTTTTACACCGTCTAGCATACTCCCCTGACCCTATATTAAAGTTTATCGATGCACCTAATTATAGCCTTAGAAATCATACAGGTATAGTGTGGGTGGGACACTGTAAGACTAAAATACGATCCAATTTTTTCGTGCATAAATTCACTACCATTTGAAATAATTTACCGGCAGAAATCCGTAAGCTAGATAGCATAAATCACTTTATACGAGCAATAAACCAACTATTTAGTGACTCCAAAGCACTGAATAAACTACCAATTTGTCCAAATTCTAGTATAACGTGCGAAGTACTCGGTCCGCTCAATGTGTGACACGAGAATGCAGACTAGATAAAACGACTAGATAACGACTGATCTCCCATATCTAGAGTCGAAAGACTCGTAATAAACCTTCGGAGACCTACCACTAAACCAGGAATCAATAAGCAATGGCTTATTAAGGTACTAAGACTGGAAAAACACTATAATCATGCACGCTGTAGTTAAAAAAAACGAAAAAGAAGATTCTAGTTTGAAACTGTTTATTTTGACACCACTAATTAAACTCATTTTCGTTCTTCCTATCTCATAATCTATGTCACCATCTTCCCGAGTTTGTGGTCTGGACTTGCAAGGAACTGATCTCCTTTAAGCAACTTACTCCAATCGCTGGCTTGGAACATAATCAATGCACCGACAACTTACCGCTCAAGACCAGCCCACACAAATTGGCTGCCTTAACCAAATCTCAAAATACCAGCCTTATCCTGTCTCTGTATAGTCTCCATGGTTTTTCCTGCTCTCTCGCAGCTATTCCCTAAGATTACAGCACCAAGGACAAAAAGCGCGCGTTTGTTTACTGGAAGTGTTTTGTAAAACAAAATATGCCTCTAGTACTGTAGTACTGTAAACTGTGAAGCTTACTATCGTTGGCTTCCTAATTAATTAATATCTTCGTGTATCGCCAATTCCATAACAGTAACTCTACTAAAACCCTGTTACAATTAAGCCATATCATTCTGATCATGCCTGTAAACTGGTACTCTCTCATGTACAAATTGTTACTTGAGAACAAATCATCATTATTATAGTGATTTCCATTTTTCGTCGTTGTTGGTGGCCCCATGATATCAATACCCACTTTCTGGTGCAGTCTTTCTGTCGTCATCGACATTAACGGTGCACGGAAGGTCTGTTGAGGCGATTTTAAACAGCAACACGTGTTGCAAGTCTTGCACAAGTCGGTTACATCTTCATATATGTAAGGCCACAAAAACCGCTAACGGATAGCATGTTCAGTTTTTCGTTCTCCTGCGTGGCCAAGTTCACGATGCACCTGCTCTACAATACTCTGAACTTTTACCTGCGGGACTATTAGTAGAGGTTGTTTCGATTCATTGATTAGGAATAACGTGTCCCCATATAACTTCAGGTTGCTCCACTTGGTTCAAATACGGCGGGTTGTTATAGACTGATCTTTTAACTCTTTCATGGATGGCTTATTATTCCCATGTAGTTGCCTTTGATAAGTAGGCTACATGTCAGGGCCTGCTGCTTGCAGAGAAGGCCAAATAGCCTCTCGGGCTGTGCAAAGGACGGCACTGACGGTATCCGGAGAATGAGGTATTCGGGATAAAGCATCAGCATTAGCATGACGGGTCCCCGGACGATACTCGCACACAAAATCGAACTCTTGTAACCGTTCTTGCCAGCGCGCTACTTGCCCATCTGGTTCACTGAATGAACGAAGCCACTGGAGTGCACGGTGGTCCGTGTCTGCACGAAAGGGTCGACCCAGGAGATAATGACGAATATGTTGTAAAAATTTTACCAGTGCTAACGTCTCCCGGCGTGTTGTGGAATATCTTGCTGCACTCTTATCTTATCATCATCATCACCAGCAACGTAGAACGGGGCACATAAGCCTATAAGTTCAAGTTGCCATACCACATTAGCACTACAAGATTACAGAGGTAACATATAAACAGAATACAAGTGGGAAGAGTAAAGTAAAGGTGTGCAGCAAACAATAATATAATTCAAGATCTAGATTAGGTTAAAGAATGAATACACTTGCGCCACTGTGACCGATTCTAAGCCATATCGCCTAGTGTCTCCAGCCATTAATTGCGATCATCACGCGGACCCCAACTAGGTAGTTTACATCTACCTACATGGCTAAGACCAGTAGTCAAGGCCTTCATGGACTGATGCCATGTTTTAGTTTGGTCGCCCCTAACCTTCTTCCGTCCTACTACAGCCCTAGCCAACATCGCGCGACGGGGTAGACGGTGGTCGGGCATGCGCAATACATGTCCTAGCCATCTCAGTCGATGAAGGTTAATGACCACTTCGACTGATTTACCGTGTTTCCCAATAACCTTTTGTCTAACCTCACTATTACTAATCCGGCTATTCCATGATATACGAGCGATGTTACGAAGATTCTTATGGTCAAATATCTGGAGTCGACGCATATCTTGAGTTTTCATGGCCCACGTTTCGCAGCCATATGTTAAAATGGCGAGGACTGCTGCGCAGTACATCCGGCCTTTCGTTGAGACACAGATATCTCGTCTGCGCCACAAGTGCCGTAAATTGGCAAATGCCAGTCGGGCTTTCTGAATCCATGCCGAGATTTTGTCAGACACCGACCCATTAGGGGTGATGAGACTTCCGAGATAAGTGAAGCGATCAACGCATTCAATTACTTCACTCCCTATAACTAATTTAGGAGAAGAAGCAGGCCAGTCCTGGAGTAACAGTTTGCATTTGGGAGGGGAGAAGCGCATCCCTAATATGCCTGCATCGATACTCAAGGTGTTCAAGAAACCATGAATGCTGTGCGCGTCTTCACCAAATATGACTATATCATCTGCATATTCTAAGTCGACAAGAGAACCTCCTGGAAGGAGATTAATTCCTGAGGAGTTAAAAGAAGTGTGAGATTTCTAAGAGTACATCTATGATAAAATTAAATAAAAAAGAGGATAAGGGTCAACCCTAACGAACCCTGCTTCAGGATGAAATTTCTCGTGACAATTCGCCATATGATCTGACTCGACCAGTGGTGACCGAGTAGAGAGCCTTTATAAGGTTAATGTACTTTTGAGGTAAGCCTTTTAATGACAAACATTGCCACAAGACTTCACGGTCAACAGAGTTGAACGCTGCTTTCAAGTCAAGAAATACAATTATCGGTGGACGTTTGTACATATGTCTGTGTTCGAGGATCTGGCACAGGGTGAATATGTGATCAATGCAATCCCGGCCAGGTCTGAAACCAGCCTGGTTTTCTCGAGTCTGCTGTTCCCTAGTGTTGGTTAAACGTCAGATGATTATAGAGGCTAATATTTTAGATACTATATTAGTCAAACTGATCCCTCTGTTAAGAAATTTCATACACTTTGTTCCCTTTATTAATTTCAAGAGAGCAAGAACAAATATTTGTGCAGAATAAGATGAATTCATTTTATTTCGTTGGTTTCTCATCAGCTGCATACAACCTAGGATAATATTTTACAGAAATTAATATTTAACACAAAGTTCATCTGTGGTTATCACAAGAGGATTTCTGCCCCTTTTTGTAGATTGGAACGATCAGCGATCGAGATCGGGCAGATGGGATGGTGTTTAGTTCCCAGACTTTGGCTAATATATCAGTCAACCTGCACGCTAAAACTAGACCACCATCCTTAAAGATATCAGTAGACAACATATTAGGTCCTGCTGCGTTCCCTCGTTTCAATTTACTTATGACGTTTTCAACTTCACTGAGAGTTTGGGGACCAGTGTCAGTTTTCCATACGGGTAGCCTGGAGATTGTAGGTAAGCTAAGAGTGGCTGAGGGCCAGTTGAACTGTCCCTGAAAGTGTTCTGCTCATCGTTCTAATCTTCTAGATTGAGAGTAAATCACCGACCCATCTTTTCCAGAGATAATTTTACTAACTGCCGATTTCTTGATACCGGTGTCCTTTATAAGTCGGAACAGCTGTCTACTATTGCCTGCCGCTGCCGATGCTTTTATCGCTTTTGCTTTTGTTGCCCACCACTGTTCACAATCCTTACGCAGACTCTTTGTCAGTCTACGTGTCAGTTGTCGTCGCTCTTCGTCATACTCCGAGCCTGATGGAACGAGTTTTTGAGCCTCCATCAGTTCACTAGAAGTTTTAGAGATCCAATGGTCTTTCATAACCATTGGATTGGGGTTAGATGCAGATAGCGCTGCTGCGTTTACACCTGCTTTAAAATCATTCCAAGATACTTCGCGATGAACCTGTTGGTCGTGGGCGACTAAATGCTTAGCCAAACCATTCATAAATGCAATCTTAGCATTCTCAGCCTCAAAGTGATACCTAAAGGGTTTACCTGATGTAACCTTTCTGCGACCAACAAAACGCATAGAGATACGTGCTCTCACTAGGGCGTGGTCAGAATCTAGACACGTGCCCCAGAAAGAGCGGCAGTCCTCTATACAGCCTCTCCAACGGTAGCTGATGCCGATGTGATCAATTTGTGTCCATCATTGTGTAGATGTTGGGGGTCACCAGGTTAAACAATGTCTCACCTTATGTTTAGAGTTTGTGCTAGCTAAAAATAAACGGTAGTCTGAACATAACTGCAATAGACGATCTCCGTTGTCTGTTCTCTGGGCTGGGATGCCGAGTGGTTGTAGAGGTTTATACTCGTAAGCCGTTTTTAAGCATGGTAGTTGTTTTACGGGTGGGGTTGCTAACTCCATGCCCAACCCTCCTCCTTTATCCGGGCTTGGGACCGACAGCAACCTTGTGGGGGGCTCTAGGCGGAGTTCACTCTTATCTAGTCGTCGACTAGCGTCGACTAGATGACTCTCTCCTGTCCGTCTCGTGCTACTTTTGATAGGACAGCACTGATAGCTGATTAACTAGCATCCGTGTCCAGTATAAACTCACCTCCGTCCACGGAAGTGTCCGGAAAGGCTAGTATGGGTCGGGATGTCAAACCTGACTTCAAAGCATCGAAGGCTTGCTGACACTCTATAGTCCATTAGAATTTCCGTCCTTTGTGTGTCAGTCGGTGCAAAGGTGCCGCCAATGATGCGAAATCACGAACAAAGCGTCTGTAATAGGAAGCAAGCCCCAGAAAACTACGAACGTCATCGGACGATTTCGGTTGAGACCAGTTAATAATCGCACATGTTTTTTCTCTACCTGTGTCCATCCCATCTGCTGTAATACGATGCCCCAGAAAGATTACTTCGTTCTGCCACAGTCGGCATTAATACGGTTTTACTTTTAAGTTATGTTGTTCAAGGTGGTGGAGGACTGTTTCCAAATTTGCATTATGCTGTTCGGGTGTGCTGCTATACACGATAATGTCGTCAAGATATATCAGGCATTTATAGGGTACTATGTCCTGTAAGACTATTTGCATCAGTCTCTGAAAGGTAGCTGGAGCATTCGATAAACCAAAAGGCATTGCTTGGAATTCACACAGACCATTTGGTACGACAAATGCTGTTTTCTTTCTATCCTGGGGTCGAACTTCTACTTGCCAGTAACCAAATGCCAGGTTCAAAGTCGAGAACTAACAAGCATCTTTCACTGAGTCTAACGTAGTGTCAATTCGTGGAAGCGGAAAAGAATCACGTTTAGTTATGGCATTAAGATGTCGGTAATCTACACATAGTCACAGCGAAGAGTCTTTCTTTTATACCAAAACAATCGGTGAGGCCCAGGACGATGATCAGGGGACTATAATCTACTTCTGTAACATCTCCTTGATCATAGCGTCCAGCTGCTGTCTGTAGTGTACGGGTACTCTACGAGGTGGCTGCCGAAGAGGCATATGGTCACTTGTGAAAATGGAGTGCCGTACGGTCGTTGTCCGGTCTCCGGAGACACCCTCCTGGAGGACAGAACTTAACTGTCGAAGTAAAGCGATGGTAACGCGACGGTCATTTTCCGTTATTTGCTAGTTATGTTGCACTTAGCGTACTACTTCCGAAACCCCTACATGAGCTGCAGATCTAGTCGGTGTCCCATCGTGGTGCAGCTGCACCATTGCCTCACCGATTCGCGCCTCTGATCTATCCATGCATATCGAAGCTTCATGTTTTAACATAAAAACAACACTGAGTATCATGTCCCAAGTTAGTGTCGGACAAACTATGA
This sequence comes from Schistosoma mekongi, assembly GCA_034768735.1. Taxonomy (NCBI): domain Eukaryota; kingdom Metazoa; phylum Platyhelminthes; class Trematoda; order Strigeidida; family Schistosomatidae; genus Schistosoma; species Schistosoma mekongi. The sequence continues at coordinate 9,954,558 of CM068307.1, read as the reverse complement.
ATTCGTGTCAAAACGGAAGCATGTCTAACGTTAGTTCTGCCCATGTCTTAGAACAGGCTTTCAGGAAGTCACCACTTGCTGTGATTAGTGCCAAGGAGCAAGGATGCCGCTGGGTCTTATGATTTAGTTTATGAAGGAACCTCTTCTTGATGTGGGATACTAAAGCTCCCGTACCTAGTAGTATCGTAGTCACAACCGCTTGAACTTTACCCTTAATAGTAACAGGGCACACACACTACAAGAAGATAAATGGTAAGAGCTGGGCTTACCTGGGTTCCGGAAGCGATTATGGCCACATCTTCTAGCATTCCTGCCGAAACATCTACAGTAGCAGCATTATGTCTGACGGCTTTGATAGTTGTTCCACGACGCCCGTCTGCTCAACATCAAGCCTGACTGCCCGCGTGCGACGCCCAGGCTGGGAAAGTATTTAATAGCCATTGCTCTCTAAAAATTACCAAGGCGTCTAGATTCCCTAGCTTGCTCCTCAGTCATCACAATTGATCGATGCGTCTCTGCTGAACTGGACAGTTTTTCCGAAGTTAGGATGTAAAGTGTGGTTCTTTTTAAACCAACTGTATCAACTAGTGGCATTCGAAGAAGGTGTTCCCTTAGTAGACCAGGCATCAGCCGCTCGACAATACGAGAGCGTACTAACGGCTCTCGCCCCATGACATCTAGATGAGGAAAAGCCTATTCTGCTACTCACTGCAAGGAGTAAAGATAATCGGCCGGATTTTCACTATTTTTCCGGTGACATGATAAGAACTAAATGGTCACCTGCTGGGTGTCCGCGGGTAAGGAGAAACAGTCGTCTTAATATGGCTTAAGCACCATCCACAGACTTTGTTGTAAAAAGAGGTTTATGCACACGAGGCAAATCAATTATTTTTATTCATCATGACATAAATGATAATCTGAAGTCCGAAACAAAACACGTGGAAAAAAGAAAGTTGGCATTAATTTATACTTACAGAAATAGAGGTCTATACCGTTTTTAAGCGGAGTTGTACAAGGAAGCGTAATTGGACCATTACTCTTTCTTCTCTTCATCAACGATGTGTGCCAGAGACTTGTGCATGGTAAAATTTTCCTCTTTGCAGATGACTTAAAGGTAGTCTATTTATTCCCACCCACCACAAATAAAAACACTATTACTAAAATAATACGGAAAGAAATTGATAATTTATCAGAATGGACCACAATATGGCATTTTACCCTAAACGTGCACAAAAGTGGATACATTTCCACTTGTCGCAGATGGAACCTCAGTCTCCACCTATGCAAAATGCAAATAAAACCTCTAAGCGTCGCTAGAGATTTGGGGCTTCGATATACTGATAGCACTAACTTCTCGGAGCATGTTGCATTTCAAGCGTCCAAATCGAGGAAGCTAACTGGATTTATAAGAAAAAATTTTCTCAATTTAAATTAAAAATATTATTATACACAAACTGTGTTCGTCCAATATTAGAATATGGTTGTCTACTCTACAGTAACTGTAGACGCATAGATTTGATGAAAATAGAGCAAAATCAAAGAGCATTTACTAAGAGCTTATTAGGTGACTACAGCACACAAACTTATCACCAACGGTGCGATAAACTAAAGCTAGGACTCCTTTGGTTCCGACGCTTAAAATCAAACCTCACTCTCATGTATCACCTTATTAGTAGCGCGATTTACGCGTCGACATCACATCTCTACACCTCCACACACAACCTACGTAGTAAGCAAAACACTATTACTATCCATCGATGTCGCACATAGCTACGCCAGAGCTTTATCACCGCTTTGCCACACATGCGACACTACGGAATAAACTTCCAAAGCACATCCGCTGCAGCAAGTCGTTAGCCGCGTTCAAAACATTACTTTACGAATACCTTTTAGGTGAAGGTCCATGTTACCTCCTCAACTACCCCGAAATAATTAATGATACTTATAAACAAAGTCCCAGCTCCGTATAAACAGTTTTAAAATATATAAAATGCATTCGTAATACACCATATGCCTAAGGATTCATAGTTAATAATGCATATTTTCATATTGTTCCAACCCACACGCACACACCTTAATTCGCTTATGCGAAAACTCGTAATTTAATTACACTGACAACTTTTCTTATCCATCTTCTGTCATTAATTATACGCCAAATCACTTTTTCGATGACAGTCTGACCTTTTAATTATGTTGGGTTCATTAGTTGTCTGAATCCAAACAGTAATTATCCATTGAATTTCTACACCATATACTTATTCATGTACACACACTTCTTTATTCAGAAATTTCACCCCTCTAATATCACTCAAGTGAAAATTCATAATTTCATCACACGGTTAATTGCACTGTTTGACATCTCCATTACTACAATTCTCTATATATTTTACACGGTTAATAGTGAATATTTCCACTCTGTTCAAATCTACTTTATTATTATTATTATCATTATTATTATTATCTGTCTAGTTTATTAAAATAATTATAATAATAATAATAATTATTATTATTACTATTATTATTATGTCTGTCATAACTTATAAACCAATTCACAATTTTGATTACAACTTTAACTTTTAATTATATTGGGTTTATTAGTTGGCTAACAAACCTATTTATGCAAAATCTGACCTATGACTACGCATTGAACTCATTAGAATTTCACTTATAATCTCTTTACATAGTGACATACATATATTTTTTATTTACACGTCCTACATCACATTCGCATTTTTACACTAAAAATAATTCGCTAATTTGATTTATTGAATTATTATATTCATCTGATGAAGCCCAAAACGGTTTATTCACAACGCCTAATGTAAATGAGTAGTATGTGATTAAAATAAATAAATAAATAAAAATTTGAAAAAGTTTAGAGATACCCTAATTTCAACAAAGTTAAACTTGCTAATTTTTCACGGTAGTGTAGCCATAAATAATCCCCAAAAGTGAGGAGTTACATACGTCCTCGACATTAATGTTGACCATGTTTGTTTTAAACTCCGCCTGTAGCCCCTAGGGTTGCTGCCGGTCCCAAGCCCGGATAAAGGAGGAGGGTTGGGCATGGGGCTAGCAACCCCATCCCGTAAAACAGCAAATGTGCTAAAAAAGCGCTAACCAGTAAAAACCTTTATAACCATTTTTACTCTGCCCTGGGAGTTGGAAGGTATGTTATGACGCCTCATGGTGAAAGCCGAGTTTCTTCGGAAGCCACGAGGCCGATGTCTCTTCTGACAACCAGAGCAACCATTAATATAGGTACGTGGAATGTCCGCACGCTGTGGGAAACAGGGAGGACCATGCAAATAGCTGAAGAAATGAAAAGATACAACCTGAAGATACTTGGAATAAGCGAAACGCATTGGGTGCAAGCTGGACAGCAACGGTTATCCTCGGGAAATGTGCTTTTATACTCCGGCCACGAAGAAGAAAACGCCCCACACACACAAGGAGTAGCATTGGTGTTATCCCAAGATGCATGGAAGTCTCTTATAAGATGGGAACCTCATGGACCTAGGATCATCACAGCATCCTTCAAGACGAAGAAGGAAGGGATTGCAATGAATGTCATCCAGTGCTACGCACCCACCAACGACAGCCACGAAGACGACAAAGACCAGTTCTATGCGAGGCTGCAGTCAATCATCGAGAAATGTTCAGCCAAGGACCTGACTATTCTAATGGGTGACTTCAACGCCAAGGTCGGAGTGGATAACACCGGGTATGAAGACATCATGGGACAACATGGAGTGGGAGAAAGGAATGATAACGGTGAGAGGTTTGTGAACTTATGTGCCTTCAACAAAATGATTATAGGTGGCACCATTTTCTCTCACAAACGTATACACAAAATTACATGGGTTTCACCGGACCACATCACGGAGAACCAAATCGACCACATCTGCATCAATAAGAAGTTTAGAAGGACCATGGAAGACGTAAGAGCAAGGAGAGGAGCCGACATAGCTTCAGATCACCATTTGGTGGTAACTAAAATGAAACTGAAGCTGAGGAAGCACTGGACAACTGGAGCAGCAGTATTACACAAGTTTAATACAGCCCTTCTCCGTGATACTAACAAACGCAACGAATTCAAATTAATTCTCAGCAACAAGTTTCAGGCATTTCATAATCTACTAGAAAAAGGTGTAACTAATATGGAAGACAACTGGAAAGAGATTAAGGGAACAATAACCTCAACATGTCAGGAGGTTTTGGGTCTCAAGAAACAACACCAAAAAGAGTGGATTTCTGTTAGAACTCTGGACAAGATCCAAGAAAGGAGGAACAGAAAGACAGCGATCAATAACAGCCGGACAAGAGCAGAGAAAGCCAAGGCACAGGCCGAATACACCGAAGTCAACAAGCAAGTGAAGAGGAGCATCAGGTTGGATAAACGGAAGTTTGTTGAGGACCTAGCAATGACAGCGGAAAAAGCTGCAAGAGAAGGAAATATGAGGCTCTTATATGATACAACGAAGAAGTTAGCTGGGAAATTCAACAAGCCAGAACGGCCAATCAAGAACAAGGCTGGCAAACCAATCACTGAAGTGCATGAACAACGGAACAGGTGGGTAGAGCACTTCCAAGAACTCTTGAATAGACCAGCCCCACTGAACCCACCAGTCATCGAAGCAGCAGCCACGGATCTCCCTATAAGCACAGACCCACCAACAGTCGAAGAAATCAAAATGGCCATCAGACAGCTCAAGAGTGGCAAGTCAGCAGGACCAGACAACATACCAGCAGAGGCACTGAAGACAGATATAGAAACAACTTCAAAGATACTCCACATTCTCTTCAGGAAGATTTGGGAGGAAGAACAAGTTCCAGCAGACTGGAAAGAAGGGTACCTCATCAAGATACCAAAGAAAGGCGATCTCAGCAATTGTGAGAACTACAGAGGCATTACTCTACTTTCAGTACCAGGAAAGGTCTTCAACAGAGTGTTATTGAACAGATTAAAGGGCCCAGTCGACGGCCAACTCCGAGATCAACAGGCTGGATTCCGTAAAGATCGATCATGTACCGATCAAATCGCCACTCTACGGTTCATTGTTGAACAATCAATTGAATGGAATTCACCACTTTACATCAACTTCATCGACTATGAAAAGGCATTCGACAGCGTGGATAGGAGAATATTATGGAGCCTTCTACGACATTACGGCGTACCCGAGAAGATAGTCAACATCATACGAAATTCTTACGACGGACTACATTGTAAAATCGTGCATGGAGGTCAGCTCACAGATTCATTCGAAGTGAAGACCGGTGTTAGACAAGGCTGCTTACTCTCGCCCTTCCTCTTCCTACTGGTCATCGACTGGATCATGAAGACTGCAACATCTGAAGGCACTCTCGGAATACAATGGACAACATCGACGAAACTAGATGACTTGGACTTTGCAGATGACCTAGCTCTTCTTTCTCACACACATCATCAAATGCAGAAGAAGACCAACAATATAGCAGCAGCCTCAGCAGCAGTAGGCCTCAACATACACAAAGGGAAAAGCAAGATCCTCCGATACAAAACAACAAACTCTAACCCAATTACACTTGACGGAGAAATTCTGGAAGACGTTGAAACCTTTACATATTTGGGCAGCATCATCGACAAACACGGAGGGTCTGATTCGGAAGTGAAGGCGCGGATTGGTAAGGCACGGGCAGCATTTTTACAGCTGAAAAACATCTGGAACTCAAACCAACTGTCAGTCAATATAAAAGTCAAAATTTTCAACACAAATGTGAAGACAGTCCTGTTGTATGGAGCTGAAACTTGGAGAACTACAAAAAGTATCCTACAGAAGTTACAAGTATTTATAAACAACTGTCTGCGTAGGATTCTTCGCATCTGTTGGCCAGATACCATCAACAACAACCTGTTGTGGCAGAGAACTAATCAACTTCCAGTTGAGGAAGAAATTAGGAAAAGACGCTGGTGATGGATTGGACACACACTGAGGAAACCATCAAACTGTGTCACAAGACAAGCACTGACTTGGAATCCTAAAGGCCACAGAAACAGAGGAAGACCCAAGAACACATTGCGTCGGGAATCGGAAACAGACATGAAGAGAATGAACAGCACTTGGGAAGAGCTAGAACGGAAAGCCCAGGACAGAGTTGGCTGGAGAATGCTGGTGGGCGGTCTATGCTCCACTTGGAGTAACAGGCATTGATTGATTTGATGTTTGTTTTAGCGGACATGACTAGTTGACGGCGCTCGGTCACGCATCATCACCAGATCACGCCACGCCGCACCGTGGAAAGCATCTCTCTCTCCAGTTTGTCAGCCTAGACGTTGCTTTTCCATTGCCGCTCTATTCACAAACAAATATAAGTTTTTTTCGCCCTTCGTGCCTTCTGATTTATCCTCATTCATAAGAGTGGGTTCGATCATTAAAAGTTGCCCTGGGAATACCGCAAAAGTAACGTTATAATAAATCTGATGCACTTCAAAGGTAAACTCAAAGTGATATGGACACGTATATAAAAGTGAGTTCGTTCCTGTTTATAGTTTTTAACGGTATTTTTGGTGTAACCATTTTTACACATCTTCATTGCATTTATTTTTGTGTTTGTATATATTGCATATATATGTTGACTGATCAGACGCATAAGTTCATTAAGATTGAAACCCCCACACATCCAAACTTTCCGCTCATCTCTTTTTGGACAGAAAACATTGAAGCTTGGTTCTGCTACGCAGAAGCCGAGTTTCCAGACCACGGCATGACACACCTACGTGCTCAATTCCTTGCCGTCGTATGGTCACTACCGCGTGAATTGAACAGGTACGTCACCCCTTTCTTTCCCCAGCACCGACTGTTTAGAACCTTTTTGACCAGCTCAAAAGATCAATTCTCAAACGCAAAGGTTTGTCCAACAGACAACGTCGTGATGAGTTATTTCACACCATTGATCTTAGTAGCGGTTCATCAACAGAAATATTGTCGCACTTGAGAGAAGTGATTGGTCAACGCACGTTTGACGAAGGTCTTTTCCGTCAACTCTATCTATCAAAACTGCCACAACAAGTGCAAGCAGTTCTGGTAACGTTTAAAAACAACCCAGTAGATGAATTAGCTTTGTCTGCTGATCGAATTCTGGAGATCACCAGAACTCTCTCTAATGAGATTTATTCCATTACTGAAAAACCTCATACCATCGAAAACGACGTGACGAACTTCTGTAGTGAAATTTCTCGATTTCTTGACCTAAGAGAAAGACACTGACCGAACGATTCGCGTCGACGAAGTACATCACCGAGAAGATTGTCGACTCGACTTCGACGAAGCGAAAACTCACATTGGTGTTGGTACCACAACACCTATGGAAAAAATTCTAAGAAATGTAGAGACCCCTGTTGTTTTCCTAGACAAAAACCCACGGTAGACGCATCGGTAAACTATCCCGCCGGCACGTGTTAGCGGCAACCGTAGCCGGTGGAAACGGCCGCCTGTTATTTATCACTGACGTGATAACGAAGGTTCGCTACCTGGTCGATATTGGCGTAGAAGTTAGTGTCCTTCCTGCAGCTCCATCTGATCGCCAACATGAAGCTGCATTCGATCTACAGGCAGCCGATGGAAAACACATAGCTACGTATGGTAAGCGATATGTCTACTTAAACGTGGGTTTACGAAAACCCATACACTGGATTTTCACAATCGCCGATGTGAAAATACCTATCATAGGCATAGATTTACTGAGCCACCACAACTTGCTTGTGGACCCTAGTAAAAAGAGACTAGTGGATAGTAACACAAATCTATACGTTCGTCGAACCGCGGCTACAGGTTGTAGCTCATGCCCTCTTCGATTTGAACATTTAATTAACCCTTATTTTCAGCCGATACTCGACAAGTATCCAGATCTGAATAAGACAGCATCAAAATTATCATGTGTAACCAGCAATGTTATACATCACATCACGACTACAGGTCAACCTGTATTCTATAAAGCACGCCGACTCGCACCCGAAAAACTACGGATAGCGAATAGGAATTCGATCATATGATTGACTTGGAAATAATACGCCCATCCTGTAGCCCATGGTCATCTCCATTACATATGTTCCCGAAGAAAGATAGCAATGATTGGCGTTCCACCGGTGATTACCGAGGTCTCAACGCCCAAACTACGCTCGATCGTTACCCGTTACCACACATCCAAACTTTCCGCTCATCTCTTTTTGGACAGAAAACATTGAAGCTTGGTTCTGCTACGCAGAAGCCGAGTTTCCAGACCACGGCATGACACACCTACGTGCTCAATTCCTTGCCGTCGTATGGTCACTACCGCGTGAATTGAACAGGTACGTCACCCCTTTCTTTCCCCAGCACCGACTGTTTAGAACCTTTTTGACCAGCTCAAAAGATCAATTCTCAAACGCAAAGGTTTGTCCAACAGACAACGTCGTGATGAGTTATTTCACACCATTGATCTTAGTAGCGGTTCATCAACAGAAATATTGTCGCACTTGAGAGAAGTGATTGGTCAACGCACGTTTGACGAAGGTCTTTTCCGTCAACTCTATCTATCAAAACTGCCACAACAAGTGCAAGCAGTTCTGGTAACGTTTAAAAACAACCCAGTAGATGAATTAGCTTTGTCTGCTGATCGAATTCTGGAGATCACCAGAACTCTCTCTAATGAGATTTATTCCATTACTGAAAAACCTCATACCATCGAAAACGACGTGACGAACTTCTGTAGTGAAATTTCTCGATTTCTTGACCTAAGAGAAAGACACTGACCGAACGATTCGCGTCGACGAAGTACATCACCGAGAAGATTGTCGACTCGACTTCGACGAAGCGAAAACTCACATTGGTGTTGGTACCACAACACCTATGGAAAAAATTCTAAGAAATGTAGAGACCCCTGTTGTTTTCCTAGACAAAAACCCACGGTAGACGCATCGGTAAACTATCCCGCCGGCACGTGTTAGCGGCAACCGTAGCCGGTGGAAACGGCCGCCTGTTATTTATCACTGACGTGATAACGAAGGTTCGCTACCTGGTCGATATTGGCGTAGAAGTTAGTGTCCTTCCTGCAGCTCCATCTGATCGCCAACATGAAGCTGCATTCGATCTACAGGCAGCCGATGGAAAACACATAGCTACGTATGGTAAGCGATATGTCTACTTAAACGTGGGTTTACGAAAACCCATACACTGGATTTTCACAATCGCCGATGTGAAAATACCTATCATAGGCATAGATTTACTGAGCCACCACAACTTGCTTGTGGACCCTAGTAAAAGAGACTAGTGGATAGTAACACAAATCTATACGTTCGTCGAACCGCGGCTACAGGTTGTAGCTCATGCCCTCTTCGATTTGAACATTTAATTAACCCTTATTTTCAGCCGATACTCGACAAGTATCCAGATCTGAATAAGACAGCATCAAAATTATCATGTGTAACCAGCAATGTTATACATCACATCACGACTACAGGTCAACCTGTATTCTATAAAGCACGCCGACTCGCACCCGAAAAACTACGGATAGCGAATAGGAATTCGATCATATGATTGACTTGGAAATAATACGCCCATCCTGTAGCCCATGGTCATCTCCATTACATATGTTCCCGAAGAAAGATAGCAATGATTGGCGTTCCACCGGTGATTACCGAGGTCTCAACGCCCAAACTACGCTCGATCGTTACCCGTTACCACACATCCATGATTTAACGGCCACCCTAAAGGAAATGACAGTATTTTCGAAAATCGACTTCATATAGGCATTCAACCAAATATCGATGTCTGAAAATGACATACCCGAAACAGCTATCATAACCCTATTTGGCCTTTACGAATCCCTCCGAATGCCTTCTGGTTTGAGAAATGCAGCACAAACATTTCAGCGTTTTGTCGATGACGTGTTCTGCGGGCTTGACTATGTTTATGCATACGTCGACGACTGCTTGATAGCAAGCCCAGACGAGGTAACACATATGAAACATTTAGACACCGTCTTTAGAAGACTACAACAATATGGAGTTACCATAAACATACAGAAATGCCAAATCGGAACAACCTCGTTGGACTTCCTGGGGCATACTATTGATGCTAATGGTGTACAATCTCTAAAACAAAAGGTGGAAGCTATTCTAAAGTATTCGGAACCAACTATCATTAATCACTTGCGAGCTTTCAATGGATTAGAAATATTTTACAGGTGATTTATACCCAACTGTGCATCTATCTTGAAATCATTCACAGATAAATAAAAGCCGTCACTACAACAAAATAAACAATAGCCAGTATGCCTATGCCGGCACATCACAATACTGAAGCCCCTGTCATTATCGCGGTTGACGCATCTGACTCAGCTACTGGCGCAGTTCTGCAACAATCGATTGGCCAAACTTGGCAATCTTTAGGATTCTTCTCAAGACGACTAAACGATACGGAATCGAGATACAGCACTTTTTGACGTGAACTGTTAGCCATGTACTGTGCTGTACGACATTTTCAACATTCCATGAAAGGCCGAAAATTTACAATATTCACCAACCATAAACCACTGACGTTTTCTATGAAGTCATCTTCATATAAGCGCTCTCCACGACCCGATAGTGCTTCTACCTTGACATGGCGGTCGACTCAGTTGGGCTATACTGGCTGGAACAATCGTTCAACAAGGTCCTACAATGCTAGTCAGGTAGGTTGAAAAGCGGTGAGACTAGTAGCAGCAAATAAAAGTTCGAGGGCGAAGTCGCATTGCTGGCTTTGCCGGGGCGTGAGGGCAGTAAGGTGTTTTCCTCAGAAAACCAGCATAAAAGTAAGGATGCTGTACCACAAAAGAAGGACGGGTTTATGAAATGTCCACTATAAAAATGCACACCACACCTTACTCAACGGATTTCCGTCTCCGGCAGTAAGGCCTAAACAAGTATGGAGCTACAACAACGAAGACCTCTTTCAAAAAGGTTGTGTGTGATTGGCCCTAAGCAGTTGTTCCTTGGGTTCCGTGGTCAGGCTCCCAGGTCTTTCAGACGAACCCTAACCACATTTTCATTTTAGATGCATTAAGAAGAACCCTTTCACAATGGCAGTTATAGACGCGTAATCTTAGACACATCGCGCAACCACTCTCTTCGTGGATTTCGTGCTACCCGGATATTCTGCGAACCGAAGCTGAATAAGGGAACCAAAGAATGGGTACGCTACTGGCCTGCCAAAAGAACACGGTGATCTGGCATAATAAATGCCTTCTTAGCAGTTTCCTAAGCCCCAAAGCTTAATTCGACCAAGTCTACTTTGATTTAGTAAGATCTTCGCCAGAAGCAAATAGCTTTTCTTATTTTCCAATATGCATTGACCAATTTACACTCTAGCCAGTAGCAGTTTCACTTAAATACATAGTTAGCGAAACGATTGATGGATAGTAAATTTTGGTTGTCCATCTACAATAACAACAAACCATGGACATCAGTTTGAACCTGGATTGTTTTTCTCTGACCAAACCCATTGTAAATATACGCTTCCGAAAGACTGCCTACCACCCATAATCCAAATACTTGGTAGAAAGATTTCAATGACGGCTGATAGCATCACTTTCAGCTACATTTCTTAGTAGACAGACGTTTTACAATTAATTTTGTTAATGATTAACAGCGCTGTAAAAGCAGACTTTTTATGTAATTTTGAACAGCATGTCTACGGAATCACACTTCGACTACCTAGTGAATTTGTGAAAACTGCTCCCACCTCAACAATCCTAGTTCTCAACTCCTACGTTAACCGACTTACAAATGCAATGCGTTTAGGTAAGCCAGTCCAAACTACAGTAACTGACAGCGTTTGTATCCAACCTGCCTTACAATACATTATGCATGACTTTGCACATACTCGAATAGCTTACTAGTCTAGTATTACCTACAGCATCACTAACAGTATGCTAGTTTCTAGTGAAGTGCACCCGATATATGACCAAGTTACTTTCACGGTATTACCAGGGCAACTTCTAACGATCGAACCCACTCTTATGAATGAGGATAAATCAGAAGGCACGAAGGGCGGAAAAGAACTTATATTTGTTTGTGAATAGAGCGGCAATGGAAAAGCACGTCTAGGCTGACAAACTGGAGAGAGAGATGCTTTCCACGGTGCGGCGTGGCGTGATCTGGTGATGATGCGTGACCGAGCGCCGTCAACTAGTCATGTCCGCTAAAACAAACATAGTCAGGATGAATGTAGAGGACCAGTGTAACTATTTATTTTAAGGATTATTTATCGCTACAGCTCACTCCCTCCTTAATAGGTTCGTGAGGACCCTATGACGTACCAACAAAAGGATAAAACCAAATGCGTTAGACATTGGTAAACGTTCCTTTGATAGCTTTCGATGTTGTACACCTTCTGGGCGTCAGTGCCTTTGCTAGGGTGTTGTGACATAAAACATTTGTACAAAATATAATCGTTCTCTTCCGCGTTCTTCTGTTTGTTTCCAGACGGCTTGGAAATCCAAAAAAAACTTAAAAATGTGTGCATTTCCCATATCTATATAAAAACAATTTGGCAGCCAAATGCGGCTACGAAGACGCATAAAATGTTGACAACACTAATATCAATACAAAAAGATTTTTATTTAATAATTCTTAAACATATGAAAATGTGTAAAATGCATACCCTTAAAGTTATAAAAAAAAGGTAATTTTATTCAATTTTTTTTAAAAAAACCAATAAACACACACAGAGTGGAAAATTAGAAAAAAAATAATAGACGTAGTATTCGTTTAAGTGTTCTGAAAATCGTACGTTTTTACCAGAACGTGTAGCTCTCGGCGTTATGGAGCTCTTCGAAATTTCCACTTGCTTGTTAGTTGTTGCTTGAGATGTGCAACTTCGTTCATGTCAAGTTTCGGTGTTGTGGCGAGTTCGATATGAAAGGTTTGCCTTCTAGATAAGCCGCTTTGAGGTGGTCAATGCTGACGTTCTCCTCGTTGCTATTCTTGTCGATCCTATAGTACTTTGTTTCCCGTTTCAAGACCTTGTATGGTCCTTTGTAAGTCACGTCAAGAGGTCGGCGTAGAGCATCATGACGTACGAAAACGTGTGTACTATATTTTAAGGCGGGTCGGATAAAAGTGTCTGTCGATTGTTGTCGAGTCTGGACTGGCTTAACTGAACGCATAGCATTTGCAAGCCGGTTCACGTAAGAATTGAGATCCAGGTTTGTTGAGGTGGAAGCGGTTTCCACAAACTCACCTGGTAGTCAAAGAGTCGTTTCGTAAACTAATTCAGCCACACTGCACCCGACATCTTCTTTTACAATGCTTCGAATTCCGAGTAAGATTAGTAGCAAAGCCTCTGTCCACTGCGTGATGTTCGTAGCTGAAAATGTTGCTTTCAGCTGTCGATAAGATCTTTCTACCAACAAGTTAGATTATATGTGGTAGGCAGTTGTTCGGAAGCGTGTTGCTCCAAGAAGTTTTGTCAGAGAGTGTAACAATCTAGATTCGAACTGACGTCCACGGTCTGTCGTTATTGCAGATGGACAACCAAAATTCGCTACCCATCGTTCGACGAAAGTGCGAGAAACCGTTTCACTAATGATGTCTTTCAGTGGAATCGCTTCTGGCCAGCTTGTAAAACGGTCCATGCATGTCAAAAGATAAGAAAATCCATTTGAACCTGGTAAGGGTCCTACCAAATCAAGGTGGACATGGTCAAATCGAGCGTCGGGAGTTGGGAAAGTGCCAAGAGGACATATGTTGTGCTGAATTACTTTGTTTTTTTGGCAGGCCACACAGGACCGTGCCCATTCTTTGATATCTTTATTCATGCTTGGCCAGCAAAATCTCTGGGCAATCAGTTTAGACGTAGCACGAACTCTAGGATGAGAGAGGTTGTGCAATGTGTCGAAGATGATTCGTCGATAACTCTTGGGAACGACTGGACGGGCTGTGCCTGTAGAAGAATCACAAATTAAAATGTTCTTACCTTTTCCAATCGTCTTTGTTTGGAGTTTAAGCGTTGTTGTGGACAACTCGTGATGAAGATGATTGTCTTCATTTTGAAGTCGAGCTAGTTCAACAAGGTCGATGCCTTGGATACGATTCAAGGCGTGCATTTGTGATAAGGCGTCGGCAACTACATTGTTAGCTCCAGATATATGTCGTATATCAGTAGAGAACTGGGAATAGTAGTCTAGATGACGCGACTCTCGCGGAGAGTACTTATATGAAGATGACTTCATAGAAAACGTCAGTGGTTTATGGTTGGTGAATATTGTAAATTTTCGGCCTTTCATGGAATGTTGAAAATGTCGTACAGCACAGTACATGGCTAACAGTTCACGTCAAAAAGTGCTGTATCTCGATTCCGTATCGTTTAGTCGTCTTGAGAAGAATCCTAAAGATTGCCAAGTTTGGCCAATCGATTGTTGCAGAACTGCGCCAGTAGCTGAGTCAGATGCGTCAACCGCGATAATGACAGGGGCTTCAGTATTGTGATGTGCCGGCATAGGCATACTGGCTATTGTTTATTTTGTTGTAGTGACGGCTTTTATTTATCTGTGAATGATTTCAAGATAGATGCACAGTTGGGTATAAATCACCTGTAAAATATTTCTAATCCATTGAAAGCTCGCAAGTGATTAATGATAGTTGGTTCCGAATACTTTAGAATAGCTTCCACCTTTTGTTTTAGAGATTGTACACCATTAGCATCAATAGTATGCCCCAGGAAGTCCAACGAGGTTGTTCCGATTTGGCATTTCTGTATGTTTATGGTAACTCCATATTGTTGTAGTCTTCTAAAGACGGTGTCTAAATGTTTCATATGTGTTACCTCGTCTGGGCTTGCTATCAAGCAGTCGTCGACGTATGCATAAACATAGTCAAGCCCGCAGAACACGTCATCGACAAAACGCTGAAATGTTTGTGCTGCATTTCTCAAACCAGAAGGCATTCGGAGGGATTCGTAAAGGCCAAATAGGGTTATGATAGCTGTTTCGGGTATGTCATTTTCAGACATCGATATTTGGTTGAATGCCTATATGAAGTCGATTTTCGAAAATACTGTCATTTCCTTTAGGGTGGCCGTTAAATCATGGATGTGTGGTAACGGGTAACGATCGAGCGTAGTTTGGGCGTTGAGACCTCGGTAATCACCGGTGGAACGCCAATCATTGCTATCTTTCTTCGGGAACATATGTAATGGAGATGACCATGGGCTACAGGATGGGCGTATTATTTCCAAGTCAATCATATGATCGAATTCCTATTCGCTATCCGTAGTTTTTCGGGTGCGAGTCGGCGTGCTTTATAGAATACAGGTTGACCTGTAGTCGTGATGTGATGTATAACATTGCTGGTTACACATGATAATTTTGATGCTGTCTTATTCAGATCTGGATACTTGTCGAGTATCGGCTGAAAATAAGGGTTAATTAAATGTTCAAATCGAAGAGGGCATGAGCTACAACCTGTAGCCGCGGTTCGACGAACGTATAGATTTGTGTTACTATCCACTAGTCTCTTTTTACTAGGGTCCACAAGCAAGTTGTGGTGGCTCAGTAAATCTATGCCTATGATAGGTATTTTCACATCGGCGATTGTGAAAATCCAGTGTATGGGTTTTCGTAAACCCACGTTTAAGTAGACATATCGCTTACCATACGTAGCTATGTGTTTTCCATCGGCTGCCTGTAGATCGAATGCAGCTTCATGTTGGCGATCAGATGGAGCTGCAGGAAGGACACTAACTTCTACGCCAATATCGACCAGGTAGCGAACCTTCGTTATCACGTCAGTGATAAATAACAGGCGGCCGTTTCCACCGGCTACGGTTGCCGCTAACACGTGCCGGCGGGATAGTTTACCGATGCGTCTACCGTGGGTTTTTGTCTAGGAAAACAACAGGGGTCTCTACATTTCTTAGAATTTTTTCCATAGGTGTTGTGGTACCAACACCAATGTGAGTTTTCGCTTCGTCGAAGTCGAGTCGACAATCTTCTCGGTGATGTACTTCGTCGACGCGAATCGTTCGGTCAGTGTCTTTCTCTTAGGTCAAGAAATCGAGAAATTTCACTACAGAAGTTCGTCACGTCGTTTTCGATGGTATGAGGTTTTTCAGTAATGGAATAAATCTCATTAGAGAGAGTTCTGGTGATCACCAGAATTCGATCAGCAGACAAAGCTAATTCATCTACTGGGTTGTTTTTAAACGTTACCAGAACTGCTTGCACTTGTTGTGGCAGTTTTGATAGATAGAGTTGACGGAAAAGACCTTCGTCAAACGTGCGTTGACCAATCACTTCTCTCAAGTGCGACAATATTTCTGTTGATGAACCGCTACTAAGATCAATGGTGTGAAATAACTCATCACGACGTTGTCTGTTGGACAAACCTTTGCGTTTGAGAATTGATCTTTTGAGCTGGTCAAAAAGGTTCTAAACAGTCGGTGCTGGGGAAAGAAAGGGGTGACGTACCTGTTCAATTCACGCGGTAGTGACCATACGACGGCAAGGAATTGAGCACGTAGGTGTGTCATGCCGTGGTCTGGAAACTCGGCTTCTGCGTAGCAGAACCAAGCTTCAATGTTTTCTGTCCAAAAAGAGATGAGCGGAAAGTTTGGATGTGTGGGGGTTTCAATCTTAATGAACTTATGCGTCTGATCAGTCAACATATATATGCAATATATACAAACACAAAAATAAATGCAATGAAGATGTGTAAAAATGGTTACACCAAAAATACCGTTAAAAACTATAAACAGGAACGAATTCACAGTTATGATGATGTCCAGATCACGTCGGGCTCACCAACAAATTGAACCCGGTATATGACCAAGTTACGTTTTTTGTATTACCAGAGCAACTTTTAACGATTGAACTTACTTTTATGAATGAGAATAAATCAGTAGGCAATGAAGGATGAAAGCGAAGTTATATTTAATAGTAAGTAGAGCTTCAATGGGGTAACAACGTCTAGGCTGGAAAACTAGAAAGAGAAATGCTACCCACGGTGCTTCGTGACTTAATCTAGTGGTGATGCGTGCTTGAGCGCTTTCAACTAGTTGTGTCCGCTAAAACAAATATGGTCAGGATGAATGTAGAGGACCAGTGTAACTATTTATTTTGGGAAATATTTACCGCTACATCAGTAATAAGTGATCATACGTTAATAGTCTAAATAATTTATATGCTTACCCAATATAAAATTAATGTAATTAAGACAATCCAACATCTGTTTCAGATGCCTGGAAGGTCTACACTCTATGAGTTATAATTGCACTAAGTTGAGCTAGGAACCAAACTGGGAACGATAAAACAGGATATATTATCTGTTGTAAATTAATCAGGATTTCATCTTTTTCTACTTTATCTGAAGCTGACTCACAAGTATATTATGCCTTCACCAGTATATTAAATAAAAGATAATTATTATAACAGCATCACATAGATTTAACTCTGAAAATATAGAGTACTGTAAAACTGGAATAACAGATAGTAGGTATCTTGATTATACTATTTCAAATAGTGAAATATATCTAAATTATGTAGCAGTATGACTTTATTGCTTCACTAATCATTATATTCAGTAATTCGAAGTTATGAAAGACTAGCATTGGATACTACATAGTTCTAAATTACAATGTAACCAATCTTCGAATTTGAATAGGTAGGGACAACAATTAATGTTTTGAAGTGACATAGGTTGTTAACTATTAACTTTATTCAGTCAAAAACATAATAATATGAATTGACCTCATAAATTCAATTTCCAGATTGATAGGCTTTTCCCACAATATTCACTAATGGTTAAAGCAATAAGGTGAAATGAATGATGTCGTTTACTTTGTTTCTTGTTAGAATATTAAGTCGTTATAAAAAAAAAATAATTATAGTCATTTTAACAATGGATATTTTGACTGTGGTTTGCATGTTTTAAACTTTAGTGCAAAAAGACCAAACCAGAATACAAATTCTTACTATATCCAACCAAGTTTTGTTAATAATTTATTTAGAAACAGTTTTGAGAACATGGATTTAGACATTTTAACTAAATGACAGATAATAGTCATCACATCACTCTTTGTAGACAATCACATTTGTTTATGATCAGCTTCATAAATACTGTTGATTCGTCTCTTGATTAGGTTTCATTAACAGTAGCTATCTATAAATCAAACATAAAGCTGTGTTTATCTCTGCTGATAGAGCAAACTATTTATTAAGACACCGTAGAATAAATGGTGACCGTCATGATTTTTATGTTTATTGCACGTCAATTAAAAGAGATCACATTTAGTCGATTATTTGCTTCCTTTGTACTATTCAAACAATCCTTGGACACATATAGTATAGACAAAATCAGTAAGTTAGGCAAAGTTCTACTTATAATTAGATAGAGTGTATTCAGAAATAAATATTTTTAGTACCGTATCAAACCACACTATGCATAGCGAGCCTGGGACTATAATTCACTTTCTGAATGTTTCGTATTCGTTATTTAGTTCTACCAGTTGACTAGCATTCATTAGATATATGCATTGAGTAATATTCACATACCAATTCATTGGTATTGAAATACACATAGCTAAGTGTTTACATGCAAAATCTTCCTCTATACCATCTAGTACTATAGATCCGAGATCAACGTGATATATGTGTCGAAACAATAACGAAATAATTAATTATGTTAAGTAATGTAAGTGAAGTATTGTCAATAAGATACGTCTTCACATGATGTCTGTAAATTCTTACTTGTCCAACAAGTTTTTAGCATACTGATAGGTCGAACGAGTCAAGATGAATGATTAATTTCCATGGCTACTTTTCTAGAAGATTGCTTCATATATTCTGGTTGTATTTACACATGACGTTTTGTTTTCATTATTTGTATATAGCCTTCGCCCTAGCCCTGTAGAGGTCTAGATTGTCTCCTGAAAACATATCAATCTTTACATTGTACATTCCTGTGTATATACAAGTTAAATGAATGAGTGGACTTCGTGTTTCTCTTTTAGGTTTTTTAAACTTTAACCGAATGTTAGACTAATTTAGTTCCAAATACGTTACTATCTAATTCTTGTACCAGCTTCTTTATCTGAATGTTTCCGATCAATAGTATATATGCGTGAGGTCAATTTCTAAGCGAGAATTATATACACATAGGGTTTGCGTGTAGCCGATCCTAATTAAACTGAAACTTAACTACCTACCATCTGACTTATTAAGTATTGCTGTGTCATTTTTCATTCATGAACTATAACTAGTTGATTGTATACACGTTACCTCACTTCATTATCACTGTTACCTTCATTCTGTTTTAATGTTATTTTCCATATGGTCTGCTGTGCAGTCAGGTTATATATGTATGTAAATGAACGCTTGTAGTATATGTGTAACTCAGTCTAGTGAACTCAGTCGTCATAAATTCTTCTTATCCAGCTTGGGAACTAACAATATGAAGGCAGATATACGAGCATAGAACAATCGATTTTTGTATCTTACTGCTGTATTGGTTCATAACAAGGTTATTATTTCCTGTTATCGTGATTGAATAATTTCAACGCAAATCACATCACTTCTATAATTGAGTTAAGTCGAGCACTTAAAGTGTCTATGTTGTTATGGTGAGAGTATTAAGGGTGAATCTACATGAATTCTCTATGTTTTCACTCCATGTTATCAATGTCTCATGGAGATAGATTTTTGTTTTCATATATTTTATTTAATATAACCTAAACGGTGAATCAAGCTGCTCATCAAAACACTGTACAGTTGACAGATTTAGCTTAATAAGCATTCACCTAACACTTACAACATCAGTAACAACTAAAAATTCCTCTGAAGCATACATTACAACAACACAAACTAATCAGTAGTACACATTAATAGACGAAAGATCAATAACTAGACATGATTACTAAAGCAGTTAAATTTATGTTATTTTCAGTTGATTGTCGAATGAACGAATAACTTGTCTGTGAAGTGTATTACATCATCTTGTGTATAATCAGATACCTAATTTCTAGTAACGAATTAATCATTTATTAAGTAGTTTCCTGTGTAATTCTATTTACTTCTACTACTAAACAGTTAAGTACTCCTTAATTAAATTACAGGTACCAATATGAATTTACTTTAATTATTGTAGTCGTATGCTGATGAATTAGGTGAGATGTAGTTTACTCATTAAAGATGTATATTTGTTTCTTGAAAATAGGCAAAACTAAATGACTTAAGAAAAAACCTACGGAGATATGAAATAATCCGAACACACTAGATTACTGACGACCTAGATATTGACCTTATTTCAACTGAATAAAACGGACTGGAGATGGAATAAATTTCTGTAGACATATTTTTATGTCAAGCTTTGGTTAATTTATATCATTTTAACATGCATGTTTCAATTTCATTTATAAATAAATTCATCAGGAGCTAATAAAACGTCATCGTAGAGGAAACCTATTTTCCATTAGTAAAACAATTGAAATATCTATTTCCGTAATAGAAATCTGAAATGGATATTTTAGAAAAGATTAAGGAATCAAAGAAATATTTTCTTCTAAATGGTGTTTAGTCATATCAACAAATTGGGAACTTATGAAAAGAATCAAATATGTGATGATAATAATAATAATAAAGTGTGAGTGTAACGGGTCGTTTGTAAATCACCTAAGTATTGGCTACAATGATGGCCAAGGCAAGGAAAGAGGTTATCTGCATTTCTTATGCATATATATATTCATTTTGAAAAGGTGGATATCTATGGCTTCAGCTGTATTTACGTGTAAACCATATGGATAATTAGATTGGATTCGGTAAATAATTTTAGAAGCCTTATTCACATCTACTTGATGTTTCTTGTCAACTATGCGTGCAAGTATAGAATAGTTTACTTATCATAGTTGACCTTCGCCCAGTTATTCTGAGTGATTTTCAGGAATTCTATGAGGGACCTGAGAAATCACATACCTAATGTAACTTGCTCCATAGGAGCAGTCAAATTGGAATATACGAATGGATAAATCGAATTCAACTAGTCTGTCTTTATCTCCTGTTCCCATAATGTGGTTTTTGTAGAATATGGTATGAAGTTTGGCTTGTGTAAACGTCTTTTGAAACACTTTTCTAGTTCACTGTATCGTGATTTTACCAATATCGTCATCTAAAAATTGTAATGTGGGAAAATTAGTTTCTTAAAGATAGTTACGTTTTCTGATTTTGATTTTGCTTGAATTATATGTTTAATTATGAACCTGTTGCGAATGGTGATTAATTCTTCCTCCACAATATCCTCAGGCTGTACTGAATCCTACAGTATTCACCGAAATAGTATAATTACTTCATACAATTATTTCCTAATTGCTTTTCTATGCAATTACCAACAATTTCCACTGAAATGCTCATAGTAACCATATTTCGAATGAAAATATTCAGGTCACAAAAAAAAACCATTATTATATTAATTCTAAATATTTTGAGTAGTGTATAATTTTGTTGCCTATATAAGATTGACTAAGTTCCCGTGATGATTAAGAATCAGTTAACAACTGTACTGCCCCAATAGGGCTCACCCATGACTACACCAGGGAGTCTAACCCAATACGCATAACTGTTGGCACCATTAAGCCGGGGTTTAATAGGATAATTCCTATTTCAGAATAGCTAAGTTTGAGTAGGAATACTTTGTTGTGTATAAGACTGATGTACTTAGTACAATGAAGATATCAATAAGTAAATATAATGATAATTAACTTACGGTGCTGTTACAAAAAACTAGTCAAACAAGTATAAAAACCTTATAGTATATATAGAGTTTGTATTGAAAACTTGTACATAGTTGTTCCAGTTACTCATATGTATTAAGTTGACAATATCCAAATTCTGGTTCAAGTGAATCATAACGATATTTAAATTACTTGACAACATAACAGATATCTAAGGCCAACAAAATTTCGAACAATCTTAAGGAACCCACAGTTGTGTGGACGCATATGAAGCATACTTCACCTTAATTGTATCTTTTAATTCGTTTTGTCAACAATTTGATTCAGGTAGGAGATTACTTCAAGGTGAGTTCGTTTCCACAACAGTAAAATCATACGCACATATGATTTTCATTTTGTTTATCTTTCAATTAACTGTTAACTCTTTATTTAGTGAATCCAGTGAACAGCTCTTTCATATTCTTGAAGCGACAAATTTAATCGAGTATCTTTTTCTACTCCTGAGGATCCAACTATAGAAACTTGTCCTCTAACTATTCCAAATGGATTTTCTGTAAATAAATCTCCATAGCGTTCCATACAGTTTCGGTTCTTTCTTAACATCAAGGAAATAGAAGTTAAATTAATTTTTTTTTCATCAGGGAATTCAGTACATCAATCGGAGTAGTTGAAAATATGCAGGATATTATTCAGATAGGTTGAATTATCACAAATATTTAGTCTTATCAGTTGACTTGGTTGTAGATATTTTTATCTAGATTTTATGATATTCATTTTCCAACTTCAATTTGATCTATAATTACTGATAGTACTTCATTTGTATATTTCCTTTCGTTACTATGTTTAACCGACTGTGATTGTATTAATCAACTCACTAATACATGCTCTCTGAGGAAGTGGCCTACACTATGTAGCACAACTTCAGAAATTCCAGTTTTTTACTCACTGGGATATTACAAGTATTTTACTCAATTCTATAAACTACTTTTGACCAACGATGTCTTCGTGACATCTCTCGCGTTATCTACAATCAGCGAGTAGGCAGTAACGACGTAAGACGATGAGTATTAGGCAAAGATGGTGAATCAATCGACGAGGTTGCCAATCTTCATCAACTGAGGTGGTTGGGACATGTGTTGCATATGCTCAACCACGGTCTGCCTCGACGCGTGATGTTGGCTGATATAGGAGCAGGATGGAAGGGAGCTAGAGGCGGCCAGACTAAAACGTGACATCATCCCATGAAGTCACTGAATGCTGGTTTGAATCGTGTCGGTAGCTGCAGACTACCGGATCGAAGTCCTCGCGAATACCATAACCAGTGGCTAAAAACACTGAGTGACATGACCCAGCATTGGCCACGGTGGCTCAGATGTATCCAATCATTGTCCTCCTTTAAATCATGAGCTTAAAATTATTTCTTGACTACCTTTTCACGCCCCATCTCTTTCTTCCTGAATCGTATTCTCTATTTTCACACTCCTTGTTATTAATATTATTATCATTGCTGTAACTTCTATTTCTACTAATGTGGTGTTAATGTTGCGGTGCCATAGAGGTATTCAGCTTCAACCGATGTACATATGTGCCACGTTCTATGTTGATCATGCTTACACACACACATATACATACATACATACATACATACAAACATAGACCACTTATTCAATGCTTAATAGTAATGATACCCACAACTATTAGCTTATATCCTTATATCTATAAAAAGCAAAAACTGTCGTAAAAATGAAAAAATTGGAAAATGTTCTTTTTCAAAGTGTTAGTCACAAATTAAACAACTCGTGGAACATAAATTTTAGTTAAATGAGTTACAGTTGAAAAGTTGAAACAATAAGACCATATGATCCTTGACATATCAGTTACTTCACATGATATTTGGATATTAATCTTTCTACAGAGAACAATTTTAAACAAATAAATATTCTTAGTTTGATTCTCGTCACTCTTTACAATTATAGACAGAACAGTTCATTCAGTATTATTGAAGTATTGTAGCTTACAGACATAATTATAAAGTAAACAAGAATACACATAAATCTTGGAGAAATAAGTGTTTACCTAGTGGTAAAATTTACTAAAAGGGGGTTTCACTAGAAAGTAGTACACGTTGTTTTAATTATGATAGTAGTAATAACAATAATAATACAGTCTGGAAACTTCACTCAAAACATGTCATAATAATAATAATAATAATAATAATAATAATAATAATGGTGCAGTTTGAAATCAAATACAGGATACACATCAGTTTACAGGCGTAAATACTCTGTTAGATGCAAGGTCAATGTAGATTAGAAGTAACGACTATGGTTAGTTGTGGATGACTATTGAATTTTTAGTACAAAAATGTTAAAAACTGCAAAGAACAGTGTTGATGAACGCACGAACAGCTGAGGTGGTAACATAATGGTTATGTAATTATTACTGTCAACAATATGGAGTAAGTACATAGTTATTGATGATAAATAAATAAAGCACGCAGGTTGTAGTACACATAAAAAAACGGTTAGTGACAGAGGGAAGTCATCACGAGAGTTTTAGACTGCACTATATCTCAAGGGACGTAGTGTGCTTCATTGGTAAGAGAGGTAAGACTCAGTTTCAGTTTATGCTTTATGCAAACATTGTTTACAGTGAAAACATAGCATTAAAAATGCTTTATAAAGTAAAGTATGAGAATCATTACCATGAAAGTTTCGTAGTATATAGCCCAGACGTCGGTGTGATTTAGGGGTTTGTATAAAAATCTGCTGTGAGAATGACATAATGTAAAAATATTCAAGTTAATCATTAAGTGAGACCTCAGTAATTTTTACCATGTATTGTAAGATCAAAATTGAGGCATGTATCCACATTTAGGAGTACTTAGCTTCAATTTCCATTTTGAATATCGAACGGTGACCTTGTTGAGCTCAGTATTTACGTTACTGAGGATATAACCCAGCGTATGAGGAGGAAATGAGTACACAACTTTGAGGTCATAAGCATATAGAAAAGGTTTATACTGTATAAAGTGAGAGTGTCAGTAGGTAATAAAAATAAAATGATATAAATGAACGAGACTAATAAGAGTTAGTATGAAAATGTTATTCATAATTGTTGTCACCACGTTGTTGGTAAACACTATGATAAAAGAAGGGCTAAAGAAATCGAGTTTTGTGGCCACAAATTTTGTCTGTAAATGCGAATGGCTACATCATCCGTTAGGCAAGCAAATGAAAACCAATTTTGTATAAGTTGTTGGTTTACCATATATTTGCTACCAGTTTCTTCGCTGTGTCATATAGCTGTTTAATATTTCCGTCTCTTGCAGCTTTTTCCACTGTCGTTGCAAGGCGTTCGATGTATTTGCTTTTGTCAGCTATAATGATCTTCTTTACCTGCTTATTTGCTTCTGTGTATTCAGTTTGTGCCATGATTTTCCCTGCTCTTATTGAAATAAGTCCTGAGTAATCCTTTCCAATTGTTTCCAGTTGCTGTTTATCTTTTTAATGTCTGCTTCCGATTCTCGACACAGCGTGTTCTTTGGCCTTTCACTTTTCCGTTTCCCAACAGGATTCCATGTTATTGCTTGTCTTGTGATGAAGTCTGATGGTTTCAGCAATGTATGTCTTATCCATTTCCAACGTCGTTTCCTAATTTCCTCTTCGGCTGGAATCATTGTCACCATATCATAACTCGTTTCATCAAGTATGTGCATGTAATGAGTATACTTTGTGTAGTTGTACCTCTAAGTGATATTAATTCATCAATGAGATAATGATTAACAGTATGCTGTTCTACTTTTAACTTATATTTAAATGTTTTTACCATTAGAAAATCTTTTATTTTTCTTATCAACTTACTAAACTAATGACGTATTTAGCTGAGAAATAATTATGTAACAATTAGTCTTAAAAGAACATTATTGTGTTCTGTTTCTTATGGCTTTAGCTTATGAATTATTAGCAAAATTTCCAATGGTTTAGCATCTTTGACTTCCATTATATTTTGACTGTGATGTACAAATGGTTCGATTTATTTGAAATACTATCAAACATTCATTGTTTACTAACTCCCTGTATATTAAGATAGTGCACAAATGTACATATTTGTCTCTAATACCAAATGGCTTACATAGAATAATATATAAACAAATGTCTAAGAATTAATGACTATTATTAGTAAATAGAACAGAACTCTATTTACATATTACAAAAAAAAAACATAAAACAAAAACTTTGAGACAATAAACATTGTTTCTTCCGTAGAAACTAAATGTTTGACCATATGTTAACAACAAGTAAGTGTGATAATACAATGCAATAAGTTGAGGACTGTGGGTGTGTGTTCTAACTTATAGAATGATATTATGTAATTCACTTATTATTTTCAGGGAATAAATATTATCGAATCGATCATAACTGGATCTTCCCGTTGATTTCTGATAGACTGAAGTTGATCAATCTCTATTGCTATATGTACATCTTAAATGGATTACCTCGATAAAGCAATTATTCACAAGTGTTGCTTAAGCGCACTGGCGTTTGACAAGAAACAGATTGGGTTTGTGTGCCGGTGTGAACATTAACAGTGGGAAGCAGATACTTCCATCTAACGGGTCACAAATAGAACGAAACTTGGCTCATGGATTCCGCTCGCCAGCCACAATCTATTTCAATTGTTATTTGTGTATTTAGTCTTGTAAAAAATATCAGTCTATTGTGTTGCATCATCTCTGATTAAAAATAATTCAGATTATGTTTACTTTGATTGTTAATTTATTTTAGGGATATCTTGTTAACACATTATAATCTATTTGATGTAAACGACTTATTCTTGAAGCTCTACTAACCGGGTTATGCAATTTGAGATAACTATATACACTTGACAAATAAATTAACCTAATCACTCTTATCTTAATGAATAATTCTGAGTAATAACAGTGTTTTTTCATTACGCAAGAACATTATTCTTCCTAATTTGATTTTCCTTTTCGGAATCCTCCCGTAGGTTTGATATGGATTGAAATTCATCAGAGACTGTAACCATATGCACATCATCAATGGAATGCTACGATTACTTAAAGTTTCAGTTGCTGAATAGATTCGTACGAGCTTCAACTTGGGGGGGGGTCACAGATTAATTGTCTTAAGTGTGTACTAATGCACACCGACCGCTGTAACGGCTACAAATACACCTTAAATAATGCACCACTTTAAAAAGTAGTGGTGTTTAAGGATTTGAGAGTAATTATAAGTCGTGACTTAGAAACTACTGAATACTGTAACGCAGCAGAAGCTAAAGAGTTTCAAGTGTTATGATC
Organism: Schistosoma mekongi; assembly: GCA_034768735.1. Lineage (NCBI taxonomy): Eukaryota > Metazoa > Platyhelminthes > Trematoda > Strigeidida > Schistosomatidae > Schistosoma > Schistosoma mekongi. The sequence goes on along the minus strand of CM068307.1, from coordinate 9,927,519 downwards.
ACTCTGCAGAGCTATCAAATATTCTGATTCTATATCACATGTACGAAAGACCACATCCTGAATACTGCGTCCAAGCATCAAGTTTCTATCTTGTTAAAGAAGGTCAAGACACTCGAGTAGATACTGAACTAGTAACAGGTCTATCAAACCTCCCTCCCTCATTGACTTTTTCTTTTAATTAAGTTCTACAACTATAGGGATAAAATAATGTTTCTGTATTCTCTCAACAATGTTGTTTACATGGGAGGGTACCGTTAAAATTCAGGGAGCACTGGACAGCCGTTTCATCCTAGTATGGAACTTTTCAGTAGTTAGCAGGCTTGAAAGCATCCCAGAGGATTCAGGTTAGTGAACGCCTAACCCTCTACACAGTTGGATCGGTATCCAATCTTAGTGATTCCTGGTTTTTAATGATACCCTATCAACATTAATCTGTGACAAAATCAATCTACTAAACTTAACACCGATTTCTACAAACCAGCTTAATTCAATGTTGGTTTCATCATTTATAATTTTTTGGAAACAAGTCACATGAATACAAAACAAATTTAGGAGAATAGGACTTTATATCATTGATTTCAGTTTATTGGTAAGAATTAAATCTATAAAAACACTTTGTATCATTTTGATGAATCTAAATAAACTTTTTTTTACATAAACTGATTATTCCAATAATTTTTGGCGAATATTTTTGTTATTACTTTGATTGAAAATGTCTAGAACAAAAGTAAATAGCTTAGATATTATAAAATTATATCTCTATTTGAATTGAGGTGATTTTGTGAAGATAGGCATTAAGTTGAATTGTATGCAATTGTCATAGATTGTTCGGTATGAATGACAACACCAGGTAAAACTATACAGCTATTCCGTTCTAGTATGAGATTCCTCAGAAGTGAGTACCTTTGGTTCTACCATAAAATCGAATCAAGGAACTTTAGGTCCGATTGTTAACGCTTAACTCTTAGCACTACTGGATTAGCCAGTTAACCTGCATTCCCACTTCCATCATTTTTCGGTATAACTTGATGAGCATATATCCATTCCCTGGCGTAATGGATGTAAAGCTCCATATCAAAACAAAACAGCTATCCAGTGCTTTCTGGTCTTTAGTGGTACCTAACTAACATCACGCTGTGACAAATACAAGCAACTGAGCTATATCTCTATTTCTTTAAACTATTTTCGTTGCTTCATATAGTTTGCAATACTTTCATAATATCGTTTACTAACTGAACAACTAATGAACTACAGAAATTTACAAGTATAATCAATTTATAGCTCATCAGATTTTTTTCACCTTCATTCATGAATTGGGAATATTTCATGTTGGCATTCACTTCTTTTAGCAAATACAAATGAATCTGATTATCATAGTAAAATGAATAAATGTAAGAAATATTCGAACAAACAATTGTTTTTCATAGCTTCGCCATACGATTCTCATTGTTATACATCCATGAAAATTTCATTACAGCTGCTAAAATAAGTCGTTAATAAATGTGTTGAACAATGTATGTATGTCGATTTAATCGCTTTTGTGAGGCTATTTACATCAAACATATTCAGTAGTGTTTGTTCCTATATGCCCGTCACCTTGTACTGTCATGTTTGTGAAAGGGAGTGACGAAGTTTATTAACACCATGCTGCTGTCACATTTGGAACACAGCATACAGAGAATCAAAATAGTAGATGCATTCTCTGTTTTGTGTCATGTCCGAATTTACGTATCAGAAGCATTTAGGCAAAACTCCAGAAAACCTAACTTAAAAGTGATATACTCAATATTTTGGTCTACCATGGTCCACGACTGTGCTACCTATTACATAAGGTAGCTATTGTGAACTTTCACTTAACAAACTTATTTTCTGTTTGTCACTAGTCTGTTACATTCTTAATTACATATTCATCTTTCTCAATTCATATCAGTTTCTTACCATCATTATCGCATTGACCCTATCGCTCACAATTCATATGAATTTCTTATCTTTATTGTTATAAACATCCTGACAACGATTAGTCCATGCGACATATTACATATTATTATTATTATTATTATTATTATTATTATTATTATTATTATTATCACAACCAACCCAACAGACTATTTTGTTTAATACGTTTAGGTATTTGCGTATGATTTGATTTATTTATTGTACTAGTGAATGTAACTTTACAGCTGTTTTATTAAATGACCTTTGGAATTTATGATGGATAAGTTTTGGATAAATTTAAGTGGTAATCGATGTAAAAGTTCACCATTCTATCATGCATCATCCTTTAACTATGTAATTCACTCAACATATTTATACGTTTCATCATTGTAAAAAAATGTTCATGGATTTAAAAGAGCCTAATGTCGAAGTAAATTAAAAGCAGCTTTTTCGCTCAAGTATTCCTTACTCTATGTAGATCTTTAAGCTGTTACAATGAACAAAAATGAAAAAGTTGAATATATATTTATGGCCATTTGTCAATCAAATTTGTTAAATGAGATCCAGGAAATTAGTAAGTTTAATTCAGACCAATCTGTAATATCAGAATTTGGTAGTCAGTATTCTCCACAACACTCAATTATAACCAGTATCAGATCACTTGAGGTAATTAGTGGAGTTCTAGTGAGAAGACGTGACCAGTGGAATTTAACCGTATTGGGAGTGAGGCAGTTACCCACCGATAGCAATGGAAGAGGTAGTGCAAATATATCACAATTTAACCGAATTAGAAATATGAACCGTTAGTTTCCGACTTAATGGTCTATTGGTAAAGCTGCAGAGCCAGAGGGTCCTGAGTTCGATCCCTGATTGGGTCGTGGATGTGCACTGCTGAAGAGTCCCACACTAGGACGAAACAGTCGTCCAGTGATTCCTGTTGATCATTGGCTGCCTAATTCAGATCAATTCATGATATCAGGAATTGCCAGTCAATAATCTCCACAACAACCGAATTAGCATAAAATCGAACAACTCAGTATCCTATCATTATTGAATGTATAAATGAGTAGATTGTTTGAATTCACTTATCCAAGTAATTTTGAACTGGGTAACTAGATGTAAGTTTGTGCGTTAATCACAGAGAAATAGGTTTATATGCAGCTTTTACAAGTATATTTTATTAATATGTAAAATATAATCATAATCCTTCGTAACTGCTTATTGATGGATATGACTGTAGGAGTTGCTTTAATGTGTAAAAGAACCATTAACAGTTGACTATTGTAATTAATTGTGAAGATTGTTGAATGTTAATTTGATTTCATGAATTGGCCTAAATTAGACAAACATTGGTCACTAGGAAGCATTGGAGAGCCGTTTTGCCCTAGTGCCGGACTCCAGCAGCGTGGATCCACTACTTTACCAGGGATTGGACCTAGGACACTAGTTTCATGGAAAAAGCTTTCCAACTAAACCACTGAGTCGGCTCCCAACGTTTGATATTTCTAATTCAGTTGGCGCGCATGCATATATAATTTGAATGCACTTGTGTCTTCTCGTTGATGCCATAATAGACTGAAACTGACTGGTCCTTACTGCCATATGTACATCCTGAGCATATTGTTAAGACAAAGTTGGCAAATCATGAAAACACTAATACGTGCATCCACGAGTATAACTGTCTATCACAATCCTTCGCTAATAAGACTTGTTAACTCTCACACTATAGATGAATTCTCCTCAGTATACAAATACAGTAACAGAAGCTAATCAATTTTATTCTATAAAAACACCAACAAAAAGATATAAAAAGTTTCACATTACTTTGTATTCATACTTCTTTGTGCCTTCCTTGGATAAACATTCATTGTATAAAAGATTCTCTGAAATAATTTCATTAGTTCATAACACAGCTGTATTCTTTTATAACTTAAACTTTTGTCTTGTTAGTTTGCCAAAATCGTTATGGAGACGAATTATTGCTAACATTAAAGTAAATGTAATTTTCAAAAATTGTTAATCTACCGATTATCAATTGATTATTAATGTATTATGAATGACTATGTTTCTCCCGCCCCCCCCCACCATTTTCAATTCTTTAATATTCAACAAACCTTTGTTTGTTCTCTTTTTTGATGACATGAATTGTTCATTGTCAGTTGTTTGAAGTCATATAAATTAAATTATGTGTGTGTGTGTAACACAATTACCTACTGCTTACCGCTTTAACTTCAAATGACATTTCAAAATTCAGTACATTAAAGTTTCAAAACAAAAAGACACCTAAATTTCGATACATTTACGTTTTCTATAAATTATCAGTGCCACTGAAATGAAGTGGTTCTGTTAAGATAGGCATTAAATGTGATTATTAGGATAAATTTATATCTTCCTGTTGATTTGTTATGAAGTGAAGCTGGTCAGTATTTAGTGCTATATGTGCATCCTGAGTTAGAATCCCTATGTGAACATCAACATTAGGATGCAGGTATGTCTAGCTGACAAGTCCCAAACAGGATGAAGCGCGAGTCCCAGATTCCATTTGTCAGTTACAATGAAATAAAAAAATACTTATGAACTATCACTGTATCGAATCAATCCGTTCAGGATGAATATATAGCTACATAGACAGACTAGCTTCAGTCTATAACAAATCAACGAGAAGATACAAATTCATCTTAATTACACATACACCCGTTTCACAAGTCTGACTGCCTGGACTCAGTAGTCTAGAGGTGAACGGGGAGTGGCGGCTAGCACAAAACGAGCTGAGTTGGGATCCGGCATAATTGAAATGCAGGTGCGTCCAGCCGATAAGTCCCAAATAGGACGAAACACGTGTCTTGGATTCCGCTTGTCAGTCACAATCCAACATGAACAATTAAGTTTGATTGGTTGTATTGTCACAGTACCAGTAAAAACCAAAGAATTCTGGACACTTGTTTCATCCTAGTATAGGACTCCTCCGAGTCAGTGCCTGCCCTCGATTTCGTTGGTGAATTGAATCGAGGACTTGCAGATCTCACAGAAAACGCTTGGTTATCTAAACCATTAGACTGAACAAACTGGCCAACGTCTATTTGTAGAACTCCCACTTCCATCAATCTGTACCACAGCACCCTGATCACTCGTTGTAAGTGGTGATAATTGTCTCACTTCATGCATGCCTGAATCCCACCAGTTGCAACATATCACCTGAACTTCACTAATGAACTGGTTATTGCAACTGACTGAAGATAGCTTTGTAGATATATGCATTTAGTTCAGTTGTTTGTATACATCACAGTTTGATGTTTATTGGTTACCAGAGAGCTATGTAGAACAAAGTTTACGTATGCATAAATCATTTTTGTACTGTTTGTGTACAAATTTCAGTAAAAATTTCATTCATATCAATTAAAAAATTGCTACTTACTTCAAAGATACATCACCCTTTCAGTTTTCAATAGTTTATGTCATGTGAAAATAAATCCATCATCGTTTAGCTTGTTTCTGGTCAATTCATGATGTTAAATTAACATTAACATTACAATTACAATAAATAAAATTGCTTTACACGAGTAATTCTCGCACACCAATTGACTTCACGCACATATACCAATGATCAGGTACAAGTAAATAGAGAAATCAAAGCAAAGAAATATGTTGGAATATATTTGGAACCAAAATAATCCAACAAGTGACAAATGTTTAAATAGCCCTGAAGAGAGAGGAAGTCCATTCATACATTAAACAGGCATACACGAATGAATATACTCTGTAAAATTCGGTATGTTCAGGAAATAACCTGGGCCTCTACATACAGTGACCTGAGTAGTAATAATGATAATATCTAAAAATGAAAGACAAAAGTTAAGTGCTGTAATGGAGGGTGAAAATCTGCAACAATGAAAATTTGTTTAAACCATTTCTTAACTAGTGACATTTTTTTATTAGTAAAGGTGAACATGTTAGGCTTGAAAACACATCGCATCACTAGGAGATTTCACAACAGAATAGAAAAACGATTTTTGTACAAAGAAGTAAAATAATGCAGAGTCAGTTTCGAGATCTTAAAATAACTAATCTTTCTTAAATCACAAGTTTTTATGTCTTTTCATACTTCAATTAATTAATTGAATACAAGTAATTCTCATTGACCATATGAAATTAGCTGAGCTCATCTGTTATGACTGAGCCAACAATTGATCCTCTGAATACTATGTAAGGCGAAAGGTGAATCTCGAACCATTATTGACCATAAACGCATTATTCATGATCAGCAAGTTAGAATAATAGACACACTGTTACAATACAACTTGTAATTTCCCACTGACAACAGGACTATTCAAAGCCTAAAGTAGTAAAGTAAATTACATATAAAATAGATAAATTTTTACTTCTAGACGATACTGACTTCCAGCAACAACATTCTGTCAGTCAATTCCAGAACCAATGTTCTCCAATAATGCAATTCAGTCTGACTAAACAATGTTCAAAAGTACCAGCGTTTCATATTCCTTGACAAACCATTTGAATTAAAAATATTCTATGTATTAACATAAATTCTTATACTTGCTCTTCAGTTCTAGGATAATAACAGTTACTTCCAAAGTATACGGAGCTGCAATTATAATTTTAATACCAGCTGATTTCGATTTAAAATACATCTGATCTCACTTTATAGACACTAACTCTGATTCTGTATATGAATTATGTAGGATTAAAACTAACAAGCTGAATGAAATATTTTAATTACGTGATAACCTGTATAATTGAATGTTTTTACCAAAATTGTGTATATTAACTTTCAGTAAACTGAAACTGTTCTTTATTAACAATCTAAGTCCTAGTAGCCATAAGAAATGAATTGAATAGCATTTCATTATGAATAGCCATTTCCAATTCTTTAGACTAAAATGGAATAAGAAAATTGATAAGATGAAAACTGAATGCATAAATTTCAAATATTTATTAAGTATTTTTCAACTATAACATTGCCTGTAGCTCTTCCAGGGTTACTGCTGGCCTCAAGCTCGGGTTAAGGAGGAGGGTTGGACATAGGGCTAACATTCCCATCCAGTATGACACAAACTTGCTAAAAATCGCTATCCAGATGTTTCAACTATTAAATAAAATCGATGGATTGGATTTATTCGATATATTAACTACAGTATTATACTCTGTAGGTTTCGTGACTAGTATCAATTAAGAAATCTTATACAATATTTTTAATTTATAGGTTTTAACAAAGAAAGAAAGAAAAATCGAATAGCAGAATGGACTAAATCCATTTATGTAGCGGATTCTATGAAAGACAAAATAGTATATGTTAGTCAAAGGAGACGGTTTTTGAAGTTGACATAGATGTTGACTGATGAAAGATGATAACCACAACTTAGATTGTTGTTGTTTATTTGTCATTGAAATATGCGAGTATTTTAGACGAGAAAAATGAGAACATCTTAGATAAGTAGACGTATCGTAGGTAAATAATAAAAATGTTATAGTTATGCAATACTTCTAAAATTTACTTGAGAACAAATAAGAAAACAAGTTATTAAGATTGCAAAAAGAAAATAACTGTTGCATAACAAAATACTGAAACGCATTCACTATGTGATCACGGTTTATAAGATTGTATTTATGTGTATAGATGGTTAGTTGAATACTCCGAGTTGCAATCGCTTCTACTAAACGTATGAAGTTGGCAATCTTCGATTTACTAATTATCTTAAGAAATTTTGAAACAATAACTTTCTGTCCACTATTAATCAAGTGCTTGGAAATTACATTACCGGAAATGTGTTTTTTTTGCTATTTACTATCAAATTACGAAGAATAACCTCAGAAAGTTGCTACTGATTCTCCTATCTATTCTTACGATACATGTCAATCAATAAATCCATCATCGTTTAGCTTGTTTCTGGTCAATTCATGATGTTAAATTAACATTAACATTACAATTACAATAAATAAAATTGCTTTACACGAGTAATTCTCGCACACCAATTGACTTCACGCACATATACCAATGATCAGGTACAAGTAAATAGAGAAATCAAAGCAAAGAAATATGTTGGAATATATTTGGAACCAAAATAATCCAACAAGTGACAAATGTTTAAATAGCCCTGAAGAGAGAGGAAGTCCATTCATACATTAAACAGGCATACACGAATGAATATACTCTGTAGGTTTCGTGACTAGTATCAATTAAGAAATCTTATACAATATTTTTAATTTATAGGTTTTAACAAAGAAAGAAAGAAAAATCGAATAGCAGAATGGACTAAATCCATTTATGTAGCGGATTCTATGAAAGACAAAATAGTATATGTTAGTCAAAGGAGACGGTTTTTGAAGTTGACATAGATGTTGACTGATGAAAGATGATAACCACAACTTAGATTGTTGTTGTTTATTTGTCATTGAAATATGCGAGTATTTTAGACGAGAAAAATGAGAACATCTTAGATAAGTAGACGTATCGTAGGTAAATAATAAAAATGTTATAGTTATGCAATACTTCTAAAATTTACTTGAGAACAAATAAGAAAACAAGTTATTAAGATTGCAAAAAGAAAATAACTGTTGCATAACAAAATACTGAAACGCATTCACTATGTGATCACGGTTTATAAGATTGTATTTATGTGTATAGATGGTTAGTTGAATACTCCGAGTTGCAATCGCTTCTACTAAACGTATGAAGTTGGCAATCTTCGATTTACTAATTATCTTAAGAAATTTTGAAACAATAACTTTCTGTCCACTATTAATCAAGTGCTTGGAAATTACATTACCGGAAATGTGTTTTTTTTGCTATTTACTATCAAATTACGAAGAATAACCTCAGAAAGTTGCTACTGATTCTCCTATCTATTCTTACGATACATGTCAATCAATAAATCCATCATCGTTTAGCTTGTTTCTGGTCAATTCATGATGTTAAATTACATTACCGGAAATGTGTTTTTTTTGCTATTTACTATCAAATTACGAAGAATAACCTCAGAAAGTTGCTACTGATTCTCCTATCTATTCTTACGATACATGTCAATCAATAAATCCATCATCGTTTAGCTTGTTTCTGGTCAATTCATGATGTTAAATTAACATTAACATTACAATTACAATAAATAAAATTGCTTTACACGAGTAATTCTCGCACACCAATTGACTTCACGCACATATACCAATGATCAGGTACAAGTAAATAGAGAAATCAAAGCAAAGAAATATGTTGGAATATATTTGGAACCAAAATAATCCAACAAGTGACAAATGTTTAAATAGCCCTGAAGAGAGAGGAAGTCCATTCATACATTAAACAGGCATACACGAATGAATATACTCTGTAAAATTCGGTATGTTCAGGAAATAACCTGGGCCTCTACATACAGTGACCTGAGTAGTAATAATGATAATATCTAAAAATGAAAGACAAAATAGTATATGTTAGTCAAAGGAGACGGTTTTTGAAGTTGACATAGATGTTGACTGATGAAAGATGATAACCACAACTTAGATTGTTGTTGTTTATTTGTCATTGAAATATGCGAGTATTTTAGACGAGAAAAATGAGAACATCTTAGATAAGTAGACGTATCGTAGGTAAATAATAAAAATGTTATAGTTATGCAATACTTCTAAAATTTACTTGAGAACAAATAAGAAAACAAGTTATTAAGATTGCAAAAAGAAAATAACTGTTGCATAACAAAATACTGAAACGCATTCACTATGTGATCACGGTTTATAAGATTGTATTTATGTGTATAGATGGTTAGTTGAATACTCCGAGTTGCAATCGCTTCTACTAACGTATGAAAGTTGGCAATCTTCGATTTACTAATTATCTTAAGAAATTTTGAAACAATAACTTTCTGTCCACTATTAATCAAGTGCTTGGAAATTACATTACCGGAAATGTGTTTTTTTTGCTATTTACTATCAAATTACGAAGAATAACCTCAGAAAGTTGCTACTGATTCTCCTATCTATTCTTACGATACATGTCAATCAATAAATCAATCCTTGTTATCCCGCGTGGGAGCTACCAGCCAGGACTCTCCAACCAACTTTGCTATGGGCTTTCCTTTCCAGTTCTTCTAAAGTAATGTTCATATCTTTTTAGATCTGCCTCCGATCCCCAAATCAATGTGAACTTTGATCCATCTCTTGTCGCTGGCCTTCACGATTCCAAGTTAGTGCTTGGCTTGTAACACTGTTTAGTGATTTCCTCAATGTGTATCCTATCCCCCCCCAGTGTCTTTTCAACAATTTCTTCCCTCGGGTGAAATATTAGTTGATTGGTTTTTTGCTACACAAGGTTGTTGCTGATGGCATCTGACCAAGGGATATGAAGTATCTTGCGCAGAAAGCTGTTTATAAATACTTGTATTTTTTGAAGAATGATTTTAGTATCCTTCTTAATGATATATGTACTTTGACAAATATAAGTGAATCGGTAGATAGTCGGAGGTAATAGAAAGTGAAGACATTCCAACATTTCAATATTTCAAGAAAAAATTCGTTTTGTAAACTGAGAATAACCTATCAGATGGATTGGTGCTTATCAGTTTATGCCTTAATGTACAACCAATCTTCATTAAATCTAAGTTTTATGAAAACAATCTATTTTTGAATAACAACATAAACTGTTTATTAAATTCTAATCTTATCATAATTTATTATAAATATCTTTCAACTTTTCTTCATTTCTATTCTATGAACATAGTTTACATAAACTGTTTATTAAATTCTAATCTTATCATAATTTATTATAAATATCTTTCAACTTTTCTTCATTTCTATTCTATGAACATAGTTTACATAAACTGTTATCTTTAATACGGTTTAGTATCTAAGGTGCTCTCATTTTTCTCGTCTAAAATACTCGCATATTTCAATCACAAATAAATAACAACAGTCTAAACTATTTTTTTATTTCTGTTGTGGTTATCATCTTTCATCAGTCGATATTTATATCAACTTTGAAAACTGTCTCATTCAATCAACCTATACTGTTTTATCTTTCATTGAATAATATAATTATTTCTAGGTTGCATAACAAAATACTGAAACGCATTCACTATGTGATCACGGTTTATAAGATTGTATTTATGTGTATAGATGGTTAGTTGAATACTCCGAGTTGCAATCGCTTCTACTAAACGTATGAAGTTGGCAATCTTCGATTTACTAATTATCTTAAGAAATTTTGAAACAATAACTTTCTGTCCACTATTAATCAAGTGCTTGGAAATTACATTACCGGAAATGTGTTTTTTTTGCTATTTACTATCAAATTACGAAGAATAACCTCAGAAAGTTGCTACTGATTCTCCTATCTATTCTTACGATACATGTCAATCAATAAATCAATCCTTGTTATCCCGCGTGGAGCTACCAGCCAGGACTCTCCAACCAACTTTGCTATGGGCTTTCCTTTCCAGTTCTTCTAAAGTAATGTTCATTCTTTTTATATCTGCCTCCGATCCCCAAATCAATGTGAACTTTGATCAATCTCTTTGTCGCTGGCCTTCACGATTCCAAGTTAGTGCTTGGCTTGTAACACTGTTTAGTGATTTCCTCAATGTGTATCCTATCCACCCCCCCAGTGTCTTTTCACAATTTCTTCCTCGGTGAAATATTAGTTGATTGGTTTTTTGCTACACAAGGTTGTTGCTGATGGCATCTGACCAAGGGATATGAAGTATCTTGCGCAGAAAGCTGTTTATAAATACTTGTATTTTTTGAAGAATGATTTTAGTATCCTTCTTAATGATATATGTACTTTGACAAATATAAGTGAATCGGTAGATAGTCGGAGGTAATAGAAAGTGAAGACATTCCAACATTTCAATATTTCAAGAAAAAATTCGTTTTGTAAACTGAGAATAACCTATCAGATGGATTGGTGCTTATCAGTTTATGCCTTAATGTACAACCAATCTTCATTAAATCTAAGTTTTATGAAAACAATCTATTTTTGAATAACAACATAAACTGTTTATTAAATTCTAATCTTATCATAATTTATTATAAATATCTTTCAACTTTTCTTCATTTCTATTCTATGAACATAGTTTACATAAACTGTTATCTTTAATACGGTTTAGTATCTAAGGTGCTCTCATTTTTCTCGTCTAAAATACTCGCATATTTCAATCACAAATAAATAACAACAGTCTAAACTATTTTTTTATTTCTGTTGTGGTTATCATCTTTCATCAGTCGATATTTATATCAACTTTGAAAACTGTCTCATTCAATCAACCTATACTGTTTTATCTTTCATTGAATAATATAATTATTTCTAGGTTGCATAAAGCAGATGAGTTGTATCCGCTACATGAATGGATTCATTCCATTCTGTTATTTGAGTTTTTTTCTATCTTCATTCAAAACTGTGAAATCGTTTATATTACTGAAATCATGTGAAACAGAACTCAATAACTCTACTGAAAAATCATTTTATGGAAGAGGTTTTTGATTAAATCCCTGTAACTACTATCAAGATTTATAGTTTGTTTACTGTTACTGAGTAACTAAAATCGATCATAATCTTTTAAATGAATGTTTGACTATAAAAATAAGTTGAATAAGCATATTTGAAAATTTTATCCATAAAATGTTACTGTTTAGTGCTCGTAAACTGTTTGTTGATTTACTACCTTCTGTATAAAATTGACTTCATTTTACTTAATAATTTATTTGTATTTGTCAGTTTTGATATCACGAATTGATCTTACTCAGACAACCATCGATCACCTGGAAGCAGTGGACAGCTTTTTCGTCCTAGTATTGGACTACTTAGCAGTGAGCGTTAGGATCCGACTCAATGGTCCAATGGTAAAGCGTTTGCCAACTAGCCAAAGGGTCCTGAGTTCGGTCCCCGATGGGGACGTGGATGTGCACTGCTGACGAGTCCCATACTAGGACGAAACAGCTGTCCAGTGCTTCCAGGTGATCAATGGTTGCCTGATTTAGATCAATTTGTGATATAAAACTTGACAATTAAACATCTCCACAAACCTCCTAATCGTTATTGGTATTTGTTTTGAATATTTCTATTTAAATTTTACTAATGTGAACATTATTAGTAGGCAAAAGTTTTAGTTTTAGAAAAGTGTCAAAATATTATGAAGTCTCTATGGTAAATTTTGATAATGGAATAAGAACATAAAATTTACGCGTATGTATGAACACACATAAGTAATGAGGAATAATCATGATCTGGATGTTAGGGTAGCTGAACAAATACCTAAATGTTTTTTATAGGTATTTTCGTCCAACAAAGAACGAAAATATTTACAAAACTTGGGCGCCGAGTGTATGTAAGACATATGGATAGAATGTATTTGTAAATAATCTCAGCGGATGAAATTAATGAAAATTCAAACGTTTCGCTCGGCAATCTGGTCCGAGCTTCTTCAGGGAAATAACCAAGATCAAAATTATCGAATATAAATGTAAATAAGAGGTCAAATTTGAATTATGAATATCCAATCGTATTCAGGGTATGAACATGTTATATGAGGCATTGTAAGTGAAATAATGTTAAAATTGTTGTGGATGAAGGGAGGTGTGCACTTTGTGTGTAGTTTTTCATGTTTCAATCATATGCACACACATGTAGCGGTAAATAATCCCCAAAATAAATAGTTACATAGGTTTCGACATTGATGCTGACCATGTTTGTTTTAGCGGACACTACTAAGTTGAAGGCGCTCGGTCACGCATCACCACCAAATCACGTCACGCCGTACCGTTAAAAGCAACTCTCTCTAGTTTGCCAGCCTAGACGTTGCTATCCTGTTGCCGCTCCATTCACTATCAAATATAACTTCTCTTCCATCCTTCATTGCCTTCTGATTTCTTCTCATTCGTAAGAGTGGGTTCAATCGTTAGAAGTTGCTCTGGTAATAATCCAAACGTAACTTGGTCATATACCGGGTGCAACCACACACATATACTGCTATGAATTATGTTCACGATGAGGGGTAGACAAACTGAAGAAAGGCTGGCTATTAAATCATGGTAGAAGTAAATCAATGTAGCGACAATTATGAGTCAAAGATTGGGTGTATATTCGCAAAATGGTAACACGTTGAAACTGTTAACTCAGGAGTAAACAATTCTAAAATAGATCAATAAAATGAATTGCGTTGGAAGTTGGAGTAGTAGATGTTTGAATTCATCTTTTAATCATTAGTTGCCATGGTGCAGCTAACAGTACTCCATCTCGTCGGTTTATATTATTCGGATTTGCCCATATGTGTAGGGCCTCAGATGTTAACCTTTCTTTGTAGGAATTAAAACCTTTTTGAAGGATTTTAATCCCGTCAAAATTGATACTGTGTCCTGATTCTATTGAATGTAATGCTATTGCCGACTTATTTTCAAGTTTTCGTATATCGTCAGAGGACTTGGGAATATGTCTCGAACAAATTATATGTTCCTTCACCCTTACATTAAATTGTCTTGATGTTTCTCCTACGTACATAGCATTGCATTCATTACATTTAATCTCATAGACACAGTTCGTCTGTTCTTCTTTTGGTACTCTATCCTTGATATTTACAAGTGCAGAGCCCAGTGTATTGTTTGTTCGAAAGAAAACACTTATGCCATGTTTATTTAAAATTCTTCTAATCTCTTCAGATGTTCCATTTCTGTATGGCACGAATACCTAAATGACTTCAGAAATAAATGAACTCGAATGGCAAAATAAGAGTACAGAAGAAACAATCCTCATTGTCTAGTGCTAAACACTTAGTCAAAACGGGTTACATAACTGATGTCAAATCATCCTTTGTGCTGTTGTATTAGAGTGCTTTAGGATGTATACTAAGGTTTATTGTAGTCTTAACCGTCCAAAAGTTCAACCCATCCCTCCATTGTATTTTTTACGATGAAGTGGTACTGGTAAGCCAAATCCAGGAAGCGCGTTTTGGGACTTATCAGCTAGATGTACCTGTACCTCAATGTTGATGCTCACAGGGGAACATGAACTCAGTTCGTTTCATGTCAAATGCCATTTCATTCACCACTAAGCCATTCCTAGTGTGTTCAAAATAACTTGTACTGATAGAATGTGATTCACAATGTTCTGCTTATTACCTCTATTTTATAATTTGAAACTCTAAGCTGTTTAGTTAATATTTTTTTATCATTAACCAGTGTATATGTGATCAGATTGTTCAATGTATATTTCACAAATATATCACATAACTCTGATGAAAATCCGTCCTCTTATTTCATTATTATAGATTTTAAATGATTACATAACTAGATAGGTAGAGATAAGTTAATGAAGACTGAGAAAATTTTGAGTTAAGGTCAGTCAGTTAAAATAAAAAAACAAGCTGGTACAATTAAGAGAATTTAAATTATATGATATGGAAATAAGTAAATGGATTAGAAAATTAAGTGTTCATAAATGAATAAGGTTAATGTTACTATAGAAGAGAATGATTTACTATTGATTCTTTCTGAGCTCAGATCTAGTTTTAATCATTTGACTTACCTGGTTTTAACAAAATCTACAGAGTCGAAACTTGATTATTTATAAATGAACATCTTGAAAAATTTCAATGTGTACCCTCTCCAAAATTCATACAATAGGTAGAATTCAGATTATTTTATGTCATCAGTAATAGTCTCCAGTATTTGTGAAATTTCTTTTGATAGGTATTATGTTTGAGTTCCTAAAGATAATTGTCTCACTTCCAGGAACTTCAACGTATAGCCTATCATGAACAAATTTCTATATGTGAATCTGTGAAGTTTCTTATATTATGGAGTTCCAATTCATTAAATGTTTAACATATTTAAAAAGTCATTGAGAATAAATCAATAATAAAAATTTTTTTTCAGAATATTCATGAAGTTAATAGTGACTATTTTATAAGATTCAACAGACAACCATACTCTAAATTCCAATGAATTCTGTCATATTAGCCAAATATTTTAAAGTCCATACAACTTATTCTAACACAAAATATAATGAAGATAAATAACTGAGATGTATTTAAATCTCCCTGTTGATTTACCATAGTTAGTCTCTGTTGTTATATGTGCATCCAACTGACGAGTCACATATAGGAAAAAACATGCGTCATAGATTCCGCTTACCAATTATAATCTAACTTAAGCAATAATGAACATAAGTTCAACATTTATAGAAACCTAATTCCAGAATCAAATCACATGACTTTAATTTCGTTGGATTATTTCTTCTTTGATACTAATTTCATTAAAATAATAATAATAATAGTAATAATGAATTACAGTACTTAGAATTCATTTTATTATTTTGATATATCGGTTACTCAGTGCATTTACATAGTAAAACAGTTTATTTTACTTTGTCGACTATGAAAATAAATTGCAAGAATCCACTTATCAGTCTGTATAATACATTTTATCACGTAACATAGCAACTATCTTTTTATTGTTTTGAACTTCTTATCAATACATACCAGTGACTTAATATGAAACTGAGGCAAAAGAATTTAGATCTTTTGATATGCACCACAACTGTCAGCAACATCATAAGAATTAAACAATTCATAATGCTACGATCATTCATTATCGTTTCTGACGACTGTCTTACTTCCGACATGTCTGAACTCCACCAGTCAATACTTCTCATTAACACTTTAGAAACATTCTGAAATTTTTCACTAATAGAGTGAATATTGTAAATCAACTGATATGGTTTTATATTGATAGATATCTCAGTTTAGTGGTTTGTATTCGTTACTAATTGATGTTGGTGTTATATCAATGTGAACCACCTCAGTACTTAGATTAGTTGTATGAAAACAATTGTCTATTTGAAAACAAATGTCATTCATAATAAATACTTGTTTATCTGAGAAATGATTATCTTGTTAGCAAAGAAAAATTTACATTTAAACACATATAATTGCATATACTTCAGCATGTAACATCAACAAGGTAAATGCAAAGAATAAATACTGTGTGTAATATCAAATGTTTACTAATAATAGTAAATGCTCAGATAAGCGTTCTAAATGTAAGATCAAATACAGGTAAATGATATTATGACATAAAAATAAATAAAGAAATTTAAGATTTCTCAGATTGTCTATCTTTCCATAAAGTTTTCTTAAACCATTCACGAGTAAAAGATTGTGTTGAGGAAGATAGATCTTCAGTCATTAATAATTCATCCAAGGAACTTTTTCGATTACGTTTTAAATAAGCATTTTCATATGTTAAATAGTAGTCTTTATTTTTTTCATTTTGTTTTATTAAAGTTGAATCATTTGGTGATAAAGGTGTAATATCATCTGGTAATTTAACAGTTTTAAAATTTGAATTTGTTACAACAGGTCGTTTAAATTTGGCTTGTGCAAGTCGAACATAATGTAAACGCTTCCCTGATAAATCTTGTATATCACAGGGTTCTGGAATTGTTGTATCATGTTGAAAATCTGATCGTTTATCTAATAGTCCAGACCATAAACCACAATAAGCACTAGCCAAACTCAATTGTTCAGAATTCAGCTTATTTTCCTCTGTATTATTTAATACTTGTTGGTTGATCATCTGCTTATCAAGCGTAAAAGAATTTAAATCTGGTGACTTTGACCGGGCGTAATCTTTTTCTATTGATTCAATTAATAGCAAAACCTAGAATGCAAATAGAAGTTAGGCATTATTTTCTGGACACTAGTTTTATACCTGATCAAACTTATTTCAGTAACATAGGTAAAGCACATATATAATTTTGTATATATATATATATATATATATATATATATATATATATAGTACTTACTAGTCAATGATTGACCTTGATAGGATACAACTGAAAATATATTGAATCAGAACTATTCTTAACAAAAACAACATCAAAATACTACAGAGACCAATTCAGTAGTAAATAATTTCGAAATCTTCATGGAGTTCTAGTGAAAAGTCATAATTGGTGCTGTTCATACATGTTGGAACTGAAATAGTTGTCACTAATGACGAAATATTACTATCGTCGCACTGAAGTGGTCATCCCGCTATTGGACAACATTTAAGTTTACTGATGGTTAGAAGTTTTCGGTGGAACCTAAATGTTGTTGGAGTTGAGAGGACTCTCTTTTTAAAAAGTAGCTTGTTAGAAAAATTAATAGGAAGTAGAATATGTAACTACAACTACTTGGTCTCAGCATAATATGTCAGCGAATGTTGTGAAATGAAACAAATTCATGTCTTTTAGTGTACTGTAAACCGTAATTTAATAAAAAAAAAAAAAGATACTTATCAGAAGTTCTTTTCTGCTCTGAGTGAATAGGTTGTTATTCCTTGACCTCTCCCATCGATTTTATTTAGTAAATCTGTAATGTTTACAATCAATCTTTATTCTTTGTTTTACTCTTCATTTAACTACGAATACTATTTCATTAGTTATTTTAGTTATTATCCATTTGTATCGGTTTAATGTTATTATAAACACCTGATTTTTCGAATTACAATACGACTATTTGATTATTATTATTATTTAGTAATTAGCATCAATTTTATCATTTTAGTCTATTGTAATTATAACAGTATGTAAGTGTTACCTGGACAATATGATCCCTTTTAACATTCCCTCTTTCTTTCATTCAGTCAACTTATTCCATTCATCTATTAATAGAACTTGTATAGAAATGGATTATGACTATTATTTAATAATGAATTAAATGAATCTATACATGTTACACATTACATTTATAGAATATTTTTGTATGTAAAATGAACAATGTATATGTAGAAGAATTGGAATACAAAACTGGAAATATAATGAATGGAACTCCCCACTATACATCAACTTCATTGATTATGAGAAGGCGTTTGACAGCGTAGATAGGAGAACACTATGGAAACTTCTTCGGCACTACGGCGTACCAGAGAAACTCGTTAACATCATCCGGAACTATTACGACGGAACACAGTACAAAATTGTGCATGGAGGACGACTGACAAATGCATTTTCAGTGAGGACCGGAGTCAGACAAGGTTGCCTGCTCTCACCTTTTCTCTTCCTCCTAGTGGCTAACTGGATCATGAAGACCTCCACATCTGAGGGGATGCACGGAATTCAATGAACAAGTAGGATGCAACTCGATGATTCGGACTATGCGGATGATCTAGCTCTCTTAACACATACACACTAACAGATGCAAGCAAAGACAACCAGTGTAGCAGCAACTTCAGCATCAGTAGGCTTGAACATACATAAGGGAAAGAGCAAGATTCTTAAATACAACACAGAGAGCACCAACCCAACTAAACATGATGGAGAAACTCTGGAAGAAGTAAATACTTTCACATATCTGGGGAGCATCATCGATGAACAAGGAGGGTCCGATGCAGATGTAAAGACAAGGATTAACAAAGCCAGAGCAGCATTCCTACAGTTTAAAAACATATAGGACTCAAAACGAATATCAACCAACCTCAAAGTCAGACTCTTCAATTCGAACGTGAAGACAGTCCTGCTGTATGGAGCTGAAACTTGGAGAATTACTGCAAACATCATCAGACGGATACAAATATTTATGAACAACTGCCTACGCAAGATACTGAATGTCTGTTGGCCGGAAACCATCAGCAACAGCTTACTATGGGAGAGGACAAACCAACTTCCAGTCGAAGAGGAAATTAGGAAGAGACGATGGAAATGGATAGGACATACACTACGCAAACCATCAGACTTCATCACGAGACAAGCATTAACATGGAATCCTGTTGGGAAACGGAAAAGAGGAAGGCCAAAGAACACGCTGCGTCGAGAATCGGAAGCAGACATTAAAAGGATGAACAGCAACTGGAAACAATTGTAACGGATTGCTCAGGACAGAGTTGAATGGAGAATCCTGGTGAGTGGCCTATGCTCCTCAGCGAGGAATAACGGGCATAAGTAAGTAAGTAAGTCTTAATGGACTCATATAGTGACAAGTAGAAACTGGAATTTCAGTTTTAACAATTGAACAATTAATTCTTAGTTGCACATTAAATTTTTACAACTAGTTAAATGACGAATACAATAGACAATCAGACAGTGTATCATTGGAGTCATAATTCAGAATGGATCACTTTAAAAAATGATCAGTCAACAAGCAGTTTACTGCCTCTACATCAATAATACATTCCTAACACTACATAATAAACAAGAAAGATATTTTACGCAGTACTTTTAACACTATTCATTCATTAATTAGATTTATTTTGGAAAAGGGACAAAATAACAGCATCCCATTTCTAGATGGCTTATTAACAAGAAGATCGAAACATAAGATACTGGAAAGAAAAGTATGCAGAGAATCTTCAATCGCACAGCAAGCATACTTTTATCGTATGGTTCCGATGAGGTACATATGAAACCAGGTGAAAATGTTGACTCTTTGCTCTACAGTAATATGCTTCGATGGTACTAGTAATGAAGAATTGAATAATATCTGCAATCTTCTAATCAATTATGACTGCCCAATCAGATTTATTAATAAACATGTTAGCCTAATGAAAGAGAAATCAATCTTAATAAGTGGTACAGAGAAGTACACTTATTCTCGAAAGTACAGTTTTAGAATGATATTTCTAGAAAAATGATTGCACAACGACTGAAAGTGACACTGAGTAGAACATTCAATGCAGCTGATTTGAAGATATTATTCTATAACCGCCCGATAATGTCAACTATAAATGAATATCAAGTTCCTGAATTCTCTATATCTTAGTGTATTTACAAAATCATTCTGTCTTCTGGAGTTAGCTACTTTCGACGTGCAAGTTAGCAAGCCCGTTATTACATTGCTGAGCATCACCCGGCTATATTAACAAAAGGATAATTAAAACATTTAAAGGCTTGATTCTAGAGTATTCAATAAACACTGGCTACCGTAGAGATTTAATTACAGCCCACAAAACTATTCTACTGTACTCTATAATATTCCATATTGTTTACGAATTTGTATTTTGTATACAGCTGAAGCTATTAGTATTCATATCTACAAGCCAGATCTTTGTATACAAAACATATCTGTGCTATCACTTTCCTTACTTTGGCTATTTTCACAAATATTACACCCTTTCGTGGGCTTTGTCCTTAAAATTATGCCTCTTATAGTTTGTATTCATGCATAATGTCGTTAATTTCAATGTTTACATCTGAAGTTTAACGTATATTTTCTTGTTAACTGACTTACTATCAAAAAATGCTTTGCACTTTTACTTATTAAGTATTATGCAATCTGTTTTGACTTTTGATTAATACGATTACAGTATCTCCCTTTCTTGAATTATTTGATGAGATCTCCATGAACGTGTGATCAAACAGCTCAAAATTGTAATCATTGATATTATGTGACACTGTGATTCGTTGGATATTGCATCCTTATTATAATCGTTGTATATTACTGTAGCAGACTTATGAAAAACGAATTGTGAAGAAATGTTTCTTCATTCTATCATTTTTTTGTATAGAATGCCTAAATAAGAAATTTTCCTCCCTTTCCTATGTTTTATTCCAATTTACCTTACAATTACAATGAGATGGAACGTAGAAAACATAAACTTCCGAAACAGTAAATATAATGTTCCGAATGCTAACAATTTACTGGTTAGCGGTTAAATTGGGCAGCATCATCGACAAAGAAGTAGGATATGATGCGGATATGAAGGCGCGGATTGGTAAGGCGAGAGCAGCATTTCTACAACTGAAAAACATCTGGAACTCAAACCAACTGTCAGACAACATTAAAGTCAACATTTTCATTACAAATGTGAAAATAGTTCTGTTGTATGAAGCTGAAACTTGGGGAACTACGAAAAGCATCATCCAAAAGATACAAGTATTTATAAATAACTGTCTGCGTAAGATACTTCGGATCTGCTGGCCCGATACCATTAGTAACAACCTTCTATGGTAAAAAACTAATCAACTTCCAACCGAGGAGGAAATTAGGAAAAGACGATGAAGATGGATTGGACACAAATTGAGGAGACCATCAAATTGTGTTACAAGACAAGCACTAACTTGGAATCCTAAAGTCCAAAGAAAGAGAGGAAGACCCAAGAACCGATTGCATCAAGAATCGGAGACAGACATGAGGAGAATAAACAGTACTTGGAAAGAGCTAGGAAGGAAAGCTCAGGAGTGAGTTGGTTGGAGGATGCTGGTAGGAGGCCTATGCTGAACATAAAGTAACATGCATTGATTGATTGACTGCTAACAACTGTAGTCGATTGTCGATTTCCAAATAAATCAGCATATTGTAGACCCCATAGCACACAATGGTCAACAGCTGAACAGTTTGTTGACACAGGCACTTTTAATCAAGGAATTCATCTGTCAGTAGAGGTTGATTAATGTAGTAAATTGATTCAAACTCATATAAAGCATAATTTCGATTTATGATTATGAACTAGACAGGACTAAAAGCGACTACAAGTGAAAGATTCTGGAAATGATCTGAAGTATCATAAACTTAATTCAGTCAGCTAGAAAACAAATTATGGAAGAAATTGTTTCCTGACTATCTATTTATGAAAGTAATTTTTCAATCTACGCCACATTGCCTAGATGTCATTTATATCAACTTCTGTAGTAGGATTCACAAAGTACCACGTATGAAAGACACAGTGAATGTATTCTTTATGTGTAGATACTTCAGCCTTCATTTTACTGTATGTTGGAATGCAATCTCATTGATCATTTCATTTCTATCTACCAACCAAACAGTTACAAGATAGTAAAATATAAAGCCGTCTCGACTTTACGCATGTATTTGTACTCGCAATCGTCATACTGTTGAATATAGAAATTTTGGTAAGTTAAAAGCGGCTAATTATCATTTCATCATTTAAATAAGGTAGCATAAAATAAATGATCAACGTCTAAAACCAAACTATACTTAGTGAACCTGCGACTATAATTCCCTTACTGAATATCCTGTACCTGTTATTTAATCCTACCGTCAACTGGACAATTTTGAAGATAACATTTTGTTATCAGATATTACTAAAATGAAGTAGTGATTTGATTTCAATTTATAAAAACACTTAAAGTACTAAGAAGTACAAACTCTGAACAGGTGAATACTAAAAGTACATATCAACAGAAACAAGAAAATCAAGGTAACAATAATAACATAACATACATTTGGCCATAATTCATATGTTGCTCTGGCTTTTAGTGACTTAATTGCTTCATAGGCTAAATCCGACTGTTCTGTATATAAAACCGGATAAATTGAAAATAAAATCTCTAAAATAAAGTTTGGACTCAATCCTGTTACTCTACAGGATCTCATTTGTCTTTTTATCGTTGGTTGTTTATCAAATTGTTGTATTCCTTTTGATGCCTGGTTATCTGTTTTGTCGAATTTCTTTGGTGATGTCGGCAATGATCTGATTTTTTCACTGGCTGAATCGTTTTGCTTTTCATTTTCATTTATCTTGTGTAAGAATTAATAAAAAAGCTATTAAAGGATTCAAACTTGGTTGAATGAATGATATGATATTGAATTGTAAAGAAATTCCCTGAAGATTACAATAGCAATCTACTACGGTTATAAAACTGATGAGAACCACAACACAACTAGAGTATAGCATAGAAACGAACTTGTGAGACACTTAAAGTGTCTGTAATACATGATCAATTTAGCTTATCAATTCAGATTTTCAAAGCTGAGTTTACAAATGAGCCATTCAACAAGAAAAATAATATAATGAACGGTAAACGGATTTTCTATGATCATTGTCATTCAAGTCTAGTAATGATCTCATGGTAAATGAAGGAATAAAGTTATCTTCGCCAGCATATACAGGTACATAGAAGCTGTACTGTTAAACCTTATGTATTCTTAAGTTGATACTGATAGAGACTCACTGTTATGGTTACTCTAGGGTTAACATTAAGGATAGGGCTCGATTAGATTTAAGTTTAGCATCAGTCAGGAATTTTGGTTTAGATAGAGTGTTGATCTGTGTTTGAATAACAAGAAATTACTATTTGATATGTTTAACATCATAACTATATGTATCACTACAGGCACTTTCTGACTAGCCTCGGAATTTGTGAACAGTCATTAAATCGTCCAGGCTAGTTCCTATTCCATGTTATGGCTGTTGAAAACATTCAACTCAACATTTATAGTGTTTAACTAATTATATACATAGGTTTTAATTCAAACTATCAAAGTTAGAGAAGTGAAGCATCTTCATTCAGTGAATAAAATGACGTTTAATCACATAACGATGTGAAGCACCGGAAGGTTGTTTCATTTCTATATGTGATTACACAGTGATTATCAAACCCAGGTGAATTCAAAAAAATCAGTTTGAAATTCAATAATCTCTACAGAATTCACCTACGAAATGAGGAATAGTTTATTCTAGTCAGTCTTGTTTTTGATATTCATGTAATTTAGGTATGTAGACTGTTTGTCACTATGCTTATATTACCATATAACGAAATATGAGTATTTATTCCGTAAATTACTCTATCACGAAGTCGCATATTTTGCTTATCATGATAACATAGTTTGCACATAGATTACAAGTATGTATTTCAGTAATCTGGCTTTAATTATGTAAGGTTTATTTTCATATCATACAACATACATTCCATATTTACTGAATACTAATGAGTAGTTACTATCACAATGTCTTGAGTAACTGATATTCATATTACATAATGTGTAAAATATTAGGCAGTAACTTTTATAACCATTAAGAACTTACTGACTCTAATTTCATGGAATTTATATCAGGAGTATGCTCATCATCGTTATCATCGACAGAATCAAATTCTTCAAATTGTGATAGTAAATTCTCTAAATTTTGATTGCGGAAAGGATTAAATAAGCAAGCTAATTTGCATAAGGATACTCTTGATTGTTTTGATATACAGGATGGAGAGTATGCACTGTATTCTTTCATTAATGTAGTTAATACACGCATACGATTGTAGGAATTCAATGTATACTCCTGTAAAAAAACATCAAGAAACAGAAAAATCTTAATAAAACGTTTTAAAATGTCTACTATATATCGGTAACTCTAATTTGTTTTATGATACTTACCTAGATAAGATAGAAACGCTATTAACACTTATAAGATGGCATTGTTATTACCTTATGGATTGTCAAACAGATAACCAATGTATTTAGCAGTAATTAGAAATGAACTATTATTGATATAAAGGTGGTTTGGTAGAGATAGGTATTAAGTCTATTCACATGTACAAAAACCAGGGAGAACTGGACAGTTGTTTCCTCCTAGTGTAAAAATCCGCTGCTGTAGAGATCATCCTTCATTCCAGTGATGAATCAAACCCAGAGTACTTTTGTTTCACTACCAATGCTTAAACATCTGCAAAACTGGGCTAGCCGACCGACGTCCAATTGTAAAATTTCTAATGCCATTAATTTGAGAAGTAGCTCAACGATTATCCATTGTCATTGGCGCTAACCACAACACTGAAAATGCTCCAATTCTACCTGAGTAATCATGATAAGTAGATTTCAGACTTCTCAGAAGTCAAACAGTTACCACCAATAACATTAGATAACCATCGCTCTATATGGAAGTTAGAATTCTACCATTGCATGCCGGTCTGCCAGTTCAATTTTTCAGATGGTTAAGTGTTTACACTAAAACCTGAGAGGCCTATTTTTCATTCGCTGGTCAGGTAAAGGATATACACTGTCAACGAGTCCTATACTAAGACAAAACAACTGTTCACTGCTCCCTACTTTTTAGTGGCATCCAACAAACACTAATTTACGACGAATTTAAATAACTAATATTGATATATCAAACAAACGACAGGTTCCACTTTCTATAAGATCGTCAATTTTCTTAAAGTTTTCGTATTAATAGATGTCAACAAACATATATTTTGTACTCACGTACTTCCAAAACGTTTCTACAACTAATGAGAAACATTGCAGAGTCCTATGAAACCAGCTGTCATAACTTTACACTGTGTTTAAAGTGCTGTAGAAAAATTCAATAAATTGTTGTTTTTTTTGTGTAAACAGCTGACATTCTAATACCGCAACAATGTATTGTAATCATTTGGTATGACTTCGACAAACCTCATAGTTTCTATTATTCTATCAATAGCAATTTTGAATTATTTGAATAAACATTTTAAAATATAATCTGATAGTTAACCGATACAACGCTCTATTTTTAAAATGATGGCATATGCTGCCTCGTAGACTTGTCTTAGTCGATACTATCACTGGAATATGTATTTAACAAATCGTCGGTGGGTTGTGACAATCCATTCAAGATGATGAATCATTGAATAGGATTTCATATAACCAACTGTAACATACATTATATCATACGGTATGCTTCTCATAAAATAATTTAGTTTGTTGGAAAAAATTCATCAACTTCAGATATCTGTTTAGCATACTTTACTTTAGTCAATTTACAAATGACCTTTTCTCTATATGGTTATCAACTATGTCATTATAAATTTAAGTTGGATGGTGACTGGCAAGCGGAATCCAGGACGCGCGTTTCGTCCTACTTGGGACTCATCGGCTGAATGTACCTGCATCCCAATGTTGATGTTTACACTGGGATTCGAACTCAATCCGCTTAGTGCCAAATGCCACCGCGTTCACCACTAGGCTACTGTGTCCAGATAGTCACACTTGTGCAACGGGCATATATAGGTAATTAGGATAAGTTTGTATTTTCCCGTCACAATCCAACTTAAATATATAACTTGTGTAATAACACTATATCGAGGCATTCCGCTCATGATGCACATATGGCAACAGGGACTGACCAGCTTCAGTCCATTACAAATCAACGTGAAAATACAAACTTATCCTAATTACTTATATATCATTATAAGTACTACATTTAGGTATTATGCTATTAATTTCAATTTAATAATGAATAACATCATATTAAAACGGTAATAGCATTTTTCACTAAACTTTTCGAACCCCTAATGATTATTATTGATACTGCTATGATGTTTTATTGTTATTCTCCAGGACATAACGTCTAATGAACTAACCTTAATCAACTCAGTTTACCTCATAAGACATACATAGTTCAAACGTCTCATAGTATATAACAGATGATGTAAGACTGATGAATAATTCGGTATCTAATTAAGTAAATAATTCGAGTTACCTGAAATAATGAAGTGTAATTCCATTCAATAACAAGCATTTAATAAGTTTCCTTTAAATGCGTTAATTACCCTCATTAATCATTAAACTACACTTATTATCATCATAAAGAACTCATTAACCTAATCGAATGTGTTAATAATTTAAGGAGCTGAGAAATCGCATTGTTGTTGAATTTCAAAGAATGTTTCCTACATAAGAAGCTGACATGTCGTCAAATTTCATTCTTCTTGATTTGGATATTTATGTCTTAAAAATTATCAAATACAGGTGGTCTGTGGAGATTGTTGCTAAGTTATAGTTGATCGAATTTGTCATAGATTGATGTTGGCAGGGTACCATTGAAAACCAGAGAGCATGGAACAGCTGTCTCATCTTATTTTGGGACCCCATGAAATCGCTTACTCTAGATCCCACAAAGTAGTCCAATTCCTAAAAGAATCCAAAACGTGAGCCTAGTTGTGAATACTAGATACCTAAAAAGTAGCTAAGTAAACTCAATAGGCTTTCAAAATTTATTTTAAAAAGTTCAAGTTTAACTTTTTAACAATAAGAATGCTCATTATTCATTTCAGGAAGCGTTTGTTTATGTTTCTAGGTTGCTGAGTGAGTACTTTGAAGAGTAAGAAAGTTACCCATCAGTGTCAGCGGAAGTTAATGTTGATATTGTCATTTAATAGCCACTCATAGAATCACCAAGTCAACCAGGAACTTATCAGTATTCCCATCTTGAATTTACAATAATGAATGACTATAAACTATTTAGGTAAGCTTATGAAACTGTGTCTTAGTAAGTGTATTTAAAGTCACTGGATATAAGTAATTTTATGTATTTTATCATACCAGCTACTGTCTACTGTCTACTTTGACCATTTACTTATTGCTGTGACTTTGTAGTATAATAAAACGTATATTCCATTATAAAGTTCAAAGATTATCATCTATGATTATTACACTTATGTTATTCAAGAATAACAAACACATAAAATGCTGATAATTCGAATGGAACCATCTAGAGAGAATTAATTTGCTTCTGTAAGTCATTTGATAAGGTTAACAATTTGTTTATGCATCTACTAAAACGTCAATTCTTACTCAAACCGTTGATATGGACTTAAAGACTCATTAAGTGTTTATAAATATTACATCATTTAACATAATGTAAGATATAATTAGAATGCATTTGGATCCTCCTGTTGATTTTATCATGGACTGAAACTGATCAGTCTTTGTTGCCATATGTGAATCCTGAGCAGATTGCCTCAATGTGACGATAGTTCACAAGTATTGTTTGAGTTGGATTGTGGCTGGAAAAAGTAGTCCAGGATGCGCATTTCATCCAATTTGGGATATGTCAGCTAAATGCACCTGCAGCTTAATGGTGGAAGTGTTGTCATTTAGCACTAAACTAACTCAATGTGGTCACTAACACTGTAATGCAGGTATGCAGGTATATCCGGTTGGCTAGTCCTAAATAGGACGAGACGTGAGTCCTGAAATTCCCTTGCCAACCACAATCTAACTCAAACAATAATTAAAGACAGAATTATATGAAATTAGTTGTTATTATTGTGTGTTCCAGAAAAACCATGTTACCATCATAATGCAAACTTTATAGAAACAATCAATTTTTAGCGGGAAAAAAAAAGTTTTAAATATTCGTTTGTTTATCTATTTTATAATGAGAACTAACATAATTCATTTCATGTGAAATTTTATACAGGTCACTTACATTATTATTAGTAAATTGATATCTATAGAAGAAGATTATTAAAATATTGAACTCTATAACAAAGTTTTTTTTATTTAGTAAATGTATGAAGTGAAACTAATAATTAAAATGAACAACTGAACTCAACTATGACATAAATAAAGAAACATTGAAGAATATTCATACTGTCTAATTGTTTTAATCGAAGTAAATGAGATCTTAAGATCATTTGGAATGAAATTATAAAATTATTCAAAATAGTTGCTATATTTCTTCCAAAATCACGATAATACCTCGATACGAGTGAATTGAGACGGTAACCAGAAACTTAATAATAGAAAGAAGCTAAGATCTACTCTGTTCTTCAACACAGCTAACTAGAAACAAAAGTCTAGTGTAAGCAGGGGATAAAAATATAATTCTACAATAAACCTGGAAGAAAAAGAAGAAGCATACAAATCATGCCTATGTATAACAAAATTAGTGTACTAAAGGAGTAAACTAACCATTGAGGTTTAAGATCTTTTGAGATGGTAAACGCGAACCGGTAGTAATAATTAGTGCTTTTAGTTTAATAACGTGAAATTCACATTTTTCATGAATAAGTCACAAACATAGTAGACTCACCAAGTAATTTCTTGGAGGGTTTAACATCTCCAATAATAGTTTTGCGAATCGTATATCATACGTCATTTAAGATGATTGATAAGATGCTTATTTTTCATGAGAATGTTGCCATCTGTTGATCATGATCATTTTACAGTACATTCCGACATTCGTACATAACGACCTTATAGTTCTTAAGAAATAGTTTAACATAATCTAAACACCATTACCAAGGTTGGACTTTGATAACTTGAAATAGGTTGAGCATTGGATAAGTAGTATGTAAAATTGAGTAATTTATTGGTAATAAACCAATAATTAGAAATTGAGATTTCTAACGTTTCACAACTTAATGTAAGCTGTTTCATCAGAGAATAATAAATAACCGAATTACATTAACCTGTGTTTAAATAATACAATCGGACAAAGCGAAACCAACTATACTTAATTGGAAAGAAGGCCGTTACGATCTATCTACCTCAACTACGACCACTAAATGTGTCAAACACAAATCATCGGAAAAATATTTTCTTCACTTCTCACACTACATGTTTCATACACGCAGACAATTAACAAACAAACTTTCAATAGTATACACAAACATGAATCACTATGATACACCATGACCTAGATTAACATGACGTCAGCACATTTAGACTTATGATTCGATTGTATTAATTTTCTTGATTTTGATTTATTCCATTGTAATATTTAAACTTAGATTGGTGTCTAGACACAGTAGGCTGGTGGTGAACGCGGTAGATTTTCGCTCAAAGTCAACTGAGATTGAATCCCAGTGTGAACATCGAAGTTGGGATGCAGGTACATCCAGCCGATGAGCCCCAAATAGGACGAAATGCGTGTCCTGGATTCCGTTTGCCAGTCACAATCCAACTCATATGTTAGGTTAGTGTAATTCGGTTATTTATTATTCTCTGACGATGCTGCTCATATTCACTTGCAAAAAGTCAGAAATTCCAATTTCTACTCATTGTATTATTATAAATATAATGCTTAATTTACAGTACTATACGCTTATAATTATCCTATCGGTGTATCTAAGCATTATGATTAATATGTAATTCACGTTAACCGTCTATTAATGCATCAAATAAAGTTTGTCCAATGTGTTCAGTAGTTGCTGTATTAACAAAATTAAAGACTAATGTTAAACAGATATAAGTTTTACGTCTTTGTGAAGTTTTACATTAGATTTACTCTGTTTTCGGAAACTGTAATTACAATGTGGTCTAAACCGATTGTTTCCATGTTTCGTTGTACCCTAACTACAATGTTCAATTAGTAGTATCTGATAAAATTTAGAGAAATACCATTTAGTTATATTTTAATAAGATTTACATTCTGTAGATAACTATACATTAAAGAGAAAGGCAATTATTTCATCGTATATCTGAGATGTCTCGGTCGGCTTCCAACAAGGCACAAATTACAAATTAAGGAGTAAATCTTATGGTAATCACCGCACACATAGACCTACATTAGGTACAACAAATGGTTCCATATTAACCAGTTTATATCTACAATTATTAGCATGTATACATATAGACACTTTAAATACATTGGTTATAAGACATTTTACGACGGACTATATTATAAAATCGTGCATGGAGGTCAGCTCACAGATCCATTCGAAGTAAAGACCGGTGTCAAACAAGGCTGCTTACTCTCTCCCTTCCTCTTTCTGCTGGTGGTTGACTGGATCATGAAAACTGCAACATCACAAGGCAATCTCAGAATACAATTGGACATCATTGATGTAACTAGATAATTTGGACTTTGTAGAAGGCCGAGCTCTACTATCCCACACACAGCAACAAATGCAGATGAAGACGGACAATATAATAATAGTCTCGAAAGCTAGCAGTAGGCCTCAACATACACAAGAGGAAAGCATTATCCTTAGATACAAAACAACAAATACTTGACAGAGGAATTCTGGAAGAAACCTTTACATACTTGGGCAGTGTCATCGATAAACGAGGAGGGTCTGATGGAGATATGATGGTGAGGATTGGTAAGGCGAGAGCAGCGTTTCTACAACTGAAAAACATCTGGAACTCAAACCAACTGTCAGACAACATTAAAGTCAAAATTTTCAATGCAAATGTGAAGACAGTTCTGTTGTATGGAGCTGAAACCTGGAGAACTACGAAAAGCATCATCCAAAAGATACAAGTATTTATAAACAACTGTCTGCGTAAGATACTTCTGATTCGTTGGCCAGATACCATCAACAACAACCTTCTGTGGCAGAGCGAAAACCAACCAATATTCAGCTAAAGAATGAATTATGAAAAGGCTCTGGAGATGGATAGAATACTCACTGAGGAAATCACTACACTGTGTCACAAGACAAGCACTAACTTGGAATCCTGAAGGCCGAAAGGAGAGAGGAAAATCTAAGAACACATTGAGTCAGAAATCGGAGATAGACAAAGAGAGAATGAAGAGCATTCGGGAAGAGCTGGAAAGGAAAGTCTAGGACAGAGTTGGTTTGAGAATGTTGATGGGCGGCCTATGCTCCACATGGTGTAACAGGTATTGATTGATTGATTATAAGGCATTTTGTTACACTAACCAAATGTATTTAATTGTAAGCGTCTACATTCTGATTTAAGTGAATTCCTATTATGTTCCAATCACTTAGCAACATACCGTATAACCGAATCTGTTTTAAGATTTTAATCAATCATGAGTTTATTACACTTGAATCAAAGAATTTATACAAAAAGCCGAACTATTTAACAAAAGAATTCAATTTAAGAACTAATAAAATTAAAACAAAAATACTTATGGTACATTTTCTTTTATGAAACATAAGAAAATAGAATAGGAATTAACTCGATCACTTTATATTCTATCATTTCAACCTGTTAGATTTTATCAGGTAAACTAATGCATACATAGTTATTATTCTTATTAACAGTATACTACTTATATTGGATAAACAATGGTTCATGATAATGAGATTGAATTACTATCTAATTTAATAGTGATGAGAAATTGTATCTCATATGTCAGCTAATCTATCATATGTAAATTAGGATAAAACATTGTTACAGACTTCATACTTTATCGTAACGACAACTGAACAACATGTTCTGAAGTAGAGTAGATATAAATGAAATCACTTTAAATAGACGGTTAAATGTAAGAGAATATTCTTCATGATGATGTAATGAAGTTGTAGAATTGAAAGGGAATGCTATATGATACTAATTTCTTAAGTGTGATAGAAACTAGAATTTGTGTTAACGTTATCTAATTAGGTCATAAATCTTAACTAGGTAATCTGAATCCACATACATGACTTAAATTGATAGCAAACAATATCACAAACTTATGTGACGTCATAGTTTAGCTACCTTTAATTTTTATTCTACCTGTTATGTATTGTGGAAAAATTCACAGTGTTCTTGATAATTACCAATCAGTAAACGGAAACATTTGCCCCTAGACTACCAGTCCCTAAAGCCGGAATATAGAGAACAACGATTTATGAACCAAACAGACACAATCCAATCCGATTCAGTCTTATTGTATTAAAATTATACCTTTACATATACACAAAATCAGACCACACAACAAACCAATTAAGGATTTTACACTAATATGAAACAGAGGGGATTGTGACAGTGAAAGGGGGTAACTTGTACACAACTAAGTAACTGTAGTCCAAAATAAGAGACAATATAGTAATAGCAAATATACTAAACGGGAGGATACGGTAAGATGAACAAAACAATAACAGAAATGTTATGTTTACATTACTTACAACCAGAATAAATGAATCAGTCATCTAAAACACAGTTCTGAAAGTTTTTCACCCTTCTTTAGTGATCCGACATAACACTACCTTGTTCTGTGCTCACTAGGAAAGGATGCTGAAATGTAGTTTGAAGTTTTAATTTCTGTCAAACATGAATTTCTACATTTAATCCGAATGTATATGAAGGGAATTATCATTTTGCTTAATTAGTCATATTGCATTCTGCTTATTATTTATTATAGTTTAAACTGATGTTATGAATACGATTTAGTTTTCTTCCGTTTAAACAATGTTAAATAGCTTGTAGGTAATTGAATCTTTCCGATGATTTGATATGACGACCAGCATGGCTGGTGGCTATTTTCAGCCTTTGATCGATTATCACAGACATATCGTTACCTTTAAGTGAGTGGTCACTATGAATTTTCAGTATATAGTGTAGTATATAGTGTAGTGTAGTATAGTGTAGTATATAGTGTCTCAATAAGTTACTCTTTTTGCATGTACAGATACCAATTTCGTGTTCATGAAAGTATTAACACCACTACCATACATTTTTTGATAACACAAGGATCCTGATGAAAAATCTAGAAAGCTTATGTAGACATCAAATTGTCATCAAACAGGTCATGTAGGCAAGAATCTTGAACTGTGATTAAACTACGGTTACGGTATATGTTTACATTAAGGAGAAATTGTAGGCAGTACACTTTTACAATAAGGAATCTGTAGTTAAGACTAAGAATTTCAGGAATATAGATCCTTGTTAACTTGTTTTGCCAGCTTCGATGACATCATCGCTTAGATGTCACTGTTTTAAGATAGGTCGTAGACATTTTATGTAGACTCGTGAGTATACAATTCGATTTTGGTACGTGATTGAGCAATTAGAATAAAACAAAATTAACGAAAAAGTAACTTGTTGGGTATTTTGAAAAATGGTAGCCAAACATTTGAAACAGGCCGCCGTCACTGTAAATATCACATAGGTCTAAATTTCGTCATATGTATAAACAAACCTATTAGTAAGACGATGCTTATTTTTCAATACAATAAAATTATACTAACAATAAAATGAACTGCCGATTTTGTTTATGGATCGACTATAAAATAGGACCTTCTGAGGCAATAAACTACCAAAGGGATATTAATGTTTATGAACCTGCTTTATCATAATTACTGCTATTCGATGGTAATCCATTTTAGTCAGTAGAATGTCAATGCATGATCTTCAATATCCAGTAATCATTATTATCATAATCACTGATAGCTTTTTCTTGGTTCGTGAGCAACGCCTACTCCTAACAGCCTCAATAATCTGGTCTTAACTCACGAAATATTTTTTATTTATTGTAGGATGGACAGTTTCTATGTCTGCATGTTTGATTTTGTTTCTGTTAATGATCTTATAAAACACTTCATAAAGGAGTTTCGTGGAGAGCCGTTCATTGTAATCTCCTCCTTCTTTGTGTTGAAAGATGCCTTGGTTATCCTAGGTCCATGAGGTTACCATCCTATAAGAGCTTTTCGTGCCTCTTGGGACAACACTAACGCTACCCCTTGTATATGTGAGGCATTTTTGGCCGGAGTATAAGAGCACTTCTCCTGGGGATAATCTTTTCTGTTCAGCTGGTCACCAATGGTCTTCGCCTATCCTAAGTATCTTCAGATTGTATCTTTTCATTTCTTCACCTATTTGGATGCTTCTCCCCGTCTCCCATATCGTGCGGACATTTCATGTATCTGCATTAATTGTTACTCTAGTTGTTAGGAAGGGCATCAGCCTCGTGACATCCGATGAAACTCGGTTTTCAGTATGAGTCATCATATCTCTTCGAAATAAAAACCTCCCAACTTTACGACATAGTTAGAATCTTTTTTTCTTCTTGACGTTTTGCTAACAACGTTATTTTTGCTAGATAGGTTCGGTAACCCTACTCTAAACCCTCCTAGTTTGTTTTTGCTTGGGATTGGCAATAACTCTAGATAGATTCTAGGTAGAATTCTTAATGTGTATTCATTCTATTCAGTAAATATACAACTCAATGTAAATACTTCTTTTTTAATAAAGAAAACAAAACAGCAACTTCATTAAATTATTAACTTACATTAAATTCTTTGTTTAAATGTTTCATTTTATTAAATTCATTTAATTCTTTCATTGTATTACATTGATTAATTGATTTAGTTACATGAAAATGATTTGATAAATTCTCTACTTTATTATTTTCATTTCTATACATTAATGCATCACAATATACACTTGGATTATGTAACATTATGGTATCAAAATTAATATGAAGTTTTTCATCATCTAAATTATTTCTATGATTTATTTGATAAATTTTATAAATTATCAATAAATATACTTCAAAAATATTCAATAAATCAATATATTCATTTGTCCAATAGTTAAATAATGATTTTGTTTTAATTTGTTGTTGTTGTTGTTGGTGGTGGTGGTGGTGATGTTGTTGTTGTTGTTGTTGATGTTGTTGTGGAACATTTTCAGTATGAATAGTTTGTTTATGTCTTGGTTTAATTAATTTAGATAAATTAAATTGATTATTTAATTTCAATGATAATTCATTATTATTATTATTATTATTATTATTATTATGTAATTGGAAATTATTTCTTTTTTTTATTGATTTTAATAAATTGATTTTTTTATTCATTAAATAATTAAATTGTGTTATTGTCATATAAGTAGTATCTTCTTCATTTTGTTTTAATATTGTATAAGGAAATTTATTAAAATTAAATATTTTATTCAATTTTAATTCAGGTTTCATGATTATTGATTGTTTTTGATATGTTTTAATGGTTTCAAGAAAAACTAAAATAAAAGAAAAATAATTTAATGTAAAGAAAAACAAAAATAATTTGATTGTATGGATTAATTAGTTATATAAAAAGAAAATATTTCAATTAAGTAGTTGTTATACTGGGAGATTGAAGAAAAGTAGGGAACTTTCTCTTTCTATTTGCCACCTTAGAAAGAGAAAGTTCATTGGCTGGAAACCATCAGCAACAACTTACTATGGGAGAGGACAAACCAACTTCCAGCCGAAGAGGAAATTAGGAAAAGACGTTGGAAATGGATAGGACATACACTACGCAAACCATCAGACTGCATCACGAGACAAGTATTAACATGGAATCCTGTTGGGAAACGGAAGAGAGGAAGGCCAAAGAACACGCTGTGTCGAGAATTGGAAGCAGACATTAAAAGGATGAGCAGCAACTGGAAACAATTGGAAAGGATTGTTCAGGACAGAGTTAAATGGAGAACCCTAGTGAGCGGCCTATGCTCCTCAGCGAGGAGTAACGGGAATAAGTAAGTAAGGGAACTTTCAGAACTGTATTTTGGTGGACTATTCTCATTATTTTATTAATGAGTAATATAATCATTTTATTTCTATGACTGTTACGTTCCTCTTACCCGGTTCTCTCGTTTAGTATATTTACTCGTAGTATATTGTTTGTTACCATGAACTATGGTTACTTAATTGTGTACAACCTGTCCTCATTCACTGCCACTGTTTCCTTTGTTCAGTATCAATGTTAGATTTATGATTGGTTTAATGTGTGGTCTGGTTTTATGTATATATAAAGGCATGATTAAAATATAATACGATCTCGGTTCTTAGATCTCGCTCTCTTCGTCTTCCGATTCCTAATTCTGGTTCTTTCAATGTCGGCCTGTTGGGTTGAGTGGGCTTAGGTCAGTCGCTCATTATCAGCTAGGCACACATTATTGGCTTTCGCTACAACCAACCAAAACTCTTTCTTTCTGGTATCGTAACACTAGTGTTAAATTTTAATTTTGAAGTGTACCCGGTATATGACTAAGTTACGTTTGTTGTAAAACCGGAACAACTTCTAACGATTGAACCCACTCTTACGAATGAGAATAAGTTAGAAGACAATGAAGGATGGAAGAGAAGTTATATTTGATCGTAAATAAGGCGTCAGTGGGATAGTAGCATCCAGGCTGGCAAAAACTGGAGAAAGGTGCTTCCAACGGTGCGTCGTGTCATGATCCGGTGGTGATGCGTGACCGAGTTCCATTAACTAGTCGTGTGCGCTAAAACAAGCATGCTTAGCGTCGCTGTCGAGGACCAGTGTTACTATTTATTTTGGAGATTATTTACCGCTACAATTTAATACTATAGTTAATGTTTATGGAATAGTTCGCATCAATGACTATACCAAGAAATCAATTCAAGGGATTTTAGATTTTTCAAAAGAACTTAACCGGTATACTATTGAATTGGCATTAAACAGTTGACATATTTAACCTCATTCATTTATTGATATATTTAGGCAGTCTCACACACTGTCATCATCTGAACCTAAATTTTGTGATATTTGGCACATGTCAACAAGGTGTACCTACAATCTTTGTGGGAATTTATGCTCCCCCGTAGATTCGATCCCAAACCACTTAGTTTCATAGTCTACAACCGTCACCACTGAGCTATCTGGCCGGTGACTGATGCCTTGTTTTAATCTATTCATACATTTCACTAATGATAACCTGAACATCGACGTAGGTAATTTTTAAAAGAAAGGATTAGTTAACTGTAGTTTTTGTACAAAATGTCAATTGTTCTTATGAGTGATAATGTCTATTACTTTGTTCATAAAACAAATACATAACATAATTGAATCCATAGTTTTATAACTTTACACCCTTCTATCAAATATTAATTAGGACTGGTTCAAAGGGAGTTTAGGTGAGGATTTTGTGTACGGTAGTTCAACCATTCCAGTCTGATCTTTGTGTTTGAATATAGTATGTCCAATTCGTCATTTTACAATTATCTATATAGGCCCTTCCAGCCCTACTTCATATGTTATTTTCTTTCTCCTTATGCTTTAATCATCTTACAGGTTGTTGTCACTAAATATTCTTCATAATCCTAACATTTATCTCTTCAAGAATCATTATTCACAGTGTTTCTATCATATTTTAAAACTGTTTTCTTGACTTAATACATCTGATACTACAGAAGTTCAATTACTTTTAGACAACGTTTTGCATTATCCCATACTTTCTTATATGACTACTTGAAGAAATTGGTTATTAGCCTCATTCCTCAACACCCTACGCTATATTGAATGCTTGAGAATATGACTATATATTATTTCCTTGTTAAATGATATAGTGTCTCTTTGTTATATTATAGACTATAATTTCTTAAATTTAGTATAAAGCATGAATGTACAATTTTAATAAATGATTCCAATGAAAAGAAAATTTTCTTCGTTACAACGTCTTCATTTTGAAATGATCTGTATCTTATTCAAATAATCATCATTTGAGAACATTCTACTTGATGATTAAAAAGATGATTAATATAACAGTTATAGGAAGTAAATGACCTCAAGATTATAGTCCATAAACGAAAACAGAAGGGTATGAAACAGTTTTACATGTTAACCATGTTGAGAGAGCAACTAAAAACTAAATAAAACAGTTATCATGGTTAAAAATCATAGAATAAGGCTAGTTCATTCTTTTAATTCAGGGGATATATAGTAAAATTTAACTTGATGCTTAAAAGTTACCACTATCTAAAGCTAACAAAGTTATTTCCAGCAGTATCATTTGACGAGTCTCTACAAGCGGAGTTAGCAAGTAAGTTTCTACTAAAGTTAAAAAGTGAGTATTTAGCAAAGAAGACATTTCAGTGCATAGTTACACACAGCTTGATCATTTATTATTTCATGAAGTTGTACCGTAAGTAAAATAATATATTGGAACTAGTCAAGCTACTACTTAAATGTTATATAACATAGCGACAAATGTTGTAATTCATGTTAGGGACAGATTATAATTAAACAAATATTGAAAATAATGAGGCATTAGACAGTTTCTTAGTGTCAGTATTGCATTCGTCCACAGTGTATATTCGTGACCACACCATTAATCATACTCAGGACTCCACCTCGCTTCAAAAGCATAACATTTTGTCAAATAGGCAATCAAAATTCTCTGTTTCTAAATTCACTTATTTAGTATCTATAGTATCCTGTATGAGACTCCGCAACAATATGCATGTACCATCTTATTAGAAATTTAACTATAGACACTTAATTTATTCGTCTAATAAGTATTAACCAGTTTTATTAGTTATATACTCAGAAGAATAGGAATTTTGTTATCAATTACTTCGAATACTAAAAACTATGATCATGGTATTGTTCTACCGAAATGTTAACACTTAGCGTAGCCCTACATTTTACTATTCTCTCCTTGAATAGATTCAATGCATAACAATGTTAATTAAATCATATAATGTTGTTTATTTACATTCTAATAAATTTTAATAATTCAATTGGGATGGTTATTCTTGTGGAGATTGGTTAATTTATTTGATTGTATATATATCACAGATTGATGTTAGTAGGGTACAATTGAAAACCAAGGAGCACTGGGTAGCTGTTTCGTTCTAGTGTGGAACTCCTCAGTAGTGAGCACCTAAGATTTCGCACCAGAGGATTCAGGTTGACGGCGAATGCCTAACTATCTGCACCACTGGGTCGGCATCCAAAGGTAGAATTCCTACTTCCATCAATTTGTGATATATATCGTGACGATCATCGATTGTCATTGGTGATAACTGTATCACACCCGAGAAGTCTGAATAAAATAAAATGTCATTGAGTTTCTTCAAAATCAACTTGTCCAAATGTTGGTGTATGAGTTTTGTTTACTTCAATAATGGAAACAAAAAAATGCATACAAAAATAAGCTACACAAAGACTATTAAGACAATTCCACCCTTAATAAATACATTCTTTTATCTTTTCGATTAATGAACATTCGTTTACATAAGAAAACATTATGTACATAGTGAGAGATTAGTGTTGTAAGTGCATATTATAAAAGTGTCTATCAATCGAGAAATATAAAAATTATGTAATCACAGTGTAGCCTTGATGTCAGAAATATCAACCGTTAGGAGCCGGCTCAGTGGTCCAATAGTAAAGCATTTGCCGCTGAGCCAGAAGGTCCTGGGTTCGATCCCCGATGGGGTTGTGGATGTGCACTGTTGAGGAGTCTCATACTGGGACGAAACAGCTGACTAGAGTATGAAAAGTCTTTACAATCATTTTTGCTAAGATAATAAAATGATCATTTAAGTTTTGTATTAATAAAAAATACAAAAATATTTCTCTGTTGACTTTATTTTATCTTTGTTTCATTTCAACGAATTACTTCACTGTTTATATTCACCACAAATTGATATGAGTTGGGTACCAATAAAAAATCAAGAATAACTGGATAGTTATTTCACCCCAGAATGGGACGCTACAGTAGTGTATACCATCAATTACTCCAATGAATTGTACCTAAGACATATAGGTCTCGAGTTGAACGCTGTACCAATGGTAGAATCCCAGTTTTGATCAGTAGATTATGTTTTCTTAGTAAGTATTAATTATTTAGGACAAATTAATGTTCCAAAACATTTGGAAAATTAGTTGCAAGTGATATATATATATATATATATGTAACAACTGTTAAGTAAAAGTGCATATGCATCAAAGTTCCTACAAATACATGTCTAAAAGAAAGCCTAAAGTATAGCCAGTAACTAAATTGATGAAACTGATGTTCTTGAAATTACAATTAAAAGATGATATAGTTACAGATGCACTAGTAAAAGCATTTTGCTACCAGACTAGTACCTTGGTTCTTCAACCAGATCACAGTGATGTCACAAAATAAGGGTAGATTATCATCGTTCATCACCTAAACGTGTATTTATTACTTTGACTGATCTTGTGAAGCCAGTTATTTCCAAGGTCGAACGCATTTAATCCATAATCTTAGTTCGTAACAATATCCTTTATGGTTTTTGAAAGGTCAAAGTAGAACAATGAAAAGTTCCATTCTTACACTGTTATACCTCTGAGCCATCAGGCATTTAACAGTTGGCATTTCTGACTCAGTCAATTCGCTATGTATTTGCACGATCTCATCCTCTGACATAAGTGGGTATTTGCCTCACACTCTTCATGGTTGAACTCTACTGGCAACGTCTTGTCACTAGAACTCCATGGATCACTTCCAGGTATTAGTCACCTATCAGCCTATATTAATTGTGAACGGGTGTTGTGTAGATTGTTAATAGATGTGGAAGCTAAAATGTATCAAGAATTAACTAAGCTAGAAATATCAACTGTTAGGTGATGGGTGGTTCACAAGTTTAACTGCAAACTGTTTGCTTTGATACACTACGTTCATGAATTTCATTTGCTGGTATGGTCGTAGATGCGTATTGTCGAAGAATTCCATACTAATATGAAATAGCTGTTGAGTATCAATTCTTTTTCTCGATGATTGCATAATTCATACTAATTAGTGATACTAGCTATGTGAATAGTTTCAGTATCTACAAAGTTATAATTGACAAGTATTAAATGATGTATAACATTATTTGACTCGATTATTTCAATACTCTACCTGTAATCATTCTAATTAGTTTTTTCTGCTCAACGACAAAAGATTTCTATATTATGGAACATCTTAGTTTACTAAAATAAGCTGTAAACTAAATTGTATACATCGGCAGTGTTCAATATCTTATATATATATATATATATATATATATATATATATATATATATATATATGACTTTATATAGTAAGATAATATTTGCGAAATCTGTAAGAAGCATCACTGAATGAACATGTTGCAAATTCTACACTTTTACGCTATGATATGAACTTAGGTGAACAACTAAGGAGCGTCTAGCTATCGTTTCTTGTTATACGACTCAGCCGAACACATTAACAACTCACTAGAGATAGAATTTAGAATGATCGAGCCTAATACCGATTACTTAACTGATATAGTTCGAATGGTGTTATTTTATTAAGTCCGGTACCTTTTAGTAAAAATAACTTATTAAGTAGGTGGTTCATAAATGTTTGTTTCATTTGATGGCATCATCTGGAAAGTGACTAAAATGTGTATTATTATGTAACTGAATGAATAGTCTTTTCCCTACCAAATGGTAAACCCACATTCTGTGTAAATAGCTGTATTTGACGTCAATATAAACAATGAAGCAAGCGTATGCCAATGACGATAGTAGTGTCACTTACATTTAGCAGTGATTTACTTTATAATAAATTTTAAATGTTGTATAGATGCAAGTAAGTACATTAGGTAATTAACAAAACGTAATTAATTTGATATGACGAATTGGTCTGAATTAGACAATCATTGATCATCAGGAAGCACTGAACAATTATTTTGTCCTAGTATGGGACACTTAAGGAATGCTCACCCACTACCTCATCAAGGGTCGAACCCAGGAACGATCCAATTTCTGTTCTTATAAAAATATATTAATGTTCAATGTTTTCAAAGTTTACCAATCATCCTCAGTAACTATTTCTTTTCGTTTTATGAGTAAGCACTACAT
Organism: Schistosoma mekongi; assembly: GCA_034768735.1. Classification (NCBI taxonomy): domain Eukaryota; kingdom Metazoa; phylum Platyhelminthes; class Trematoda; order Strigeidida; family Schistosomatidae; genus Schistosoma; species Schistosoma mekongi. Next base: position 9,884,864 of record CM068307.1, on the reverse strand, counting down.
TTTAAATTGTAATTTTCATCAAAAATGTTAATGTCACCTCTAACTTTTATTATATTCATGATTTCGATCTGACGTGTTCAGGATGCATTACACTAAAAAGTTCTTAGAATACACTCTATCTGCTTGAAATTAGATTATCAATAAGTTCACAGACTATTTTACTTTACTAATCCACTAGATGAATCGGTTACCGTTAAGAGCTGTAGATAAAGCACACCTAAGAATCGATAAAAATGTTTCTGTTGGCCTTATTCAAACAGTAACAATTAAGTATATGTGATTAGATATTGTGGAGATTGTTGAATGTCAATTTGATATCACGAATTGGTCGTGACCAATCGAGTTCAACCATATCGAGTATGAGGCAGTTATCCATCAATGGTAATGGATGAGGTCAAGCAAATATATGTCGAATTAACTGGGTCAGAAATATCGACCTTTTGAAGCCTACTAAATAGTCTAATAGTAAAGTGTTCACTACATATCCAGAAGGTTCTGGGTTCCATTCTTGGTGGAGTTGTGATTGCATACTATTGAAGTGTTTCATTCTAAGACTAAACACCTGTTCAGTATTTCTTGGTGGTTAATTATTATCTAATTCTAACCAATTCGTGATATCAGATTAGTATGAATTACATCTTGTATTAAGTATTCTTTAGGTAATATAATGATTGCATTTACATGTAAACATACATAACTATCTAAAATTACTAAAAAAAACATATAATAATTTCAGTAGTTTAAACGTACTGAATAAACAAAAATAAACATAAATAATTGTTGGCAATAATTCAATTGTAATCAATTGTGCATCATCATATGGTTTCTTCTTTTGATCTAACTGATTATTTATATCATCAGTAGTATAATAATCTTCTTCATTAACATTATATAACATTATTAAATTTTCACATATCCATTGAGCAACTTCTCTGGCACCATCTTTATTTACTAATTTTGTATGCGACGGTATCATTTCAAGTAATAAATTTTCTAATCCACCAATTAATAATGGATTATTATTATTATTACTATTATTAGTAATAAATAATTTTTCATTAAACTTATTTATTAATGTTGTATCATAACCTGATCGATGTGTTTTTCGATAATGATGCAATGAATTGAACCATATTTGTATTGGCTGAGGTATACGCATTGGCATTATTATTATTATTATTATTATTATTATTATTATTAATCAGTACAAAAGTTTTCATTGAAAGTTTTCATCCAGTGCATTTCAATGTAATTTTGTCTTTTTGTTTAAATGTTTTCCTGCTATTAGTATAAACTGCATGTTATGTATCGTTCTTAGATTGATACCTCTGAATATATATATATATATATATATATATATATATAACAATGTGATGCTGTTCATACTCAGAAGCAATGATATTAACCAATCAGATAAGTAGATAACTGTAACAATTGATATATTAGCATCTCTCTATCAGTAACAGAGTTAGAAATGTTAACTATACCCAAGTTAACATAAACACAAACAATTGTATCCTATTGTGAGTATTATCAACATTTTGTTGTTCTCCTTATTACACCACATCTATTTAAATTATTTCAGATTGTATAGTTATGTATTATGGATACATGGTTCTGTTTATCAAACGATCATTTTGTTCAATTTTTTTTTTTTAGTACCTTGATGGTAAACTATATGTCCTAATTTTTACATAACTGTATTATTGTTGATAATATTAAGAAGGAAAGGCTAAATTTATTTAATGCCTAACTTTCAATTCATTGAAAAAAGAATTCTTCTATTTAAATATTCATTTAAAAAACATCAACTGATTATGTAATTATTTCTATATTAAAGTAAGCTTAGTAACTACATTTATTTTTACTTTAGTGTATCTATTTTATTGGTGTTATTGTTAATTGAATTGAGGTGGATTGTGGAGATTAGCATTCAGTTTTAATTGATTGAAACTGATACAGTTTGATATTAGTTAGTTAAGCAGAAGTGCCCATGTGGCGTAATCTAGGGTATAGGGGGGGGATGTGCGCTGTCAGGAAGGAGTTCCATACTAAGAAGAAACAGCGGTCTAGTGCTCTTAGGTTTTCAGTGGTACTGTACCAAAATCATCCTGTAACGAACTTATTAATGATACTATGAATTGTTCGCTAATATGATGAAAAATAGTACTCATTGAGTAGTTTCATATGCACTTCCATTATAGGAGAATCAAGATGTATGTTAAAATCATGAAAAGCTATTTTTCAGGAGATTATTACAATTGTACTTGTATTAAACATTAAGTTATTGTTGTTCCTGGGTTTTCTTTATCCTAAACTTGCATTTGACATAGGAAATGTTGTTACACCATTTTCTACTAATGAACTAAAGCTAATTTATTGTGAATATACTAACCAGTTTCAGTACAATCACGTTTTTTGCTTGGTATCACTGTTTTTGCTTTACTTATTCTGCTGTACAGTTTGGTTTTGGATGTATGTATACGAAAGACTGCATGAAATATGCAACACATCGATCCATGTCTTTGACATTTCTCTTTTGACACATGCAAGTATTCTTTCATCTCTAGCTTCAGGTTAAGAACATTGGACACACTGACAATAGTTAAAATATGTTTGGATATTCATATTGATTTGCTATAAACTGAAATGATCACTCTCTATTGTTATATGTGTATCCTAAGCGAATTACCTGAATACAGAGATAATACACATGTATTATATGAATTGGATTATGACTGGCAAGTAGAATGCAGGACGTAGGTTTCATACTATTTGGGACTCGTCATCCAAATGTGCCTGCATCCCAGTGTTAATGTTTACATTTGGACTGGAACTGATTCCCGCTTGCTAGTCACAATCGAACTCAAACAATACATGTGAAAGATCGCTATATCTAAACAATCCACTCAGGATGGGTATATGTCAACAGAGACTGATGAATTTCAATCCATGATAAATCAACATGAAGATCCAAATATATTCTACTTATGTATACACAACCATCGCACAAGTGTGATCGTCAGGACTCAGCAGCCTGGTGGTGAACACGTTAGAGTTTGGAACGAAACGAACTGAGTTTGAGTCTTAGTGTGAACATCAAGAATAAGATGCAGGCACATCCATCTGATGAATTCTAAATAGGATGAAACGCACGTCTTGGATTCCACTAACTAGTCACAATGCCAACCCGAAACATCACTGACAATAACTTCATAATATCTGGTTGTTTTAAGAAAGTCACATGTTACTCGGTCACCTACATAGGTCTCTCATTCAGTGACTAACTGACATTTTTCCATCAGAAAATAGAACAACTCATGAACACAATAACAATTCTACTTAAATCAGTAAATCGTTCATAATGAACATATAGACCAATAAAGCTATGCGTAATCATTTCATGCAATACAGGGTAACCGCCATATGAAAATTACTTCCATGTTTATGCAAAATAATGATATGTAAACTTCTATTACAAATAAGTAAACTACAATGATCATTTGTATGTTGAAAATTTCATCATTTAAATTAATTAGAACAAAATATATAAGTAAACATTATTAGATTAATTTAAATTGACAACACATTTCACTGTAATGTGATTCAATATTTATGTGGAAACTACAAACCATTCATAGAAATTTACAACATTCTGACTACAATAAGTTGAATTATGTAACTAATCATGTATAAATAGTAAGCTAAGAATTATTAGTACCATAAAAGAACTATTAAATTAACATGAGAATAGTTAAGTTCGACATACTGTGAACATCAACATTAGGATGCAGACACATTCAGCCGACTAGTCCCAAATAGAACGACACGCGCATCCTTCATTCCACATACCAGTCACAATCCAACTTAAATAAATTGATATACTTTGTTTAAATTTTTATCAGTTAATCATATTAAAGCATATGATAGAAGAATAACAGTTCAGACTATCCTCAGTGTTTTGAATGTTCGTGATGTATTTTGTATTCAACACTTCCCATCATATTTTTCGCTTATTCAAAGTATGTAGTTTAGACAGAAGGTCGTAGGTTTGATCCCTGAAGGGGTCGTGGATGCGCACTCCTGTCCAGTGCTTACAAGTGACCAATGGTTGTCTGTTTCAGATCAATTCGTGATATTAAAATCGACAGTTAAAGATAACAGTTTGATTGGAGATAAGTTGTTATCGATAACAAAAACATTCATATTTGGTCATTAAGAAAGGACTAGGTGAGCGAAGACATTTATTTTCAATTAATTTTTCACCGAACCTCTAGATTAATAAATCTACATATAATTTACAATAGTTTTACAATCATTACCAAATAATTGGTGATGTGTTAGAGATAATCATGTTACAATTTCAAAGGTGTTTATAAATTAATTACGATGATTGATTAACAAAGCAATTAAGATATGAACGTGAATAAGATAATGGTAGTTTTGAAATTATGCAAATGATAAGTGAATGCAATGGCATATTATTGATTACATAATATTTACTGGGTAAAAGCGAAAAAAAAAATAATTACAAGAAATCTGATGGTCAAGACCATTACGTAAGAATCAAGCGGTTATTAAGAGGCAAGAAATTTTGAAGTAATGAAAAGTTTCGTATGTTGTGTTAATAAAAGTAATAATAATAAGAGTAACAATAGTAATAATAATGTGCACTTCATTTCATTATTATATATTTGACCAAAGTTAATTATTTCGTTGTAATAATCATGTTTGTACATATACGAGAGTACAATTTTGAAAATGAATTCATTGAAATGAATTTCCTTCACTCAAGCATATTTTCATTTTTACGGTATTTTCAATTTACAATTAAATATGTTTTGTTGATATGGTATAATACATGACTTCATCAAAGTCGAACGGTTGATTTGCATTGATCACATACACTAAAACATCAGATTCTTAATATCAGCTATTGAAAGTGGCAAGTGATGTCTTATTCCAGAAATCCTGTATAATGTTGTACAGTCTAGTGTTAATTTCATCAGAGTTTGTTCTCTATCCAAGAGAATTATTCAGTATACTCAGTAATTCATTGCATTTTTAAAACGGATAACGCTAGAATATGGCTGATAACAGATGAGGAAAATCAATATACCACCTATCGACAATATCCATCACAGTGATTTTCATAATTCATCTGGGACATGGTTGGTGTCTATTGATATAGTTCAGTTCATCATCCTAATCAAACATTTTAATCATTGAAACAAAGGAAAACTTAATGACTTCATTATCATTATAAGTGTTTTGGTGTTAGGAACACTATATATGAAGGTAGTATTAGAAGAGATAGTCACCATGGTATGCATAGTGTCAGTATAATCCATAATAATAATTATTATTAACATTATCATTATTATTATTATGATTAATACTAGTTGTAATATGCATAAATAGTTAGCTACTTAATGATTAATGATTGTGGAGTGTGCTCAGAACTGTAAACTTTAGCTTCAGTGTTTCAGGACGTACACGTTCAATATCAGGCTCAATTAGAAATAATTTACGTATATTATTCTGGATAGGGTAAAGTGTAGAATATTTATAAACAGCAAACAATTGTTCTAAACCTAATTTTTAATCACCTATTTGGATGTATATGAGCAATTAGAAAGCGTAAATTTAACTGTTGCTATTCACATATTACACTTGACAATTCAAATACATCTGTAGATGAAATCGACAATAAGGAAGATTATGATTTGTCACCCAAGTGGGGGTATGATGATTTGAAATTCATGTAAACATGCATTTTGTTTTAACACTATTTCTGCTTGAACATTCGTAACAAAGAAAGATGAGTTGTAATTTACTGCCTAATTACCTACTAAGAAAATAACTATCTTAGTAGAATCTATGAATCTTCTATAACACTGAAAATACCATCTTTTGTCAGAAGTTATCTTAAGCGTTCCTAATATTCAACATGTGTCTTCCATTCAAGATTTTAGTTATTCCTCTATTCCATTTTGTAGATAAATAAAATGTATAATAAAGTGCAATCTTTTTTAAAACTTTAATTATAAGTAGTTGAAATTACTTCCATCTATCCAGTATGAACAAGTTGGCAGAGTATATAGTGATAAGTCGAACGAAAAGTAGTGCCTGAAAGCGATATTTAGTGAAGTTCATATTTTAACATGCATTACTTACCTACTGAATATATAAAGAAATTACTGAAACTAGTAGATGTTATACCTTCAGTCACTAGTAAAAACATAGTGGACAACCATAATTCATACTTCTTGTGACTAAATAATCAACGAATCAATTGTTTCAATATTTCCAAGGTAACTAATTGAGTTTATTTGATCAAAAGTAGATCTTAAATTATTTTGTCTGACTTTTGTCTATTCATACAGTCCATCAATTATTCATATGAAACGATGTTTGTAACCGATTACCAGCTTGTTTCCCCACCTCCCGCCTAACTATAATTCAGGTTAACTAATTTCCATGAGAATATGTTATTTCTACTAGGCAACCTATTTGTTTCTAATCTCTTATTCCTTCCCAATAAATGAATACTAAACTTAAAAATATTTATTTGGCATGAAAAATTTGTGTCTTTTTCTAAATATGTCATTTAGATTGTAAGTTTCATACTTAATTCAAGACTAGGACTAATTGATGTAGCGATAATAGGCTACTTTATAATCAATAGTTATTACAGGCAACTTTGTCTAATTTCAGAGTAATTACCAAGTGTATAGTATACATTGTAAGGATATTACATATTTGGAGATACTCCGTAGGTAACTGTGAACCTAAATTTCATGCTGTTTGACACTCATCAATAACATACATCTGATATTGTCTACTGGATTCAATCTTAGTTCACACAGTTTCACAGTCTACGATAGTTCTAACCCGCCCCCCTCCAAGCTATTCTGTCTGCGGCTGGTTCTATTTTAGATTAAATTATGTACGGTAACTAATCAGTGAGTAGAGATAGGTGTTATATTTATCTAGTTATGTATGGTTTTGATAATATTCTTTCTATGAAGTTATAATAAGGTCATTAACTTAATTGACTGTATATTGTGTGTACTATTTTGTTGATGTTAGGTAGCTAGATGTAAGTAAAACAAGAGAAAATGACACTGATGACAACTAAATGATCAATCACTGTTAGCGTTATTAATGTCACCAATAATTTTTAACTTCTCGTCTTTTGATATTCCAAGTATGTTATTCGAAACAATTGTCTAAATATAATCATTTAGAAACACATAGACTGTGACTTCTGGTAAACAGAAAAACAAGCATTTTGTCCCATTCAGAACTCATCAACTGGATATATACGCATTCTAGTGTAAGCAGACATACTAGGATTCGAACTGAAAGTTTTTCATTTGGTTCGCCAAAGCACAACTAAATGGTTATATCGAGGCAATCTATTCAAGATGCAGGAACGCCTAAAGATATTTTTCAGTCTTCATTTTGGTATACCGACAATTAGACAGTATAAATCTTCATCAATCAAACTAGTTGAGTACATTAACGACTAAACAAACATGATCTAACCATAGGAATTTAGTATTTTTGATGTATACGTTGCATTTTAGTGTGAAGTGAATAATTAGAATTTCAAATTTCAATCATTTAGACAGTATCATTTCGACATAACCGAACTTCATTCTGTTATATCTCAAGGCGAAATAGCCAATTTGATTAATTCTAATTTATACGCAAAACAATATCTGCTGTCAATCCTAGACTTACCCTAACCTGTTACACAGACACGATAATCCGACTGGTTGATTAAGAACCAGATAGGTCGAGTACAAGTGTATATTCTAGCTATACAGAATGACGAATCACAAATACCAAACGAAAAGATAAACGTTTAACTCATAGTTGTATATTCACTCGATTATGATTCGTAATCTATCTGCGTACGCTTTTAATAACCATTCATCACACACGTACGGCAGATTTGTCACATTCCCAATAAACAGTCTACCGGACATATTGACTCAATAGTTCAGTTGCTAACGCATTGGTATTTGAAGTGAACGACAATGGTCTGGAGTACCAAATAGAATAGCAGCACTGATATCTAAGTACGTTCAACGGACGAATCCCGAGTAGGGCGTAATGCGTTTTCTGCAGTCACTTTCTGTCCACATTAAAATCTATTTGGATCTTCCTTTTAGTTTTATCATGGACTAAAACTAATTAGTCTCTGTTGCCAAATGTACATCCTAAGCGGATTACCTCGATAAAGCGATAATTCACAAGTATTGTTTGAGTTAAATTGTGGCTGGAAAGTGGGATCCAGCACGTACGTTTCATCTTATTTGGGACTCATAAGCTGAATGTACCAACATTCTGATTTTGATGTTCACATTTCGATTTGAACTTCTTTCGTTTCGTGCTAAACCCAAACACGTTCACCACTAAGCTACCGAGCCCAGACAGCCACACTTGTACAACGGCTATACCGAGGCCATCCGCTCAGGATGAACATGTACCAGCAGTGACTGCTCAGTTTCAGTTCATGATAAATCAACGGGAAGATCCAAGTGCACTCATAATATATATATATATACCCATTGCACAAGTGTGGCTGTCTGGACTCAGTAGCCTAGTGGCTGCGTTTTTGACCCGACACTGAGATGCAAGCACATCTGTCTGGTGAGTCTTAAATAAGACGAAACGCGATTTATTCAATACACTTCCCAGCTATAATCCATATTAAACAGTTTCTATGTACATTTCAAGTTTATTAAATCATTTATTTAGATTCATAGGAATATTATTCTAAAATTAATAGTTATATTTTAATAATTCATTGACATTCAATGTCATTCATTTAAGTTAATATCGAATAGTAGCTACATTTAATTCATTGACTGTGTCATTAGTGAGTATGCATGATCTTAAACATCATATCAAAATACCGGATGTTAAAGTATTACAATGATTTAAATAACATGAAGATAAAATAGTAATTCAATGATTTGTAGTTATGGTTTTACTCATTGATTTATCAAATGACATCATTTTAAAAAGGAAACTATCATCGAAATGAATTAATTTCTATGTGAATAATAAGATTAGTAAACAATAAGATCATGTTAAGTAAGATGAGAAGAGAAGAGATAAGAATGAATTATTGAATTCAATGAAAATATGTAAGTAGAGATAATGATGCCTAAATTAGAATTTGCTCAGTTTATTTATGAGTATAGACAACTATAGATAAAATTTGATATAGTTGGTTTATAGATTGAAACTATCAGATATCAGTTTTTATTGACACAATATTTTAAGAAGGTGTTGATTTCCTTCTCGCCCCCCTCTTTCCACCTTATGTATGTATGTATGTAGGTATAATCAACATAGAAAAAGGCACATGTATGCATCGGTTCACGTTGCCATACCTCTGTGGAACCGCAAGATTAACACCACCACCACCATTAGTAGAAGTTACTTTAATATAATAAAATAATAATGGTGACAAGGAATGTGAACATATAGAATATACTTCAGGAAGCGTAGAAAGAAAGTTATGGAATAATTTAAAGCTCGTGATTTAAGGGAGGACAATCAGTGAATACATCTGCGCCATTGTGACCGATTCTGGGCCATGTCACTCAGTGTTTCTAGCCACTGGTTACGGTAATCTCGAGGATCCCATCCAGGTAGTCTGCAGCTACCGACACGACTTAAACCGGCAGTCAGTGACTTCATGGACTGATGCCATGTTTTCGTTTGGCCACCTCTAACTCTCTTCCATCCTATTCCAATATCGGCCAGCATTGCGCGTCGAGGCACACGGTGGTTAGGCATACGCAACACATGTCCCAACCACCTCAGTCGATGAAGATTCACAACCTCATCGACTGATTTACCACTTTTGCCTAACACCCGTCGTCTAACCTCGTTATTACTTACTCGGTGATTCCAGCTAACGCGAGCGATGTTCCGTAGACATCAATGGTCAAAAACTAATAACCTTCGAGTGTCATCTACCCTTAATGGTCACGTCTCACATCCATACAGTAAGACAGAGCGAACTGTTGTGCCGTACACTTTGCCTTTCGTTGAGAGACGAATATCCCTTCTACGCCATAGGTGACGTAAGTTGGCAAAAGCCAAACGAGCTTTTTGAATTCATACTAAGATTTCGTCAGAGACTAACCCATTAGGGCTAATCAGACTTCCAAGATAAGTGAAGTGGTCGACGTGCTCAACTACTTCATTCCCTATCTTTAGTTCAGGTGTTGACGAAAACCAGTCCTGGAGCAATAGTTTGCATTTAGAGGGGGGAGAAACGCATTCCGAAAATGCTTGAATTTGAGCTTATTGCTGTTAAAAGTTTCTGCATCTTATCAGCGTCTTCGCCAGACAGAACTATTTCGTCAGCATATTCTAAGTCAATAAGTGGATCTCCTGGAAGGAGATCAATTTCTGAAAACTAAGACGATGAAAGTGTAATTTCCAACAGTATGTCAACTATGCCACCTTATGTAAAATGGCTTATAAGTCAAAATAAGTCAATGGTTTCTATTTAAGGAGAGGATATGTTAAGTTAGCATGAACGAAGAAGGCCTAAATGGATATATCAGCTGTGAAAGATTTTTTTGACTATCAAAGTAAGTTAATTCACATGAACTCTTATTAAGTACTAACCTCTAAAGTTGAGGGTTATATAATACAAAGTTGTACAGTAGATAAACTGACTCTGCTGTATTCAAAGATCTTTGTTTTTAAGCAATTATGAGAATTTATTATTGGGATAAGAAACAACTATATCCAATATTGTTATATTTAGTGGATAGAGAACATCAAATCAAAATTGGAGATGCATTCTCAGTTTTGTATCATCTTCCAATTATTATTAAAGTTTGATGAAACACAATTATGGATATTATACTTAGCTGAAGCCATCCGGTTTAACTTGAATAAACCAAACTTATGCATTCAAAGAAAGTATGCCAAGCTTACTAGGCTTTCCTAGTCGAATACTATACCACCCGGTACATCTAGGGTGATAGTAGCGAAAGTGATCTGACAAATTATTTCTGTTCACACAAATCCGAATTTATACTGCATATCACTAACGCTTTGGTAGTACAAAGGAGATATGTAAGGATACTCTTCTGTAGATTAGGTTTAATCTTATAAATCATCTCAAAATTGGATTAACTTATTGCTTGGTTTAGGTTAACCGTATGCTTTCCCGGTGTCCTTTACTGTAAAAAAGAATTTCTCTTTCTGAATTATTTGTTTAAGATTACATATAACTTAATAAGATAAATGTGTAAAGCATTTTTAGAACAAGCCAACTGGCGATAATAGTTACTTGAGTCTAAAGAGACAGATATTGAATTTATCAAACTACTCAAGAATGCAACATATAAAATACATTTAGATAAGATCCGTACTTTTATAGGAAAACAGAGGTGGGTGGGGGAGGCAAGAAATTGAAATAATGAAGATGAACAACGTAACAACTGAATACAAAGGTCCCGGTTTGTTGGTGAAGATACCAAATGATTTCTGCTGTAGGTAAAAAAATGAATGTGTCAGTCATACTGTGAAGCTTTGCTTAAGTCCACTAAATGTTAGTTGTCAATTAATTGTTCAATGATTGAGCTGTTATTTATTTATTATTATTCTTTACTCATTAAGCTGGATACTTCTTAGTGATACGATGATGGACTTGTTGATTTGTGTTTTATTTAACTAGATTTGTCCCAACTTTATAGCAAATCGACTACTTGTATGTCTGAATGCACATCTATACTTTGTATAGGTAGAATGAGTTGTAAAGTTTCAACGCATACATATTTTTATCAACGGGCTAAAGATAGTTCGGACGGGTCTCTAAGATAACATTTATCCATAAATTGGTCCAGATATTTTGAATCCTCTCAGTATTATTGCATCAGACCTTGTTATATTATTCACTAGATAAGATGCTAAATGCAAGTTATCCTGTTGTATAAACTTTTACTAGAGACTTGATTCGATTGCTCTTAACCGGTATCTGAGATGTTGATGTTATATAGATTCTGTATTATTATTCATATTAGCATTAGTTATATGATTAAGGATAAAACTTGCATTCTCTGACGTAGATTAGGAAAATACATAGTTTTCAACTAGACCTTCTAAATATCTGTAATAACTTAGGTTGATGCTGAGATTCACTACTTTTGTTTCTGTTAATTAGTCACAACGTTAAATTGTATTCACAGTGAAGAGATTTACTTTAGTGAATAGATTTATTCGTTGCTATCCTAGTAACAACATCATTTCTGTTAATGCTCATATATTCAGTTACTTGAATATACCAAATATTGCTATTATATAAGTAAAAGAAATCAGAAGAGTTACTGGTAAACTTTTTAAATTGGTATATTTTTCAAACGAATAATTCAAGATATCCGTTTGAATTAAGAACAAGTGATCAGTAATTCGTATGTAAAATGATCGTTGTGTGTATGCAAAGATGTAAACGATTCAAAGTGTTAACCTCATAAGTTACATCATAATAACAATAATCGTATTAATAATCATTATTATGGATTATACTGACACTATGCATAGCATGGTGACTATCTCTTCTAATACTACCTTCATATATAATGTTCTTAACACCAAAACTCTTATCATAATAATGAAGTCATTAAGTATTCCTTTGTTTCAATGATTAAAATGTTTGATTAGGATGATGAACTGAACTATATCAATAGACACCGACCATGTCCCAGATGAATTATGAAAATCCCTGTGATGGATATTGTCGATAGGTGGTATATTGATTTTCCTCATCTGTTATCAGCCATATTCTAGCGTTATCCGTTTTAAAAATGCAATGAATTACTGAGTATACTGAATAATTCTCTTGGATAGAGAACAAACTCTGATGAAATTAACACTAGACTGTACAACATTATACAGGATTTCTGGAATAAGACATCATTTGCCACTTTCAATAGCTGATATTAAGAATCTGATGTTTTAGTGTATGTGATCAATGCAAATCAACCGTTCGACTTTGATGAAGTCATGTATTATACCATATCAACAAAACATATTTAATTGTAAATTGAAAATACCGTAAAAATGAAAATATGCTTGAGTGAAGGAAATTCATTTCAATGAATTCATTTTCAAAATTGTACTCTCGTATATGTACAAACATGATTATTACAACGAAATAATTAACTTTGGTCAAATATATAATAACGAAATGAAGTGCACATTATTATAACTATTAGTCAATGAGAGTTTTAATTGGAGTTAGAGAGTGAATATCATGGAAACTAAATAGGAAGTATGCGATTTAGTTAGATTATTATTCATATTAGCATTAGTTATATGATTAAGGATAAAACTTGCATTCTCTGACGTAGATTAGGAAAATACATAGTTTTCAACTAGACCTTCTAAATATCTGTAATAACTTAGGTTGATGCTGAGATTCACTACTTTTGTTTCTGTTAATTAGTCACAACGTTAAATTGTATTCACAGTGAAGAGATTTACTTTAGTGAATAGATTTATTCGTTGCTATCCTAGTAACAACATCATTTCTGTTAATGCTCATATATTCAGTTACTTGAATATACCAAATATTGCTATTATATAAGTAAAAGAAATCAGAAGAGTTACTGGTAAACTTTTTAAATTGGTATATTTTTCAAACGAATAATTCAAGATATCCGTTTGAATTAAGAACAAGTGATCAGTAATTCGTATGTAAAATGATCGTTGTGTGTATGCAAAGATGTAAACGATTCAAAGTGTTAACCTCATAAGTTACATCATAATAACAATAATCGTATTAATAATCATTATTATGGATTATACTGACACTATGCATAGCATGGTGACTATCTCTTCTAATACTACCTTCATATATAATGTTCTTAACACCAAAACTCTTATCATAATAATGAAGTCATTAAGTATTCCTTTGTTTCAATGATTAAAATGTTTGATTAGGATGATGAACTGAACTATATCAATAGACACCGACCATGTCCCAGATGAATTATGAAAATCCCTGTGATGGATATTGTCGATAGGTGGTATATTGATTTTCCTCATCTGTTATCAGCCATATTCTAGCGTTATCCGTTTTAAAAATGCAATGAATTACTGAGTATACTGAATAATTCTCTTGGATAGAGAACAAACTCTGATGAAATTAACACTAGACTGTACAACATTATACAGGATTTCTGGAATAAGACATCATTTGCCACTTTCAATAGCTGATATTAAGAATCTGATGTTTTAGTGTATGTGATCAATGCAAATCAACCGTTCGACTTTGATGAAGTCATGTATTATACCATATCAACAAAACATATTTAATTGTAAATTGAAAATACCGTAAAAATGAAAATATGCTTGAGTGAAGGAAATTCATTTCAATGAATTCATTTTCAAAATTGTACTCTCGTATATGTACAAACATGATTATTACAACGAAATAATTAACTTTGGTCAAATATATAATAACGAAATGAAGTGCACATTATTATAACTATTAGTCAATGAGAGTTTTAATTGGAGTTAGAGAGTGAATATCATGGAAACTAAATAGGAAGTATGCGATTTAGTTAGATTATTATTCATAAGATAAATTGTTACTGGACGAATTGTGAGAAATAATTAAGTTTTAATGGACATTAAAGCAAGATTTAATCAATTAAGCTGCACAATATGGTTAGCAATATAAACAGAGAGAGAGAAAGTGAGGAGAGGGAGGAGGATGAACAATGAGGATATGAAAAATTAAATGGTAAGTATGTAGAAAATATGAATGACAATTATATTCGCGGATTAAAAATTATCTTTTTTAAACATAATTCCAGTTTATAATTAGAATAAGCTTGTATTTTCCCTTTGATTTGTAATGGGCTGAAACTGGCCAGTCTCTGTTGCCATATGTGCATCCTGAGCGGATTGCCTCTATATTGAGTTATTACACAAATTATATATTGAAGCGAACTGAGTTCGAATCCCAGTGTAAACATCAACATTGGGATGAAATTACATTCAACTGATGAGTCCCAAATATTACGAAACGCGCGTCCTGGATTCCGCTTGCCAGTCACAATCCAACTTCAATGTATAATTCCAGTTTCTATTCGTTTATTATGACGACCTCAGCAATACATAAGAACCGGTAATGTAATGATTTGGAAGACTTCTATTCACTAAATACAATACTTTAAAAGATGCATCTTTATTAATTCAGTGGTTGGCGTTAACAAGATGTTCTATTATTGCGCTTATGATGCAACCATTATCACTTTTCTTCAATCAGGTAGAAAAGTGTTCTTCAACGCTTTTGGATAGAATTTTCATTGAATGACCAGTGTATCATGCCTTACAAGAACAAGTGAATTTATAGATACACATTAAAGAGATCAAATGCAGTAATTTATCCTTTAGGTCGATTGTAAATAGCGGAGGACTGGAAAACAGTTCGTAGGTTAATTGTAAAAACAGTTCTTTGATAATATTAAAAACTCTTTTAGTTAGAATATCGGCCAGTGAATCACTTTTAAAGTCAACATTTAGGTACAGTTCCTTCTTTGATACACAGATTGCGGGTATTTTCAGACGTTTAAGATGATGTTTACTTTGACAAATCTTGTTGGGAAAGCATTTTCAGTTAATTACTTTTAGAGGAAGGTTATCTTTTCATCTACGAAATCAGGATTGCATAATTTTCGGATCCTTGACAAACGAGACTGTAGTGAACTTATTGTAACTCAGTATTCCAAATAGGAGTCATGAAGTAAACCAGTGACTGCTCAGAAGTAATAGTAGGTAAATTGTATTGTAATGGCCAGAAATGGAATATAAAGCAGTTGACACTGAGCAGTCAGCAATCAAGAAAGTAAAGAATCTAAGTGGGAATATATATATATATATATATATATATATATATATATTGGACTATCTATATCCTAAATATACATTAGCACAATAAGGTGGGAACATGTCAACCAACTGAAAGTCGTAATATGATGTTCAACTGAACATACAGCACCCAAACAGTGTAACAGTGATGATGCAGAGGCAGAAACACACGCATAGGGAAAGGGGGATACGTATATTCTCAAGCATATCAACACGCTTAAGAAATCATCAGAAATGAAAGTACACATAGTTATATGATTGTCTAGGTTACCTGAACTACATACCAAAGATTACCACAGCGACTTAATCAAGCTTCATTACCTGCGCAGGTTTAAAAATAAAATCATCGAAAATGAGATTTCTTTACTAAACCGTCTTATCATACAAAAAGACTAGAAGAGTTCTTATTGAAAAACCATTCATCAAACATGTATTTTATTTGACGGGAATTCAGATATTGACTAGTTCATGCAATGCACTGGATACTTTGAGTTCATTTCTCAGTTCATATGTACGTTAAACGTTTAAACTATGTTTCCATTGATTATTTTTATTTTGAATTGCATATATTGTTAGGAATATTGTTGGAATAATTAGTAGTATTTTGTGAATCTAACGAAATAAAACGTTGGCCAAGTTTAACTAGACAACTAATGGAAATCAGAAAACATTAGAGAAATTCCTCGTTCTATGATAAACGTCATCAACAATGCATATCCATAAATGCAAGCATGGATCGAATCCAGAACCTGGTAGCAATTACTTAACATTTAGATAATTGTACTTGTCTTCACTTATCTTAAATTACTAACTTAAATTAATTTTGGTTATTAGATAGTTTCACTGTACAACATTAGTGGTTATCTACCTTACATGTTTAAACATCACCAGTCATGTTTACTCACTCGATCTCTGGAATTGCATCATTAGTGCAGTCACCATTGAGCAAATTATTATTATTATTATCATCGAGTTTTATTCTGAGAGTTTTGTAAAACTCTCCAAAATCTATCTTAAACATACACTAGAAGTTATGTTTGGACCAATCTATAAAGACTATATGAGACAATGAATTCATATAAATGTAGTGCATTGGGGTTATGAATATGACGCCGACGTCTGTACAAAGAATGCATCATTTTTGTACACTACAGTTGTCAGATATTTCTTGTGATACAATTACAAGTAAAACAGAACGTTGTTTCCATGCAAGCTACTCGTTATTCTTATTAAGTGTAATTCAATAGAAATTCTATCTTACATTCAACAACTAAACATAATGTTAAACATAATGTTACTGTTACATCGGGTTAATCAAAATGGACAACTAACTTGCCGAACTATTTTTCCGAAGACTCTTTCATTTATTTTCAGTATATGTATATTGATTATTTTATTTCTGTTATTTTCATGTTCGAATTGCCCTAACCTCCAATTAAGTTCACAAAATGTTATTATGTTTTTTGTCATTCAAATACTATGATCAATTAACTATGTATCTGCAGCGCCGCCCGCGATTCCCTATTCATTATTGTTTTCCGTTTTGTATAAACGCTGTTCTACCTGTTGGTGTGTTGTGTGGTCACGTCTTGTATGTATATAAACAGATGAGTAGAATGCAATCTGAATGTCTAGTGGTTGGCTTAGTTATCTTGTGTTCTTTGTTCCGGTTTGTGGATAAGTAGTCACAGGGCAGATGTATGCGTGGACTGATTGGTCACTGTTTTCCTCATATGGTAATTTCCTGATTTTTCAAAATATAACAATTACTTCTTTTTAATATAACTGAGATATTTTAGAAAGCAGTCAGCCATGGAAAACTTTTATAATTCAACCCAATTAATAACATTAAAGTGTGCATGCGCACTGCTGACGAGTCCCATACTAGGACGAAACAGCTGTCCAGTGCTTCCAGGTGATCAATGGTTGTCTGATTCAGATCAATTCGTGCTATCAAAATTGAATTAAACAGTTAACTATCTTTACAAACTCCCCTAATTGTAACATTAAAGTGTATTTTTTTTTCTGTTTTTCTAAACTAATGTACAGTATTCTTTATTCATTATAATCAGTCTGCGAAATTCATCTCAGTTGACGAAACGGTTGAATAAACCTTTAGTTCTTGTCTGAATATAAATAACTCCTCAACTTGTTCTTTATTTTGGATCATGGTGTAATTGTGTGCATCAAATACAGGATTGAAATGTTTAATAAACTTAGAATTTAGATACTAGTAAACTCTAAGAAATAGATTCCTTTCAATTTAGGTCAAAGGTTTTGTTGTATCCAAATCTCACTAATGATGTTCAAATGAGAAATCGAATTTAACATATTTCACTTCAATCCTTAACAAATTATTTACTGCTCAGTACAACTTTAGTAAAAACTTTCAGCTTAATAGTAATATGAAGACATTCCGCTCAGTTCAGCAGTGATTGATCAAGCTCAGTCTATAGTAGTGACATCCGATAGAGTGTAATTCATGCACACAATTGGAATTGTTTATGGAATGATGGGTTGTATACTTTGTTCATTGCCAATTTGTGTTGTGTGTATTGTTTGAGTTGGAATGTGGCTGGCAAGCGGGAACCAACACTCTTATTCCGTTCTATTTGGGATGAAACGTGCTTCCTGGATTCCGCCTGTCAGCCACAATCCAACTCGTAAAATACTTGTGAACTATAGCTATATCGAGGCTATCCGCTCAGGATTCACATATGGCAACAGAGATTGATCAACTTCATTCCATGACAAGTCAACGGGAATACTCAAATTCATTTTAACTTTGTGTTCATTTTCTTGTCCATCTATACTTAACCATAACAATTTTACAGTGTCTTACTTATTCTTCATATGCAATTAAGCTAATTTTAACATCGTTGTTGAGGTAATATAGATCACTATGTGAAGAGCGACATGATGATCGTGTCTAAGTCATGGAAGACACTTGCAAAACTATAAATTATTGGTGTAAATTGTTGTTCCCGGTCTTACACATTACCTTGTGACAGAGATTAAACTTGGTATTTTACTGTCAGGTGTCTTTTTAGCTTCTTTTCTGATGACATTTATCCCAAATATAGAATATATATTGTAGGTTATAACACAGAAACTACCTACCCATGTCGCACGAATGTTACGTCCACGAGTATGCCAACACAATTAATAGACATTAGTGTTCTCTTTGGTATCTTGGAGCAGATATCTCTAGACAAATGTCACTTTGTCGGTATCTGCCATAACTACTGCCATAATTACAGATGATTCGAGTAACCACTACATTGCCAGAACCATTATTTATTGAAGGGTAATTTTAGAATGTGTGAATAGTGAATGTAGTCTAATGAACATCATCGTTTTACACCCACAACACCGAAATATGATGCGTTTCCTCTTCTTTAAAATTTCTTCACCACAGTGGTATAAGCAGGTTCTTCAAAGTAATCTTTTCTCCTGTTAGTATCTGATAACGATTCTCTTGTTTAAATTAGTTAGCTTATGATGGATTATCGACATAAACAAACGATTTTCCATTACTTTGAAATCAGAATTTACTTTCATATTGGTTAGTAGGAGTTCATTAGTCTTGACAAACAAATTGATCAATCCAATAATTTAAGTTAGCCCTAGGGGTCTAATCATTACATTTTTTATGATTCATTTTTATGTATTAGGAACACTTATAAAATTTCTTTCTATATAGTGATTTAATAATTCTTAATCAGAATATATATCATAGTACTTATTACAATGGTATCAAGGTAGAGGAGTCTGGTGTATAAATCTCAATAAGAAGATTTTCTTGTCAACAGTGAAGAAATATTAATACTGGTAATTGTGGTGACAGATGAGTTTGATTTTTTTGTTTTATGGACTAATTATTGTAATCTGGTTAGTGTTTTTTATATCATCCAAAAGATACACGTATTTATAAGTAACTATCTGAGTAAGATACTTCAGATCTGTTAGCCAGATACCATCAACAATAATCTTCTCTGGTAGACAGCAAACAAACCAATATTAAGCTGAGGAAAAAAATTTGATAATACGCTGGAGGTAAATAGGATACACATTTCAATAATTACCAAACTGGGCTGGAAGCCAAGCAATCACTTGGAATCCTGAAGGCCAGAGGAAGAGAGGAAGACTAAAGAACGCATCGGGAATCGGAGACAGATATGAAGAAAATGAACAGTACTTAGGGAGAGCTGGAAAGGTAAGCAGAAGACAAAGTTGATTGGAGAATGTTGGTCGGCGGCTTATGTTCCATATAGGGTAATAGACATTGATTGATTGATTATATAAAACTAGGTAAAACTAAACAATTGTGTTGTCTAAATTATCCGCTTCTCAGACATTTGTATCCATGACTCTAGAAAGTTTCGCTGTAAGAGTTCAATTTTTCAACAACTATGTGGATATTTAATGGTTTCTAGTAAATAAACAAAATCTTATTGATTTCACTTTGATTACTCAACTTGTTCACATTTAATCATATAAAGTACAAAATAAGTCTACTATATGCGTTATGATTTTACATTGAAACGTCTAGATATTTATTTAGACCAAATTACTAGAGGTTATTTTTACTCATTAGTTTTCGGAAACAATGTTAGTTATTGAGTCAGTTTTCTCTAAAGTACAGGAACCATTGTAAAACAAATAAATTGAAGGTATTTGAATCTTCCCGTTGATTTAATATGGACTAAAATTGATCATTCGCTGTTGCTATATGTGCATACTGTGCGGATCACTTCAATACAGTAATAGTTCATATGTATGATTCACAATGGATTTTGATTGGTCAGTGGAATCAAGGTTGTACGTTTTGTCGTATTTCAGACTTATCAGAAGAATGCACCTATATCCCAGTGCTGATGTCCATATATGGATTCAAACTTAATTCGTTTCAGTCTATAATAAACCAATAAAATGATTCAAATTCTATCGAATTACATATACATACTCGTTACACAAAAGTGGCTGTGTGTACTCAACAGTTTGCTGGTGAACGCATTGGTGTTTGGCTCAAAACGAGTCGAGTTTGAATCCCGGTGTAAACTCGAACATTGGGGTGCAGGTATATGCAGTGATGTCTTGTAATTCAGTGAACTGATTTCGTTCATAAACCTGCTGATTCATTAACATGGATCTTAGTACTACATAATTAAAGTTTTCGCGCTAACAGTTAAAAAAAACGTCGATAGACGTTAAACGTGACAATAAACTTGTCTTATATTTAAATTTTTACGATGTTTACAATCAACAAGAGAATAATATTATTGTAGGATTCGAGTAGGTAACTATATAATCTTGCCTTAATTAGTATATGAAAATATACTGATGATTAAGTAGTAACATTTACTATGCAAGTGAAAATATCTAATTTAAAAATTTGATTGAATATGTCAAAGATTGATGTTAGCAGAGTATCATTGAAAACCAAGGAGCACTGGACAGCTGTTTCGTACTAGTGTGGAACTCCTCAGCAGTACGCACCCCAGATTCCGCACCAGGGGGCTTCAGGTTGAAGGCGAATTCTTAACCATCTGCAAAGCTGGGTCGGCATCCAATGGTACAATTCCCATTTCCATCAATTTGTGATATATAGCCCTACAATCATCGACTGTAATTGGTGATAACTGTCTCACTCCCAACAAGTCTGAACTCCACCAGTTACGACTTCTCACTAGAGCTTCAGGAACATCCTGGATTCAGTCACTACTGAGCTCATTATTATAGTTTAATTGGGATGGTTATTTTTGTGGAGTTTATCAATATCCAAATAGTAATCATTATGTAATTTGTGTAACTTGTATAAGTTTAAACAACAATTAAAATAATGAGATTATTGAACACATGTACATAAATATGAGTGAATTTTTTTTGGGGGGGGGGCGATGATAAAATTACAATTAGGTCAAGTGTTACTAGTCACTGACTCACTTAAGAATTTGTAAACAGGGTTGATGAGTGATAATTTGAATTCGTTACATGATGATAATAATAATTGTAATAATAATAAACAAAATTATAGTCAGTTCATTTGTTATACTCTAAAAAGTGTTATGTCATTTATAAAACGATATGAATTATGTAGGAAATCGTAGAGTAGAATGGGTGAAATTAGAATTCATTATATGTATACATTATTGTTAATAGCAATAATGATAACCTTAATAATAATGGTATGGAGATTAGTGAGTGATATGAACAAAGAAAATAGTATTTGTATAAAATGAACTTAAGTTATACACATAAAGAGAAAGTGTACATTCATACAATTAAGTCATCTTATAACTAAGAAGACAAATGCTTCAATCGATCTTAGGTTGGTCATAGCAAGAGAAGACGTTGACTGTATTTCACTTGTATACATAATTCTGGTCACATAAATTAACATATGATGACAACAATAACAAAATCAGAAATGTAATTGTCTTTAAAAAACAGATTTTTCTTAAATTACAATTCTTAGATGGTAACATTAGTCGAAATCACGAAGTAACAAATTGGAAAAATTTTGCAAAAGACGTTTACCTAAGCCAAACTGTATACCATATTCTATAACCACCCTATCATAAAAACAGGAACTACAGGCAGTCCCATTGAATTCGCCTCATCCATGTGTATATGCCAATTCAACTACACCTGTGGGGCTGGTTACATTGGGCACACGATTCAGCAGGTCCGTCATAGAATTTCATAACATCATCCTGCCTGGTTGAGTAAAGGTCAACTAAGAAAAGTAAACAGATTTGTACTTGCATATTTAGTTGATACAGAACATCAAGTAGACGTAGAGAAAGCTTTTAAAATCATTTATCGAGTCTCACATAATCTACCTTACGGTTCGCGCATATGTCTTCTACATATAGTCAAGGCTATCAGTATCCGCTTTCTAAAACCAGACCCGAATATACATAAGAAATTTGTACAGCCCATTTCCTTGTCTCGGTTGTCATAATAGCCAATTCATTGATAGCTTACTAATAACTTGTTACACTCAATTCTCTCACTATTATTATTATTACTCGTATTATTACTATTGTTACCACAACATTAGATTCTTTTCGTAACTTCAAAATTTCTTGCCTCTTATTTGCCACTTAATTCTTAAGCAATGGTCTTGACCATCGGATTTCTTGTAATTACTTTATCATTTTCTTTCCCAGTAGATAAAATGTGACCAATAATATACCATTACATTGACTTATGATTTATGTACTTTCAAAACTATGATTATCTTATTCACATTCATGTCCTAATTGCTTTGTTAATCAATCATCGTAATTAATTTATGAACACCTTGGAACTTGTAACATGATTATCTCTAACACATCACCGATTATTTGGTAATGATTGTAAAACTATTGTAAATTACATGTAGATGTATTAATGTAGATGTTTGATGGAAAATTTATAACATTTAGGAGGGTTTGTAGAGATAGTTAACTGTCAATTATGATGTCACGAGATAATATGAATCAGATAACCATTGATCAGATCACTTTGCGATATCATAATTGACAGTTAACTATCTATACAAACCCCCCTAATTGTAACTAATATCAGCTCACTAATGACTTGCTCCTTGAGGTAATTACTAGAGTTCTAGTGTGAAGACGTCACCAGTGAAGTTCAACCGTGCCGGGTGTGAAGCAGTAACACACTGATGGCATAGAGGAGGTCGCGCAAACACATCGCGAATTGACCAAATTGGAAATATCAACCGTTAGGAGCCGACTAAGTGGTCCAATGGTAAGGCGTACGCCGCCGAGCCAGAGGGTCCTGGCATTGACACCCCATGGGGTCGTGGGTGTGCACTGCCGAGGAGTCCCATACTAGGACGAAACTCTTCAGCAGTGCACATCCATGACCCCTTCGGGGATTAAATCTACGACATCCTGTCTAAACTACATACTTTGAATAAGCGAAAAATATGATGGGAAGTGTTGAATACAAAATACATCACGAACATTCAAAACACTGAGGATAGTCTGAACTGTTATTCTTCTATCATATGCTTTAATATGATTAACTGATAAAAATTTAAACAAAGTATATCAATTTATTTAAGTTGGATTGTGACTGGTATGTGGAATGAAGGATGCGCGTGTCGTTCTATTTGGGACTAGTCGGCTGAATGTGTCTGCATCCTAATGTTGATGTTCACAGTATGTCGAACTTAACTATTCTCATGTTAATTTAATAGTTCTTTTATGGTACTAATAATTCTTAGCTTACTATTTATACATGATTAGTTACATAATTCAACTTATTGTAGTCAGAATGTTGTAAATTTCTATGAATGGTTTGTAGTTTCCACATAAATATTGAATCACATTACAGTGAAATGTGTTGTCAATTTAAATTAATCTAATAATGTTTACTTATATATTTTGTTCTAATTAATTTAAATGATGAAATTCTCAACATACAAATGATCATTGTAGTTTACTTATTTGTAATAGAAGTTTACATATCATTATTTTGCATAAACATGGAAGTAATTTTCATATGGCGGTTACCCTGTATTGCATGAAATGATTACGCATAGCTTTATTGGTCTATATGTTCATTATGAACGATTTACTGATTTAAGTAGAATTGTTATTGTGTTCATGAGTTGTTCTATTTTCTGATGGAAAAATGTCAGTTAGTCACTGAATGAGAGACCTATGTAGGTGACCGAGTAACATGTGACTTTCTTAAAACAACCAGATATTATGAAGTTATTGTCAGTGATGTTTCGGGTTGGCATTGTGACTAGTTAGTGGAATCCAAGACCTACGTTTCATCCTATTTAGAATTCTTCAGATGGATGTGCCTGCATCTTATTCCTGGTGTTCACACTAAGACTCAAACTCAGTTCGTTTGGTTCCAAACTCTAACGTGTTCACCACTAGGCTACTGAGTCCTGACGATCACACTTGTGCGGTGGTTGTGTATACATAAGTAGAATATATTTGGATCTTCATGTTGATTTATCATGGATTGAAATTCATCAGTCTCTGTTGACATATACGCATCCTGAGTGGATTGTTTAGATATAGCGATCTTTCACATGTATTGTTTGAGTTCGATTGTGACTAGCAAGCGGGAATCAGTTCCAGTCCAAATGTAAACATTAACACTGGGATGCAGGCACATTTGGATGACGAGTCCCAAATAGTATGAAACCTACGTCCTGCATTCTACTTGCCAGTCATAATCCAATTCATATAATACATGTGTATTATCTCTGTATTCAGGTAATTCGCTTAGGATACACATATAACAATAGAGAGTTATTATTTCAGTCTATGGCAAATCAATATGAATATCCAAACATATTTTAACTATTGTCAGTGTGTCCGATGTTCTTAACCTGAAGCTAGAGATGAAAGAATACTTGCATGTGTCAAAAGAGAAATGTCAAAGACATGGATCGATGTGTTGCATATTTCATTCATATTTTGTTCGTATACATACATTCAAAACCAAACTGTACAGCAGAATATGTAAAGCAAAAACAGTGATACCAAGCGAAAAAAGTGATTGTACTGAAACTGGTTATTATATTCACAATAAATTAGCTTCAGATCATTAGTAGAAACTGGCGTAACAGCAATTCGTTTGTCAAATGCAAGTTTAGGACAAACAAATCTTAGAAGTTTTAGCCCCTTTTTATAACGGAGATGCAGCGGCTTTCGCGTCCATATAAGTCTCCTAGCTTAGATGGAATTCGTCTCATGGTCCTTAGGGAATATGCGGATTAAACCCGTCTCCTCCTAAATTTTCCTTCTTATTTGACCTCCAGTTTGCAGGCAAGAAGCCGTTTAAAGGGAAGTAGGGTGTAGTAACACCTGTACATAAAGTGTTGTAGTAAAGCAAATGGTGTCTTATACTCTGTAGTGATCTAGTGGTATCCTCTCATTGACATTTCGTAGCTAACAAAGCCGACCCAGTTTATGAGTTTCTGTTTATAAAGTTAGGTAGTTTGGTCAAGAAACTTTTCATACTGCATACTACTTCATACCTAAGACCTCACTTTGAAAAACGCATATACCTTTCTCCATCTTAAGAAAAACATCGTTATATATTTGCGTGTCCAAAGAAGAGCAACCAACAGGGTAGTGCAATTAAAATACGAATCCTCTGCATTTCGCCTCTTATGTAATACAGGCTAATCAGTGGGGATATATGATGTTAATACATTATATATCCTATAATCGTCTCCACCCTAGTTGATTACCAGTTCCAGACTAAACTTAAGGCAGTATTCTTACAGAATAGATCACGAAAGAGCTCGCACAAAATTTCGTTGTAACTGTTGTTCAATCACGATAGGCAAACCATGGAAATCTTTACTTAGCTAGTTTGTATCGACACCTTAAACTAAATCTTTGCAAGAAGATTCAACTCATGTTTAGACTCTGTTAGCCCTGATGGACAACATTGTGGGAGTTGAAGTAAATGACACGTTACGTTTGTTGTATTACCAGAGCAACTTCTAACGGTCAAACCCACTCTTACGGATGAGAATATGGCAATGGAGGATGGAAGAGAAGTTATATTTGTTCGTGAATAAAGCGACAATGGGATAGCAACGTCTAGGCTGGCAAACTAAAGAGAGAAAGATGCTACCCACAGTGCAGCGTGACGTGATCTAGTGATGATACGTGACCATTCGCCTTCAACTAGTCGTGTCCGTTAAAACAAACATGGTCAGTATGAATGTCGAGGACCTATGTTACTATTTATTCCCGCTACAGAGGGAAACCTATCCTACTCCTACAATTAACCCATAATACAATCCTTTTCTCCTTAGTTCGTAACCAGTAATGTAGCCATTTATGTACTACCTAAAGCCTAAAACACTCCTACCACCTATATGCAGATCACAAGGATCGTGAGTTGGCTAATTTTATTATGGGTAGTTGAAGCTTGGACATACAAGGTCACTGAATCTACCGGTACGTTTAGTACTAAGGTCTACATGAATTTATAATTGTATGATATTGGGTTGAACACACTGTGTTACTTCAAAGCGTTTTGCTATTTTTTCTGTCCACTTTTTAGCTAACGAGCGTAGCATTTGTGTATATTTAAATTATCTCTCAGCATGAATTATGTACGTATACGATCACGTATATCTGTTTCACAATATAGAGGTTTTAGGAGATTCCATACTAATATCCTGATTTTATTACTCAAGAAGTATAGCTTCATTACCACTTCTACTTGGCTTTAATTATATTCATGTCGACATTTGATTTATAAACAGAAGTAAGTGATCCACTTCCCACCTACATCCACATAGATATTCCTATAAATATTTCTCCATCACAGGAAGTGTTTTATTAGTTGTTTTTTGAAGAAAAAGAAATGGAGTCGTAGGACGTTTGTTTAACAGATATATTATTGCTTATCATTTCTACTGCACCCTATGGCCTGTCTTCATGAGTGAATTTAATGATGAATTGATTTAGAGTATGCTGTAAACAAATTAAATTCAGCTGAAAGTCAACTGTCTTACATACTATGCATAATGAGCAAATAAAATCATGCATTTGACCGTACAAATCTTTACCTAATGATATTTATTTTCAACAATACGTGGTCTTTCTAAATGTGATACAAGCTGGAAAGTGATGTTGAACTTTGTATAGTCTTTCAGTACTAGATGGTCTGAAAACTTGACCACAGCCTTATAAAATCAGACACCTCTGATAGGATAGTCATCCTCGGAAAAATAGATCGTGTAAATCAAAACTAAAGCTAAGTTAAGACCTGACACAAGTCATGTATAGTGGTTATTAAGAAGGTTACTCTTAGAGACAGGGCAGCTATCACTTCCCACTTGTTCACACTGTAGAAGGATTCTTATTTAGATACTTTAAGAACTGGTGGTCCCGACGACGCAAGCGTGTGACCGTGATTCCGAACCACCGCTTTGCTCTTGCGTTGGTGGCTCATATTGGAGTAGGTTGGAAAAAACGTAGGAACGCTCAAACTAAAACATAGCACTAACCGATGAAGCCACTGGTCTAGGCCTTATTAACAGTTGCAGATTACACGATTGGGACCCGTGCAAATGCTATAACCAGTAACTAGCAACGCTGTTTGAAAACCAGTGGCAGTGACGCAGGTGCATTCAGTTTTTGTCCTCCGTTATATTGTGAGCTTAAAATTACTTCATACCTTTCTTCAAAACAATTCTTTCTCCCTGTACCATATCCTGTGTTCACAATCTTTTACTACCACTGATGTAACTAATACTTCTACTAATTTGGTGTTCGTCTTGTTGTGTTATTGAGGTTTGGCAACTGTGACCGATGCATACATATGTTAGGCTCTATGTTATACATACATACTCCTAGAGATCATAGAATATGTCAACATTTGCAAGCTCTATAGCGAAGTGAAGTCTGTGGTCCACAAGTTCATAGTCTAGGCTTATTCTGCATATATAATTAGCTTACATTGTGTAATAGAAATCTGAAGACTCGCATGTTTTATGGGTTGCAAACTTACTGCTCCGATCGTAGTTTGCCTAGTCGTCTACAGGAAGTAAATTAAATAGATTCCGCTTCTATTAAGTTGTACCTAAAAATCAGGCGTTAAATGCTTTCCAAACCCTAGTAAATGTTGCAAGTGTTGAGTGGAACTAAGCCTATTACACTCCTTGAAGTCTGTTAAATAATACAGTGATAAATAATTGTGTAGTTACTTCAGAAGGATGTGATACCATTTTTTTTAAAAACATGAACATTTTATACTCATGTTCATCTTAGCTTTGGGGAATATTTATCTCGATATTTACTGACACTAATGCAGTCATGCAACTGATTTTTCTAGCCCCAATCACAACTCTGTTGTTGTACTGCCTATCATTTTGCGATGATATTCTTAAAGATCGATAACCTTCATATGTAAGAAGTTAAACTGCCTACCCAAGACAATTGTTTAAATTTTACAATTTGTGTTTTTATGCTTTACATTTCTTAATACGATAGAGTAATATTTTCCAGGTTGTACTTTCAAATACTGAGCCCAATGTTTTTCTTTGCTTTAGCCAAAAAAGAATCTCTAAAAGAAATATATCCCCCCCCAACTTCATTTTTTCACGCAAGTGGTATAAAATTATTGATGCGTTGAATACAGTAACTAGATTGCTGTTCGTCAACTTATCAAAGCGGAAATTGAACTAACAAAACTGGAATTTAAAAATTCAAACGAACTTTTAACTTCCTGGTATTTTAAGCATGAATTTGCAAAGGCTGAGGATTTCCAATTTATGGAGGAACGTCATCCCCCTTTCAACTCGATTTTCACACTCACTTAAATCAAACTTTATCCAACCGAAGCTACTTGATAAGGCGAAGTATTCTCTTGGTTTGAACGGTGACCTTCGCTATCCTACAACAATGCTTCGTATGTCTGGTGAAAATCTCTTCATAGTCTGCGCAGAATACCCTGTTTTTGAAGATTTTGTACAACATCTTAAACTCCCAGACACGTTCCAAACATGGTTCTCATTGACCGCGCTGCACGTATGGATGTGCTTTGTACGTCTACGTCGAGAAGGAGAAGAAGGATACTTGATGAAGAAATGGATGGACAAAGTATTATCAATACTTCCCTTAACTAGTTTTTCGTAGGCACTTTGGGCAGACATACAACGCAGGATGCGTGCATTCAGAATCTTAACAAGAGTCAACAAGCAGGTTAAAGTTTTTCGAACACAATACTTTGGCAGCATGTTCGCATATGACGAAGCCTTACTGTCCTACTCAGACGCTCATTTTGCTGCAGCATTGTGGAGTAATGTGTGGTTCTCTTCTTCGACGGCTACCTTCCAAGAAATCGAATTATTGATTAAATATGTGAGGAAACAATTAGAACACTTGGACGAAACCTCATCAACAGTTATTCTTGGCCATGGTTCGCCTACTTTCTTACCGTTAATGCAAGACAAAATAGACATTTCTTTTGCTCAAGAGCGTTTGAAGTATTGTTTAACATTTCCTGAACATTTGAAATAAAGCATTTTAGGGATCTTAGTGTCTTTGTTTTAGTCCTATACTGTTCACTCACTAACAAGTGTATTTCACTTACATTTGGTTTTTCACTTTGGTTCCCGTATAAACAGGTACACAGAACGTGTCACAATACTGACTTCACTTTGACCAGTTACCTAGTATCACTGTCAAGTTTAGTGGTATTAATCATTGTGGAAGTGACCCGACGCTCTACTACCTCAACGATCCTATCTTTGGACTAATATCTCTCCATTTTCTTTGAGGAAAATAATTGGCTCTAATTTGATTATTTTAGTAGTATTGTAGTTTACGACAATCGAAAATGAGGAATACGACTTAATGACTTGCAAACCATGACTTAGGTAAAGTGCTCTAAATTTGTTCTTATTATGCTGGATCGGAAACTATGCTGTGTGCGTTTATCTTGGGACCTTGTAGCATCAACCTCTGATCTCCTTAGCCTCTCTGTACTGAAACAACTTTACAATTAATTGTCAAATACGTGGTTCAGATGTAATTGGTTAAAACATAACAATTGTATAGTATGTGAGCTGAACTTTTGTTGACTAATTGTCCTAAACACAATTGTGTATGCACACCAGAAGGACCCACATGGAAAATTTCATAAAGTTATTCGAGGGTCGTGAAACTCGATAGCCAGTTATAAAATTTAACTGCATTCAAGTAACTTACAGTAACTGTTCCAGACCATTTCAGTTATTGACAAAGAAACTAAGTATTGCGTAAATAACATGTGGCTTTACTGGTGCTCCAGCTAACAATCTTTAGAGAGCTGTAATTCGCTAAGTGGGCTACGAAAAGCTCTTATAAACTTCCACAAGACTGCTATGTTGGCGGACACGAACCAACTCTGCGTAGGGTCCTGGATGAATTCCAATTACAAGAACGTCATGAGTCACTCGACCATTTTACAAGTGGAGGGCAGAATCCTAGTTGGGGATTCGGATGAGTCATACGAGAAAAGAACTTCAGCGATTGTAAATGGATTGACTCATATGTTTTTAAGAATTTGTGTAATATGATAATCACCTGAGTGAAAACATCATGGGACGACATGGACTGGCGGAGATGAACGAAAATGGTGAGATGTTTGTAGATTTATGTGCCTTTAACAAAATGAATATAGGTGGTACCATATTCTTCCACAAAAGCATACAAAAAACGATATTGGTTTTATTGGGCCACATTACAGGGGACCAAGTCGACCACATCTGCATCAATAAGGAGTCCAAAAGGACTATGGAAGACGTAAAGGCAAAGAGATGAACTTATATAGCTCCAGGTCACCACCTGGTGGTGGCCAAGATGAATTTGAAGCTAAAGAATCTTTGGACAACTAGAGCAACAGCATTACAAGAGCTGAATACAGCCTTTCTTTGGGATACTGACAAACTCGATGAATTCAAGATAGGTTTCAACAATAAGTTCTAAGCCTTTTACGATCTACTAGAAGATGAGGAAACTACTATAAAGGACAACTGGAAAGGGATTAAGGAAGCAATAACTTCAACATGTCAGGAGGTTTCGGGTGGCAAGAAGGACCATCTTAAGAAATGGATCACTGTTGGCACTTTGGATAAGGTTCAAGAAAACAGCAATCAATAACAGCCGAACGAGAGCAGAGAACCCGACTGTAGCTGCTACCTTGACGTGGCGGCCGGGCTTGCCTATCGTGATGACCCAACCGAGCTATATTGGATGGGACACTTGTTCCTCTAGATCCTACCATGCCAAGCAGATCTGTTGAAGAGCGATAAGACTAAAGGCAGCAACCTGAGATCTGAGGGCGAAGTCGTACTGCTGACTGCAACGGGGTGTGACAGCAGTAAGGTGTTCCCCTCGGATAACCAGCATCTCCAGCGATGCTACCTTCTCACAAAGGAAGGAAGGGGTTAGAAAAGGTCGACCTTAAAAATGTCACACCTCACCTTACTCCACGGATTTCTGTCTCCGACAGTAAGGCCTTCTAAAGAACGGAGCTAACACTTCGAAAACATCCCATAACAAGGTCGTGCGTGATCGGCCTCAAGCAGTTGCCCCTTGGGCTCTGCGATCACGCTCCCATATCACTATGACCAGTACTAATCCAGTTTCCTTTTCAGGTACCTCAAGAAGTAATATCCTACCATGGTGTGGGCAGCCAGGAAGTGAAAACCGCCCTCATACCTCTAACAGCACACGAGATCATCTTGTTCGAGGTCGAATCCCACCCTCAACTCTCAATAACTCTTATCCCTACGCTTAACCCGTCTAGTCTAACTTTCTCACCTCACGCCTCCAATGCTAATGGTTTGAGTTCACGAAATGTGGTTCCTTGTCTCCTGAAACCTTGCACTAAACTACATATCGGAGCTTTTAACGTTTGAACCTTGGGCCAAATAGGACAAGCCTCTCTAGCTATGACCCTAGATTCTTGCTCCATCAATGTCTGCTGCGTCTCCGAAACGCATATACAGGATCCAAGCACAATCATTCGCTTGACCTCACCCTGTGAAAATAAAGAACCGGCCCGATTCACCCTTCGCATTTCCGGAGACCCCACTGCTACCACTCGAGGTCTCTCTGGTGTAGATATAGCTTTAAGTTCAAAAGCTGAACAGGCTCTCCTTGACTGGATTCCCATAGACAGTCGCTTATGCGCTGTCCGTTTGAAGGGGACGGTAAGGACTAGGAAAGATAAGGACACA
This sequence comes from Schistosoma mekongi, assembly GCA_034768735.1. Classification (NCBI taxonomy): domain Eukaryota; kingdom Metazoa; phylum Platyhelminthes; class Trematoda; order Strigeidida; family Schistosomatidae; genus Schistosoma; species Schistosoma mekongi. The sequence continues at coordinate 9,852,205 of CM068307.1, read as the reverse complement.
CGCCGTTGCCTGTTTGTTGTCCCTGCTTACGCTCCCACTGATGGCAGCTCGGATGAATTATACAGAGAGCTTTCCGACCTCCTTCGCCGAGCTAAGCGTACTGACGTAGTGATAGTGACAGGTGATTTTGATGTTCAAGCCGGTAGATTAGGCGAAACCGAAAGGCACCCAGGTGGATCCTATGGTATCGAGACCCAACGAACAGATAATGGCGACCGTTTATTACAACTGTGCCCAGATAACCGTCTATTTCTCGCAAGCACTAACTTTAAACATAAGGAAAGACATCGGTTGACATGGCGGCCCCCAGAGTTAACTCAACATTGGACTCAAATAGACCACATTGCTATCAGCCATCGTTGGAAAAGCTCGGTAGAACACTGCCGCTCACTTTGGAGCACATGTTTAGACTCAGACCACGCTTTAGTACGAGCGCGTATTAGTCTGCGTCTCAATGGACGTAAAAGACCCACGGCAAAAATCCCCATACGAGTTCAACTTAATGATGAAAAAGTCAAGAATATATTTCAGGAACAACTTAAAAACCAATTAGTCAACTGTGTAAGCAATACACATACCGAGTCAGCTTGGAATGATATCCAAAAAGCTGTCGAAACAGCAGTAATATCTACTAGTAAACTAGACCAAAAAGTTAGGAAAACTCAGTGGATTTCAGCTGCGTCTACTGAACTGATAGATGCTCGGCAACACATCCCACCTGGTTCTGAATACGATGAAGAGCGAGGGGAACTTAAAGACAAACTGGTTAAAAGCTTACGGAATGATCGTGAGCAGTGGTGGGTGGCGAAAGCTAAAGAGATGGAAAAGGCAGTGGCAATAGGTAACAGTCGGCAACTGTTCAGACTTATCAAGGGAACGGGTATCAGAAATCTGACTGTAAGTGAAATTATCTCAGAAAAAGATAAGAGCACTATTTAGTGTCAATCCAGAAGGTTGGACCGATGGGCAGAGCACTTTGGGGAACAGTTCAATTGGCCCTCGGCGTCATCCAAGTTGCTCACCGTTCCCAAGAAATCTGAATGGCAAATTAATATTGGTCCTCCAATTCTTTGTGAGGTTGAGAAGACTATAGGGAAATTAAAGCGAGGAAGAGCAGCAGGACCCGATGGATTAACCCCTAAGATATTTAAGGATGGTGGTCAAGTTTTAGTAGCGAGATTAACTGAGATCTTGGCTAGAATCTGGGAACTGGAAGTAATCCCACCTGACTGATCTCAAACACTAATCGTCCCAATTTATAAGAAAGGTCAAAAGTCCTCTTGTGACAATTATCGTGGAATCAGCTTACCAAATATAGTGTCCAAAATACTAGCTTCAATAATACTTCGGCGTCTAACTAAAGCTCGTGAAGAGCAAACTCGAGAAAACCAAGTTGGTTTCAGACCTGGACGTGGTTGTGTAGACCAAATATTCACACATCGCCAGGTTCTGGAACACAGACACAATTTTAGACGCCCAACAATAGTTGTATTCTTTGACATTAAGGTGGCGTTTGACTCTATCGATCGTAAGGTTATGTGGCAATGTCTGTCATTGAAAGGCGTACCAGAGAAGTACATTAACCTTATACAAGCTCTCTACTCGAACACTACATGTCGAGTCAGAGCTTATGGCAGATTGTCATCAGAACTGATTACCTCAAGTGGTGTTCGTCAAGGTTGTCCGCTTTCCCCATTTTTATTTAATTTTATCATTGATATACTTTTAGAGTTAGCATTGACATCGTCTGACTTCTCCGGGGTTGATCTCCTTCCAGGAGATAAACTTGCTGACTTAGAATATACAGATGATATAGTTCTCTTAGGTGAAGATGCTGATAAAATACAGAATATTTTGACTACCTTAAACAAGAATGTAAGGATGTTTAGGAAGCGATTCTCTCCACCCAAATGTAAAATGTTACTTCAAGATTGGCTTGATTCAACACCGAAGTTAGTGATATGGAGTGAAACAGTTTAATGTGTTGACCGCTCCACTTATCTTGGGAGCCTCATCAGTCCTTACGGTCTGGTGCCTACTGAAATCTCGGCTGGTATACGTAAGTCCCGATTAGCTTTTGGAAATTTGCGTCATCTGTGGCGTTGGCGAGACATCCGACTACTGATTAAAGGACACGTCTACAGCACAGTAGTTCAATCCGTTCTACTTTATGGATGTGAAACATGGCCATTAAGGATAGAGGATATTCGTAGGCTCCTAGTATTCGACCACAGGTGTCTTCGAAGCATTGCTCGTGTTTGCTGGGACCAACGAGTAAGCAATATGTGGGTTAGGAATAGAGTACTAGGTAAATACGGTAAATCTATTGACGAAGTAGTAAATCTCCATCAGCTAAGGTGGTTAGGACATGTGTTACGTATGCCTGATTACCGCCTACCTCGACGAGCAATGCTGTCTGGTGTGGGAGTAGGTTGGAAGAAAGCTAGGGGCGGCCAGTCCATGAAGTCATTGACAGTTGGGCTGAGCCATGATAATAGATGCAGACTACCTAGTTAGGGTCCACGTGATGCACGCAATAAATGGTTAAAGACTTTGGGCGATATGGCTCAAAATCGTTCGCAATGGCGCAGGTGCATCCACTCCTTGTCTTCCTCCAAATTCTAAGTTTCCGAACTTATCATAATCTTCTCTTTACCCAATCATCATATTTTCTTAAATCTTATCTCCGATCTCTATTCCTTTCCATTAATACTAACTCTGTTACTACCTCCCCTACTCTGGGATTTGATTCGACAATTTAATCTCTATCTGGTAATTTGGGTATGGCAACTTGAACTGATGTACACATGTACCAAGTTCTACGTTGTACCTGACTGAGTGACTGACTGAAGAGCAGAGTAAGCCAAGGCACAGATCAAATGCACAAGAAAAAACAAGCACGTGAAGAGGAGCATTAGAGCTGATAAGCGGCACCGTCACTTATAGATGACAACTGAAAAAGCCTCACGAGAAGGAAATATGATACAACGCGGAAGGTCGCTGGAAAATACAGTAAATCAGAATAACCACTCAAACACAAGGAAGGCAAGCCAGTCACTGATACCCAAGAACAGTGAAACTAGTGGGTAGAACACTTCGAAGAACTTATGAATAAACCAGCCCCACTGAATCGACCAGTCATCGAAGCAGTATCTACGGATCTCCCTATAAATACCGACCCACCAACAATTGAGGCGATCAAAATGGCCATTTGACAAATCAAGAGTGGTAAGTCAGAAGGGCCAGATAACTTACTAGCTGAGCAAGGCACTGAAGTCAGATATATAAGTAACTGCAACGATGTTCCACATTCTATTCAGGAAAATTTGGGAGGAAGAACAAGTGTCTACAGACCGGAAAGAAGGGTACCTCATCAAGATACCAAAGAAAGGTCTTAGCAACAATGAGAACTATAGATGCATCACTCCACTCTCAGTATCAGGAAGTGTCTTCCACAGAGTGTTATTAAGCCAAATGAGAAATCCAGTCGATGTTCAATTTCGGAATCAACAGGTTGGATTCCGTAAGGATCGATCATGTAGCGACCAAACTGCGACACTACAGTTCATTACTGAACAATCACTTTAATGGAATCCACCACTTTGCATTAATTTCCTTGAATATGAGAAGGTATTTGAGAGCGTGGATAAAACATTATGGAGTCTTCTTCGACATTATGGTGTACTCGAGAAGATAGTCAACATCATAAGGAATTTTTACGATGGACCACACTGTAAAATCGTGCATAGAGGTCAACTCACAGATTCATTCGAAGTGAAAACCGGTGTCAAACAGGGCTGCATACTCTCATCTTTCCTCTCTCTACTGTTGGTTGACTGGATTATGAAAACTGCAACACCCCAAGGCAAGCACGGAATACAGTAAACAACGTTACTGCAACTAGATGACTTGAACTTTGCAGACAGCCTAGCTCTTCTATCCTTCACACGGTAACAAAGACAAGTGAAGACGGACAGTGTAGCAGCAGCCTCTGAAGTAGGCCTAAACACACACAAAGGGAAAAACAAAATTACCAGATACAAAACAATGAGCACTAACCCAATTGCACTTGACGGAGTGGCTATCGAATATGCGGAAGCGTTTACATACCTGGGTACCATCATCGATAAACAGGGAGAGTCTGATGCAGATGTGAGGGTGTAGATTGACAAGGCGAGAGCGGCATTTCTACAACTGAAAAACATCTGGAATTCAAGCTAGCTGTCAATCAACATCGAAATCAGGATTTTCAATACAAATGTAAAGACAGTTTTATTGTATGGAGCTGAAACTTAGAGAACGACGAAAAGCATCCTTCAAAATATACAAGTATTTATAAACAACTGTCTGCAAAAGATACTTGGGATCCGTTGGCCAGATACCATCAGCAACAACTTTCTGTGACAGAAAACAAATCAACTTCCAACCGAGGAAGAAATTATGAAAAGATGGTGGATATAACACACATTGAGGAAATCATCACAGTAGGTCAAGACAAGCGCTAACTTGGAATCCTGAAGGCCAAAGGAAAAGGGGAAGACCAAAGAACACATTACGTCGGGAATTGGTGGCAGACATGAAGAGAATGAACAGCACTTGGGAAGAACTGGGAATGAAAACCCAGGACAGAGTTGGTTGGAGAATGCTGGTGGGGGGGCCTATGCTCCATTATGAGTAACAGGTATTGATTGATTAATTGAAAAGAGTGATCAAAACTCAGGAATCATTAGGTCTTCATTTTACTCAAAACTTACCGTTTGCAGCTATTACAAACTCAACTAATACAGTATTAGTAGTATGAAGTTTTAGCTTTTTCCTGTTTACAGACATCAAATTAGTGATAATGAATATAACTACTTACTGATGTTCCTATTCTTAAAATCAGGAAAATAGGGTATACGGAACTAGCTTTAATGCTAGGAAACAATATTACATAAGAGACATCACTTTACGCTACATCAGAAAGACGCTAGAATAGCTTTGATATGTACAATAAATTTGAAAAGAAATGTAAATATGTCATAGGATATAGACCTATATATCCTGTTGAAAGTTATTAGGAATCATTCGTAAACAACTTTGAATAAAGCAGACATTTCAGTAATCAAATGTAGCATAAGATTAGATGATTTTAAAATCACTGGTGTATGCGACATGGGAGATGGAGAATAATCGTATCAAATAAATCACACAAAACATCAATCGTGTTGACTGAAATTCATGTATGAGGAATTGATGAAAAAGCTTTGATATCCCACACCTAAAAATAAGAAGAATCATGAATTAGTCAGTAGCAACTTAAGCTTTGTAAAAATGTATATGATATATTTACACAAATACGTTTTGTAATGCTATGAGATCGAAAACAGTTCAGTATAAATTGCAAAAACTTAATTACTCTTTAGTCCCATACGTAAACAGTTTTGTGTAATCAGATTATTCACAATGTATTGCGGGAATATATCACAGTTCAGATAAACGCCATTTTATTACCGAATTACTTAACAACATTTATAGCTATGTATATGTATATATATATATATACATATATATGTATATATATATATATATGTTCTTCCTTTTAATTTCAAAAATGATGCCCAATACAATTTCTGAACTTTTCTAACAACTGACAGGCACTTTTCACGTCATTTTTTTCAAAGAAAAAAATTTACTGTATTCGGAAATGTCCCAAAGTACACTAAGCATTGGAATGTCTAAATTTACGCTACTACTAAATGAAAAATCCTTAGCAAGTTAGAACAATTGCTATCATACAGCAAGGAAAGCAAGTCAGTCATTACATTTGAGTGGTATAGCTATTAGTTACTGCATACAACTGACTAGCTATACATTTTAAGTAATTCATAAATGCTTAATTTTGATTTGCAGATAAAATTTATGGACAAAAACAAACTACGTTGCTTATACTTACCGGTACATAGTCTAATAACTTATTTTAGCACATTGTTTTTAAGTTTGATAGACACATAGATAATGTCTATCAAATCATACATAACACAAGCAACATACCAACTAACTGTTCTTGTGCACTTCACAAGAAGAAATAAGTTAAATGGTAAATAATCCACATATGAGTAATATTTAACCAGTATTTAATGAAATTCATCACATTTGTTGATAATAAGAAATTGAATAACATCTGTCAAGTAGGGTGGTTCATATAATTTGTACTACAGCATTCTACTTCATCAATGAACTAGCAGTGAAGTGTATTTATATAGAGTCTGGCATCAAATTAAGCAAGTATTATTGTAAGTTGGATTGTGACTAGCAAGTGGAATCCAGGACACGCGTTTCGCCCTATTTGAGACTCATCAGCTGGATGTACCTGCATCCCAATGTTGATGTTCACAATGGGATTCGAAATCGATCCGTTTCGTGTCGAACGCCACCACAATCACCACTAGACTACTGAGTTCAGATAGTCACACTTGTACAACGGGCGCATTGGTACTAGGACGAACTTTTATGTTCCCGTTGATTTGTTATAGACTGAAGACGGTCAGTTTCTGTTGTTATATGTGCATCCTGAGCGGACTGCCTCGATGTAAAGGTTATTCACAAGTATTATTTCAAGTTGGATTGTGACTGGCAAGTGGAATCCAGGACGCGTGTTTCGTCCTATTCGGGACTCATCGGCTGGATGTACCCGCATCCCAATGTTGTTCACAGTGGGATGCGCATATAGCAACAGAGATTGACCAGCTTCAGTCTATAACAAATCAACGGGAATATACAAGTTCATCCTAAAGTTAAACAAATGTTTTGCTATTCAATTAAATCCTATGATGGAGAGGGTTAAAAACTGTGACTTGGTAGTAACTGAAAGTAGAACATCTAAGCAACTGAGTGATTTACTAAAAAATTGACGTGAAACCCTTAATTACTAAAGATATTGAGAATAAAAGTTGTCTTTATGATATTCAAACCTAACTTTCAATAGTCATTAGAATAGTACTCACTGAATGGTATTACCACCTCAGACATTCTTAGTTGACTTTATCCACACGATTCAAAAGTATGATTTAAAAGATATGCTTACAAATTGCCACTGATAAAATGATTCAAAGGATTTATTTATACCATAACTAGCAGAAAGGTATTAATAAAAATTCATGTGCATAGGTTTTATGATGCAAGGGGTCACATTTTACGTAAGCAGAAAATAGAAAATTACCGAGCCAAAAAGATACAGAGTGAGTTTAACAGCATCCATTTAATTTATGTTGATTTATTTTAGCCAGACGTGCCCCTATAAACACTACTTATCCGTAAAGTTATTCAAATATTCCTACTTTTCAACTGATGTGAAATATTAACTCATTATGAATACTCAGCGCAAGTATTATTTCATAAAAACAGAACGTGAAACAAATAACAAAATTACATATTAGTATGCCATTAATACGTTACTAACTAAATTTATCAATAGATTCCATAAAATTGCGTAAACTAATTGATATGCCGGGAACCTAAAGAAGATTGATTATCTTCGAGAACTGCTTTTTGTAGACTATTTCAGTATATTCAAAATGAACAATTTATTTCTATTATCATTCAGTTCTCAAAGTCAGACTCTTCAATTCGAACGTGAAGACAGTCATGCTGTATGGAGCTGAAACTTGCAGAATTACTGCAAACATCATCAGACGGATACAAGTATTTATAAATAACTGCCTACGCAAGATACTGAATGTCCGTTGGCTGAAAACCATCAGCAACAACTTACTATGGGAGAGGACAAACCAACTTCCAGCCGAAGAGGAAATTAGGAAAAGACGATGGAAATGGATAGGACATACACTACGCAAACCATCAGACTGCATCACGAGATAAGCATTAACATGGAATCCTGTTGGGAAGAGGAAAAGAGGAAGGCCAAAGAACACGCTGCGGCGAGAATTGGAAGCAGACATTAAAAGGATGAGCAGCAACTGGAAGCAATTGGAAAGGATTGTTCAGGACAGAGTTAAATGGAGAACCCTGGTGAGCGGCCTATGCTCCTCAGCGAGGTGTAACGGGCATAAGTAAGTAAGTAAGTAAGTAAGTAAGTAAGTAAGTAAGTAAGTAAGTAGTAAGTAAGTAAGTAGTAAGTAAGTAAGTAAGTAAGTAAGTAAGTAAGTAAGTAAGTAAGTAAGTAAGTAAGTAAGTAAGTAAGTAAGTAAGTAAGTAAGTAAGTAAGTAAGTAAGTAAGTAAGTAAGTAAGTAAGTAAGTAAGTAAGTAAGTAAGTAAGTAAGTAAGTAAGTAAGTAAGTAAGTAAGTAAGTAAGTAAGTAAGTAAGTAAGTAAGTAAGTAAGTAAGTAAGTAAGTAAGTAAGTAAGTAAGTAAGTAAGTAAGTAAGTAAGTAAGTAAGTAAGTAAGTAAGTAAGTAAGTAAGTAAGTAAGTAAGTAAGTAAGTAAGTAAGTAAGTAAGTAAGTAAGTAAGTAAGTAAGTAAGTAAGTAAGTAAGTAAGTAAGTAAGTAAGTAAGTAAGTAAGTAAGTAAGTAAGTAAGTAAGTAAGTAAGTAAGTAAGTAAGTAAGTAAGTAAGTAAGTAAGTAAGTAAGTAAGTAAGTAAGTAAGTAAGTAAGTAAGTAAGTAAGTAAGTAAGTAAGTAAGTAAGTAAGTAAGTAAGTAAGTAAGTAAGTAAGTAAGTAAGTAAGTAAGTAAGTAAGTAAGTAAGTAAGTAAGTAAGTAAGTAAGTAAGTAAGTAAGTAAGTAAGTAAGTAAGTAAGTAAGTAAGTAAGTAAGTAAGTAAGTAAGTAAGTAGTAAGTAAGTAAGTAAGTAAGTAAGTAAGTAAGTAAGTAAGTAAGTAAGTAAGTAAGTAAGTAAGTAAGTAAGTAAGTAAGTAAGTAAGTAAGTAAGTAAGTAAGTAAGTAAGTAAGTAAGTAAGTAAGTAAGTAAGTAAGTAAGTAAGTAAGTAAGTAAGTAAGTAAGTAAGTAAGTAAGTAAGTAAGTAAGTAAGTAAGTAAGTAAGTAAGTAAGTAAGTAAGTAAGTAAGTAAGTAAGTAAGTAAGTAAGTAAGTAAGTAAGTAAGTAAGTAAGTAAGTAATCATTCAGTTCTCCCCTGCCCTACTCTCCAATTTGACACATTAACTGTTAGTGTATCATTTATTATTGATGAACAATGGTTAATCGATTGCGTATACGTACTCCAGTTCGTATTCACTATTGCTCCTATTTTCTGTTAATGTTAGTTCCCCAATTTGTTAACGGTGTGGTCTGGTTTTGTATGTATATAAACGAATGATTGGAAACAATAAAATTCTGATTCTGTCTGACTGGCCTATCGTCTTGTTCTTCAATCACTAGATCGGGACCGAGTGGGCAAAGGGCAAACGAGCATTACCGACTAGGCACATCTAACTGATGTTTCGCTCAACCGACTAATTATCGTGCGTCATAACACTAACAAAAAAAATCCACCGGAGGGACAAGGATGGATAATTGCGTCTACAATAACAACAAGATATAAATTTGTAGATAGAGCGTTGAAGTCACTTATTATAAAACTTCTGCACCTACTTGGCCAGGATTTGAGCTCATCAATCTTGAAGTCATCAGCTTTGGATTATGGACTGCGAAATACTAGGACTAATTCGATGTCTTGTTTTTTACTATACAAACGACATCTTTCTAACTAATATGATTACTGTCATGTGAAACCGTTTCTACAGAGCTTATAGATAGTCTGGTTTTAATATACAGAATCTCATCTCCCCTACAGCCTAATCTCTCAGTTCTAGAAAGAGAAATCTCAAAGCTGAACTTTACTGTCACTATTCTCCGTTGTAAGGCATGTTTAAGTGACAACAACTGTACCAACATTAAAAAGACCAGCAGACTACGGGCTGTTGTGTAACAGAGCATTCTATTTGGTACTTTACCGTCCCGGCACAGTAGTTTTGGTATTATCTGGTTTCAATGTTCATCATGAAAAAATCATAAGCATGGAATTTTGAAGTTTGGTAATTTTCATTAATTGTGGTGTTTGGGATATGTTTCACGTAAAACGAACTACCACTTAACTCTACGTACGATGACGACTGTGCAAGGGTAGGATAAAAAATGCTAGGGGTGGCCAAAGTACAATATAGCGTTAGTTCATGAATTCTCTGACTACTAGTGTGAGCCCTCGTGGTAGATGTAGACAACTAGGCCGATGTCCATGCGATTATCGTGACTAATAGTTGACGACTCTAGGTGAAGTGGTTCGGCATCGATCACAATCGAGCAGATGCATTCACTCTTTTCGTCCACCTAAATCCTGAGCCTTTAAATCGTTATATGCATTTTTTGGACAAATTGACTCTTTCATCTTGAATCACATTCGTTTAGTCCCCCCCCCAATACTTTGGTATTCATCTTTCCTATACTAACGGGATGTGATAACTTGGACCGATTCACATATGTGCTAGGTTCTGCGTTGTACATGATTGACCGACTGAAATAAGAAAATGCTTGTCAATGGGAGAAAGCGGAAGTCACCACTGGACACTGTGACCGATTCTCAGCCATATCGCCTAGTGTCTCCAGCCATTAATTGCGATCATCACGCGGACCCCAACCAGGTAATCTACATCTACCTACATGGCTTAGACCAGTAGTCAAGGACTTCATGGACTGATGCCATGTTTTGGTTTGGCAGCCCCTAACCTTCTTCCATCCTACTTCAGCCCTAGCTAACATCGCGCGACGGGGTAGACAGTGGTCGGGCATGCGCAATACATGTCCCAGCCATCTCAGTCGATGAAGGTTAATGACTTCTTCGACTGATTTACCGTGTTTCCCAATAACCTTTTGTCTAACTCACCTGACTATTTAAGCATTACAGTTTCTTTAGAAAACTGGCTAAATAAATAACTACTGATTCTAAACATAAGTTATCAGTACAATGAAATGATCCCATATTCATCATCATCAGTAACGAAGAACCGGGCACAAACGTCCGTAGGTTCAAGTTGCCATACCACACTAGCACTACGAGATTATTGAGGTAACGTATAGACAGAATACAAGAGGGAAGAGTAAAGTAAAGATGTCCAGAAAATAACAATAGAATTCAAGATCTAGATTAGGCTAAAGAGTGAATACACTTGCGACACTGTGACCGATTCTCAGCCATATCGCCTAGTGTCTCCAGCCATTAATTGCGATCATCACGCGGACCCCAACCAGGTAATCTACATCTACCTACATGGCTTAGACCAGTAGTCAAGGACTTCATGGACTGATGCCATGTTTTGGTTTGGCAGCCCCTAACCTTCTTCCATCCTACTTCAGCCCTAGCTAACATCGCGCGACGGGGTAGACAGTGGTCGGGCATGCGCAATACATGTCCCAGCCATCTCAGTCGATGAAGGTTAATGACTTCTTCGACTGATTTACCGTGTTTCCCAATAACCTTTTGTCTAACCTCACTATTACTAATCCGGCTATTCCATGATATACGAGCGATGTTACGAAGATTCTTATGGTCAAATATCTGGAGTCGACGCATATCTTGAGTTTTCATAGCACACGTTTCGCAGCCATATGTTAAAATGGCGAGGACTGCTGCGCAGTACATCCGGCCTTTCGTTGAGACACAGATATCTCGTCTGCGCCACAAGTGCCGTAAATTGGCAAATGCCAGTCGGGCTTTCTGAATCCATGCCGAGATTTTGTCAGACACCGACCCATTAGGGGTGATGAGACTTCCGAGATAAGTGAAGCGATCAACGCATTCAATTACTTCACTCCCTATAACTAATTTAGGAGAAGAAGCAGGCCAGTCCTGGAGTAACAGTTTGCATTTGGGAGGGGAGAAGCGCATCCCTAATATGCCTGCATCGATACTCAAGGTGTTCAAGAAACCATGAATGCTGTGCGCGTCTTCACCAAATATGACTATATCATCTGCATATTCTAAGTCGACAAGAGAACCTCCTGGAAGGAGATTAATTCCTGAGGAGTTAAAAGAAGTGTGAGATTTCTAAGAGTACATCTATGATAAAATTAAATAAAAAAGAGGATAAGGGTCAACCCTAACGAACCCTGCTTGAGGATGAAATTTCTCGTGACAATTCGCCATATGATCTGACTCGACCAGTGGTGACCGAGTAGAGAGCCTTTATAAGGTTAATGTACTTTTGAGGTAAGCCTTTTAATGACAAACATTGCCACAAGACTTCACGGTCAACAGAGTCGAACGCTGCTTTCAAGTCAGGAAATACAATTATAGTTGGACGTTGGTACATATGTCTGTGTTTGAGGACCTGGCGCAGGGTGAATATGTGATCAATGTAATCCCGGCCAGGTCTGAAACCAGCCTGGTTTTCTCGAGTCTGCTGTTCCCTAGTGTTGGTTAAACGTCAGATGATTATAGAGGCTAATATTTTAGATACTATATTAGTCAAACTGATTCCTCTGTGGTTATCACAAGAGGATTTCTGTCCCTTTTTGTAGATTGGAACGATCAGCGATCGAGATCGGGCAGATGGGATGGTGTTCAGTTCTCAGACTTTGGCTAATATATCAGTCAACCTGCACGATAAAACTAGACCACCATCCTTAAAGATATCAGTAGACAACATATCAGGTCCTGCTGCTTTCCCTCGTTTCAATTTACTTATGGCGTTTTCAACTTCACTGAGAGTTTGAGGACCTGTGCCAGTTTTCCATTCGGGTAGCTTGGAGATTGTGGGTAAGCTAAGAGTGGCTGGGGGCCAGTTGAACTGTTCCTGAAAGTGTTCTGCTCATCGTTTTAATCTTCTAGATTGAGAGTAAATCACCGACCCATCTTTTCCAGAGATAATTTTACTAACTGCCGATTTCTTGATACCGGTGTCCTTAATAAGTCGGAACAGCTGTCTACTATTGCCTGCCGCTGCCGATGCTTTTATCGCTTTTGCTTTTGTTGCCCACCACTGTTCACAATCCTTACGCAGACTCTTTGTCAGTCTACGTGTCAGTTGTCGTCGCTCTTCGTCATACTCCGAGCCTGATGGAACGAGTTTTCGAGCCTCCATCAGTGCACTAGAAGTTTTAGAGATCCAATGGTCTTTCACTTGATTGGGGTTAGATGCAGATAGCGCTGCTGCGTTTACACCTGCTTTAAAATCATTCCAAGCTACTTCGCGATGAACCTGTTGGTCGTGGGCGACTAAATGCTTAGCCAAACCATTCATAAATGCAATCTTAGCATTCTCAGCCTCAAAGTGATACCTAAAGGGTTTACCTGATGTAACCTTTCTGCGACCAACAAAACGCATAGAGATACGTGCTCTCACTAGGGCGTGGTCAGAATCTAGACACGTGCCCCAGAAAGAGCAGCAGTCCTCTATACAGCCTCTCCAACGGTAGCTGATGCCGATGTGATCAATTTGTGTCCATCATTGTGTAGATGTTGGGGGTCGCCAGGTTAAACAATGTCTCACCTTATGCTTAAAGTTTGTGCTAGCTAAGAATAAAAGGTAGTCTGAACATAACTGCAACAGACGATCTCCGTTGTCTGTTCTCTGGGCTGGGATGCCGAGTAACCCACCTAGGTGCTTTTCAGCCTGATTTAGTCTACCTACGTGGGCATTAGAATCTCCTGCTATAATTACTATGTCTGAGTGCTTAGCTTTCTGAAGGAGGCTAGAGAACTTCATATAGAACTCGTCTTTCATTTAATCTGTGCTGCAGTCAGTGGGGGCATAAGCAGAGACGACAAAAAGGCATCGGCGTGTGTCCCTATCTTTCCGAGTTCGTACTGTGCCATTTAGACGGACAGCACATAGACAACTGTCTACAGGAATCCACTCGAGAAGAGCCTGCTCTGCTCGTAAGCTTAGTGCTATACCTACACCAGCGAGGCCACGTGAGCTAGCTGTAGGGTCTCCAGATAAACGAAGAGTGAAGTGTGCAGTTCCATTGCATTGACTAGGTGAGGTCAAACGGATGGCCATGCTGGGATCCTGTATGCGTGTTTCGGAGACACAGCATACATCAATTGCAAGACATTCTAATGTTTTAGCTAAGGCAGCCTGTTGACCGATTTGACATAGCGTACGCATATTAAGAGCTCCAACATGAAGTTTAGGGTGTGGCTTCAGGAGACCTGGTATGACATTTCGGGAACTCGGGTAACCAGTACAAGTGGCACGCATGGAAAATGTAGTAGAAGTGTTACAAGTAAAGACCAAAAAGGGAGAACGTGTTTGATCATGAACAAGGTGAACTCGAGTGCTATTAGAGGTATGAGGGCAGTTATCACTTCCAGGCTGCCCACACCGTGGGTCATTCTTGAGGAACCTGAAAGAGAAAGGGGATAAGGGGAGGTTGTGATGACCTGAGAGTGTGACCGCAGTGTCCAGGGGACAGCTGTTTGAGGTCGGTCACCTATATTAATTGTTGCTCCGGTTGTCAGAAGGGGGGGGCATCGGCCCCATGGCTTCCGAAGGAACTCGGCTTTCACCATGAAGCGTCAAATCAGTCCTTCCAATTCCCAGGGCAGAGTTAGAATGGTCATAGAGGTTTTTACTCGTAAGCTGTTTTTTTAGCATGGTAGTTGTTTTACGGGGTGGGGTTGCTAACCCTATGCCCAACCCTCCTCCTTTATCCGGGCTTGGGACCGGCAGCAACCCTGTGGGGGCTCCAGGCGGACCAAATTTATTCGATAACCAAATACAGGCAATCGATATATGGAAGCACTATATGTATATGAAATAGCTACCAAATGTTTCATGTGTCAGTCTAGATAATATGCTTTGATGCATTATCAGAGCTCTCATACATCATTACTTACAATTCGTTATCGAGGAACGAGCCGCTTTGCATTCTACACACCTCCTACTTTAATTTTCAAGTGGTTGCGCAATTCTGTACTGTAACTAAGTAAAAGGTTAAATAATCATAAAATCACTTACTCTGCATCAGTTATTAGAGGAAAGCACTGGCTGCATATACGAACATCTTTTTCAAAACCCATGCACGGTAGGTTTGAACGATAAGGTGAACATTTATCGCAAACAGCATGACCACATCGACGACAGTGATGCTAATGATCGCAAAGTAAAAATATGAATGCAAATATAAGCCCCAGAAAAAGAAATGAATTGTAGCGTAGAAGTCCGGATGAAACAACAGTAAAACAGATAGTGAACAAATCTATGCCAGCAAAGCATCCTATTTGTGGTTTAAGTTCTCTACACGATTAAAACCAGCCATTAGAGGCTTAATGTATCATTGTCATATCTTTGCTTGATTACTACATTTTAAAAATACCTGTTTGTGTTCCTAACAATTTTAGATTTTAAGGACGGTAGTTTAATCAAAATATTAGGAACGTATAGAGCTAAAATAAGTACCAGCTGCATACCGTGAACAACTTTTGCCTAAGGATACTGAGTATGTAACTTCACAAAAGCGAAACTGTAGAGAAATACAGTGGTTGTGTGATCTAGGCATACCATATGCCCAAAACTGACCGGAAAATGTTCTAGCTATCAAATAGTTAAACGAAGTTCATTGATACTAGTTTAAACACTGTAAGCATTCGACATAAATCGTTTAATCGAGAAGAAACTTATTTTCCCAACTTTGTGTCAGTGGGATAGTTGTATTTTGCAATCCATGATTAGCTGTTAGGTTTCAGTAGAACTATTTGGGCAAGTATTTACTAAAAATCGGTAACTAAGTTATTATTGAAGCTTTCAAAATTTACTCTCTTGTCACATACCCAATCAAAATTTATTGCTTCGGCACAGAAGACCTACTTAATACCACTTTATGCCAAAACTGTAATAGTGAGAAACACTGTGATTTCGATTTTGTTCGTTACTATGCTCGATTATCTGTGAAAGTCATCCGTGTCATAGCCAACGGTAACAAAAAATTATATTAGCTTCAAGAACACCCGCTACTGTAGAGTTTATCATCAGCCAATAAATGATTGTCCATAAAACATGAAATCTTCGGATACAGGAAGGTTTTTGATAACACACTGGTCACCTCCAGGGAATTATGACAGGTTGATTCACGTGGTTTTACCTTCGAGCAATATTGTCAGTTTGTACAAATATACGCGGACTCGAGAAGAAATGGAATCTTTATTCCTGAGCGTTAAATCGTTCATGCTGATTTCAATTACGAATCTTTCAAGTTACAATTATGGCACTAATAGATGTTACTTGTGAAACGCTGAAAACGGCTGAGTGGGTTAGTACCGATTTTCTATATAATCTGGATTTTCCTTAAAGCAACTATAATTATTATGGAATGAATAGTGAGATGCTAATAACGTGACTAAAACTAGTCAAACTAAAGGAGTTGTATCGAATCATTAAACACACATTTAACGAAAAACTTAAAAAACAAGTACCTGACGCACACCAACCGACATGTTATTCCACATTTTACGGACATTCCAGAAAAATGGGCCGCTACAGATATGACAGATGTCTGATTCTGACCAGTTAGGACTTTCCATACGTGAAGGGTCCATAAACCAGAAAATCAGGTATCCATCAAAGCCACCAGAGATTAGCAATCCTTTATATTTGCTATCCTTGACATTTGTAAGAGAAGCACCCATACTCCACCAACATATTGAAGATACTTCTTTAGTATGCCCCTTGATGGAAACGAAGTACAAAATAAATTATTAGCACCAATATACAGTGGCTGTCTTATCACCTAGTGACAGCTTTTATTCTTAAAGTATCTAATAAGATTAAGTTAAAAAGAAACTCATGATACAGAACTGCCCTCTACAATGATAAGACCAAAATAGTGTTACTTACAACAAACCATGTACACCTTCATAAAAGGAACTAAAAGGGTACTTTATGCCATTTCCTGAGTTGTAGCTGAAAACGAATTGTTGAGTTTAAGTGGCAATTTAGAAACCCGGAACCTCAGTAACGGGGAAAACTAACATTATGATTAAGAACTATACTTTGTATATTTTCATGTTTTTAAACTGTGTTAAGCAGAAATTTGCGTACTTAAGAAATGAAAATGAACCCCATAGTAATATGCTCGAACACAGCCTCAGTGAGTATCAGTGGCTTGTTATAACATGATACATTCAAAAAATGGAAATTAAAACAATACATAACACATTGGAAAGTATATGAAATACGCTTACAATAATGCACTCACTTGCAGTTCAAAAGATGAACCTTTAGCCCCACCAATATCCCAAAAGATAACAGAATGATCGGCGCTGCATGAAAACAGACGAGAATTCGTACTATCCCAAGCAAGAAACGATACTGACTGTTCATGTCCACGGAGTTCACGAATTACACGACACTGTGCCTGGCCATTAACTTGATTAATGCTCAACAGAGTGATGCGACCGCTGCTATCACCAACAAACACGTAGTGGGAGCCTGCGTCAAGCCTACATTCAAGGAAATGTAAATGCTAAAACTAATAACTACGATAGTTAAGAAAATGATAACTGAAAGCAAGAGAAATACGTATATGTTGAAAAAATTAATTAATGAAAGGATCCAATAGAGGATAATAACTACAGTTAGCTTAGGCTAGTTAGAATGAATTGCACAACCAATTGAAAATTAAAGTAGGAGGTGTGTGGAATGCAAAGCGGCTCGTTCCTCGATAACGAATTGTAAGTAATGATGTGTGAGAGCTCTGATAATGCGTCAAAGCACACTACCTAGACTGACAAATGAAACATTTGGTAGCTATTTCATATATACACTGTACTAGTCAAAACAATTCACTTACTCTAAACACGTGGCCGAGTGCTCCAAAATATGTTCACATATCCGTCTACCGCTATTGGTTGAATACCATGCGATTGAACGATCTTTGGAAGCAGATACGATCCAACCCATATCTGGTGTGCAAACAATCCCAGTTACTCTAGCGGTGTGGGACAAATAGTCTCTTTTGTGTTCAACATGATTCAAATCTTCAGAAACATCATATTCTACAACCGTCCCATTATCTAGACCAACGAATAACCTATGCGAATCGGAAGAATACGTAATACATGTAACAGGACCTGATAGTTGCAATACTAATATAATGGAACATACTAGGCAACAACTCAATTACCGTCGGCCAGAATTTACCAGTGTCTCTTCTGACCCAAATCCTTAACGTACTAAACCCCGGTTATTACGATATGCAAATTACCGGTCCTCTGATCCCGTAACGATAGAGTCCCTACCAGGAATAAATATAGCATCATTTACGTTGCAAGTGAGTCCATCGATTTTAAAAACTAGTTCCGGTTTCGTAACTTGGAGAGAAGGATCTTGAATAACAGCCGCCATACAAAACAAATGCAACGCAGAACTCAGAAATGTACGTTCCGCAAAGTATCCAATATTAAATAGTTTCATGTAGTTGGGGATGGAATAGTGAAAACTTTCGCTTCACGATCTTTCATGCCTAATCTCAAAAAATTACCGATTCCACCAGGTACAGACCTAGGTAAATTAAATATTTACAAATATTTATATTTATTTATTTTTTTATTTATTATAAATATTTATAGATAAAAGTATTAGACGGTTAGCAAAGGGAATTTGGTCTGAGTGCTTAAGAACAATTCTAGTATTTTCTTGAAGATCTCAGTAAAGTTAGCATGAACTACTTCGACCAGAGGAGAATTCCAGGATTTGGCTTTCATTAAGCGGAAGAAATCGTGTCTACAATTCAAGCTACTGTATTGCACCTCTATACTCTAAGTATTTCAACTGTAACATGTTAACGAGCTTTTTTGTCACTTTGGTACTTATTATTTCGTCTCATATATGCTAGTATGTATCGCTGTTTCATCGTTCCTATTCCGTCTTGCATGTCACATGATCCAGTTATCTGGTTTTCACCTTTAGAGCAGTATTTTTCACTAAGCGACATAACATCTCAAGATGTAAAATGTTGGCAAGTCAGCACATTACTACCTAATGACTTTGCTAATCAAATATTGAAAGCGCTCAAGCGATCGCTTATTGATGTTCTACTTTTAGTCAGTATCCCAAATCATACCACAGCCCCCTAATCCAGTGTTTACTGTAAGTTCGATAACATTATTCCCATCTCAGATTCCTAATAATATTTGTAACTTCAAACCTCAACAACTTCAGGTTATGTTAAACTTAGCTACTATCTCAATATCTATATCGTTGAGTCTCAGTGCATCTCGTGATTTCATTGAAAACGGTGCTACAACAGACTTGATAACCGGTACAAAAAGAACTGTTTTTGAATATGGTAGTGGCACTTAACATGTTAATGCCATCCTGAGACTACTTATGCTAGATAATCTGCAACGTTCAACCATATTACCTAGCAATACCCTTCAGTGTTGGTCTTCGTCTGACACATTAGGTAAATCACTATGTCAAATATCCCTGAAACTGGTCAGGAAGATATGTGTTTGCCTACAATTCATACGAATATGGATGAGAATGATAAGCGTATGGCAATTTCATGATATATTGATCCAATAGACAAAAATTCACAGTCCTCTTGTTATGATTCACGTAGACGAAATCGACCAATATAACTATGGTTTCACGATTTAATCAAATCCTGTTCAGCATTTGAACCAATTTCGCAATCCAGATGTTGTCACTTTTCATGCTCTTGGATTATACTCATCTCTTATTTGACCACTAGAAATGTCAAAGAGATATTCATTCTCAACCTTATGATTATATTGTTAGTTCATCACCACACTATACCTGACAGACTAACATCTTTTTGATACTATGTAGGTAGTTAATGTTTTGCGTATTACGACAATCTATTTCTCATACGTGCACACACACCCATCTTGCCTTCCGTATATTATGATTTTATCATCATATTTTGGTTCAACTATAGTCGTATTGTTATTGTTTTTTAGTGCTATCGATCAAAGTTGTCTGGTTATTATTATTATACTCTGATACTGTTTACAGAATTCATGCCCATTTACAGGTGCAGTACGAAATAACAAACAGCAGAACGGAACAACAGTATCATATCAGCTATACTTTCCTGATTATTTAAGTAATCGTAAACGTATAATTGTTTAAGCCGGTGACGACTTAAGTATTAACGTTTAGTTAGGAGTTAACTAGTTATCTATGACAGGTTTACTATCATTGAACGTTACAAATAATCTGTTTGCACTAGGATTTTGAGTAAGGTGAAGTTTAACAGAGAGTAGATTTTTGGAGGTTGCAGTAGTTACGAAGGGGATTTGATGGTAATAGGTTATTTCACAGTATGACGCTAAGTGCGATCAACTTTTGTGTATGTGGATATTATTTTATTAATCTTAACTTATTAGTCATCAGCATTATAGTCTGTAGCGTAAAGGTCTGGTTTTTCTCGCAACAGGATGTCCTGATGGATAGGCAGAGTCCAAGTGGCATGTATTGAAACATTACAAACATCACCACTGACTTCTTGCTCACATCAAAACCATAGTACGTAACCGTAAACATAAAACCAGTTCTGACTTACAGACAAGGGGAGTTTGTAGTTATCTCCCACACCATCATATCTCCAGGCCGAAAACTCCACCCTCTCTTCTTTTATGGTGTTGCGCTCGTAAATTTACTGTTTCGATGGAAATTATATTGTTTTACCCGGTGCTCAACGACACATGTCTTATTTGGGTCAAACTTATCTGAACAAGCATCTTATTACAAGTTACAAGGACTATTAAAGCCGCTAAATAGAAACTAGATGCTTGGCTGTTACTGCGACGGTATGACGGGGAATAGTTAGGAGAAGTACGAAGTGGAAGTAGAGGCAGAGAAGAATAAAGTATCTAGTTTCTACATGAGTGATTATCAGAAACTGGCGTAGTGTTGGTGGTGCTGTAAGTACTAGGAGATCTATAAGTCATTCGTGTAGTAGGTTTGAAGGATGCGTGGATGATATAGTAATAAATACAAAGCTGACTGAAAGTGGTGGAGAGTGAAAGGTGTGAAGTAACTGTATTTTAGGAGCATTCAGGGCCCCGTATATACACCTTAGTAGTAGTTGGTAGCTATTTACATGTACTTTTAGCCATATCAAATTGGGCACTGTACAAAAAATGTTGTCTTTCATCCTTATAGTCTTGGATACGTATGCCAAACAACACCCACCTCTTTTAGTGGCTCTATGGCATCGAAATACAGCATAGTTATCTATGACAAGGCATGAGTCAGGAACATCAGAGGACAGCCAACTTTTCGTTATTAGGAGAAGTGTGGGGTTGTATAGGAGAACAGGGGTCCTCAGAGGCATCATTTTGTTTAGTATAGATGGGGCGGTGATTTAAATCAGTGTCAGGTGAGGCAAATAATGAACCCTGAATGAGCCATTGGTGGTTGTTTGCTTAAAAACTCGTGTTACGGGTTAATCCATTATGTTAGCCATAACAGTTATCATAACGTTTGCGTGTGGCATAAACACTTATATCTTGGGTGGGAAGTGGAACTACAGTTTATCTCTAGTGGTAGTAATAATGGTGACAAATGGGATCTGTCATTACTCGTGAGCATTAGTTTAGTTAGGGATGAGGTGGCAGTAACGGGATTTGGATGCAGTAGGGAGGGGCTAGATCTTGGTACACTAAAAATAAAGAGGAAGGCAGATGAGGGTTTAGAGGGAGAATGAGGTAGGAGGGGGCTGATATTTTGGAGGCTATACTGTTTACATGGAGTGCTACGTTGGTGGTTTGGGTGCTACTTGGGGCCAACAGTACATAGAGAGGAGTCGGTGGTGGTTCATATGAAAAAAGTTGATGGGTTGTAGGTAGCTATCTAGTAGTTAATATCCGGTAGCATGATATTCTTCTGTGACATTTGAGCACTACACGACAATC
The DNA here is from genome assembly GCA_034768735.1 of Schistosoma mekongi. NCBI lineage: Eukaryota > Metazoa > Platyhelminthes > Trematoda > Strigeidida > Schistosomatidae > Schistosoma > Schistosoma mekongi. The sequence continues at coordinate 9,830,387 of CM068307.1, read as the reverse complement.
TGCGAGTTAGGATAGGGTACGTTCTAAGCTCGTTTTATTTTTATATTTATTATTTATTGGTACTGATTCAGAATATTTCAGATTTGGGTAACCAGAATAAGTCCTTCTCGGCTCTGGTTGTTCTATTGTCGGCCTTGGGGTGAGTGGACTAAGGTCAATTGCATATTATCAACTAGGCACACATCTCATTGGTGTTCGCGTCCACCAACCAAATCATCTTCATCCTTCTTCTCTTTCATCACGTCATAACAAGGGAAATGATAAAATAGTGTATAAGTCTCATTGTCCGTGAGTGTAAATAGTTAAAATAAATAACTGATTTGATAAATGTGCACTCCTCAAGCAATCTAGTGTAGAGTCAACGAATGTCTAAGACAGTGAAATCATTTTGTCGTGCGGCTGTAAAAAAGGTACACGTTACATTCGCCTTGAAATCCACACGGTAGATGGAAAGAAATAAGTTCTAGTACATTAGATCCATAGAATATTTTTTTATTTGGGGATTAAAACATTAGTGTTCGGCTAAAAATGCATGTTCTTCATAGTAGCAAAACGATGTTGTTTTTTCTTCATAAACTCATTAATCGTCAAGTCACATAGTTTGTGAGTTTTATATATTGCACTTAACAACTTTCTGCGGTACAGACATTGTTTAGTAATACTGCACTGTTTGACCTCTCTATTACTATATTTCTCTACGTATTTCACATTTTTAATAGTGCATATTTCCATTCTGTTCCAATGTATTTTATTATTATTATTATCAGTATCATTATTACTACTATTATTGTTATTATTATTATTACTATTATCTGTCTTCTGTCATCACTCATAAACTAATTCAATATTTCGATGACAATTTGACCTTTTAATTATGTTGGGTTCATTAGTTGACAAATTATCCTATTCACACTGAATCCATACTGTAATTATCCATTGTATTTCAACACCAAATACTTATTCATGTACACACACACTTCTTTATTCAAAAATTTCAAGCTTCCAGTACCACATGAATGAAAATTCACAATTTCATCACACTGTTAATTGCACTGTTTAACCTCTCCATTACTATAATTGTCTATGTATTTTACATTGTTAATAGTGCATATTTCCTTTCTGTTCCAGTCTATTTTATTATTATTATCATTATTAATATAATTCTTATCATAATTATTATTATTATCTATCTCCTGTCATCACTTATAAACCAATTGACACTTTTGACGACAACTTGACCTTTTAATTGTATAGGGCTTGTTAGTTAGCTAACAAACCTATTTATATAAAACCTAAACTACAACTACGCATTGAACTCTTCAGAATTTGATTTATAGTCTCTTTCCATAGTGCCATATATACATATATATATTTTATTATTATTGTTTTTTATTTTTTTCTTCTTTATAACATGTCCTAAATCACATCGGCGTTTTACTCTTAATACTACTTCGCCAATTTGATTTTTTCTGAATTATTATACTCATTTGATGAAACCCAAAAAGGTTTCTTCACAACGCTTATTGTAAATGAGTAGTATGTGATTAATAATAATAATAATAACTGAGGGTGCACTTTGATGATATGCTAGGGGATCTGAAGTGTGTCCTACCCTACAAGGTAAATTCCGCTAATTGCTGCAGGGGAGGTTGATTTGCAACGAAATACTTCTCCCAAGTATTCGCTGCTACGTATGAAAAGGTCGTACGCTTATCATAACTTTACTTCACTGTCACTGTATTTAGCCTAGTGAGTCCTGGCTTTCAGTAGCTGTACACAACATTTGGTTGATCGTAGGTGAGAGTTTGTCTGTCTGCATCGTGTGATCTTAGGAAAGTTAGGTATAAACTTGCTTTTGTTTATGTTCGGTGAAATCTGTAAGCCTTCATTGATTCGCTATCGACCGTGTCGTGGTGGCTCAAGGAATTGTTGACATACAGAATCAGGCTCATTCGAATTGCTTTGCATACACATATAGGGACCGACTGTTACTTTGCTAGCTTCTGATGGCTGGCTACTGTCTGTTTGAACTATAATTAGATTTTTAGAGTAGAAACAACCTGGAAGGGGGGCTGCCAGTGTTCCTAAGTCTACCAATACTAGAAGGAGTGTGGGGGTTATTTGGTGACATATTCATATCAACACAGTTAACTTTTTGAGTTTAGTTTAAATTTATGCCTCATGAGGTATGTTTGTCTTTTCCTGTTCAACGTTCCCCTTACCCAGTCCTTCGGTTTAGTATATTAACCCTTAGTATATTGTTTATTACTGTGAACTACGTTTACTTAATTGTGTACAAGTTGTACCCATTCACTGCCACTCCTTTGTTCTGTACAAATGTTAGATTCTTGATTGGTTCATTGTGTGGTCTGATTTTATGTATATATAAAGGCACGACTAAAATACAATAAGCTCTCCGTTTTCCGGCTCCCGATTCTGGTTCTTCTATTGTCGGCCTGGGGGGTGAATTGGTTTATGTCAGCCGCATATTACCAACTAGGCACACTTCATTGGCGTTCGTTTCTATCAACCAAAAACCCTCTCTTTCTGGCGCAATAACAGTTGGCGACGAGGCTGAAAATTATCGAGCCAAATGAAGCTCAGCATCTGCAACCAAGACCATTCGGTTGGTCGAAAAATTAGGTCACATCAAGGACTTTGTCAGAAGTCACCCAGCGTTTCCTACTTGTATACAGGAGCACCCCTAACAGCAGTGTTCCACAACAGAAATCACCGGCAGAACCACTTGTGGACCGGAAACTAAAAGCAATAATTGAGGTTATGAGACCAGCAATAGTATAAAGCAAGGAAGATGACATCTATAAAAACGGAATGGAGGTGTGTGTAAGAAATTACAGACTCGGAAGTGAGACATGGAAAAGGGGGGTCATTAAAATAAGACGAGGAATGGTGATGTGTGAGACGGCAGTGGAAGGACATGTTTGGGTTCGACATCGCAGTCAGTTACGCAGAAGGTTCAGCGAAGGAAAGGCGGACAAACGCAACCTACCACTTGAATTTCTCGTTGATAATGTTGATACTTATTTGCTTCTATGAAAATTCCTCCGTGTGTTTTTTTGTATTGTGCAGCTCCTTTCCTTGTATTTTATCATTTTGTTGTGCTCTGACTCTGTAACAGATCTTGTTTCTTTCCGTTTGCCCCTTTTTTATTATAACAGTGTTGTATTTGCTCACAATCAGTTTCTTACATATCCCTTTTCGTTAGCATATGCTACATGCTATTGGTCTTTCGTTTTGTTTTACTGGACTTCAAGGTCTTGTTGTAACTCATATTGGTATGATATATTACTTGTCTATGCTTGAGTGACCTGACTCAGTTGGTTGCCTTTATTTGTTAGGATAAGTAACTATTTTGATGTTTATTTACTACGTATTTGTTTTGTTATAGATTAATCGTACAGTTTGCTTGAATCCCTTTGACTGTATAGGGAAGGGTTTGTGTACTGAATTTGTGTTTGTTTTTTAAATATGGTACCACTTTTTGCACCAGTAAATTGTGTTATTGGATATTCTGTTGCGAATTCGTGCGTGACTCAAGAACCAGCAGGCCCTATACAGAAACAACGTTAACTTCAAATGTTATTGGCAGTTTTGATCTTTACAACAAAGTCGCTTTGTCTTTATATGCTTAGGGCTAGTAGTAGACCTGTTGTTTTCTGTTGAGTTTGTATGACATTTAGCATCAAATCTGATGTGAAGTGGAACAATCCTCTACAATCACAAACAACATGTAGCATATCACAGACTATTGAGATGGTCATCCATGGTTTGTGCATAAGGAGTTTGTCAGACATATTATACACTGTTGGTTTTAGTGGACTAGCAATCTCAGCAGCTATAAAGTTAATAAACATCTCCCTTTGTTTAAATTTTTGTGTCTACGCCATTTTGTTTACGTAGTAAGCAGGATGTAAGCTCTAGTTCTAACAAAATACAGTGAATTCTTCTAAGAGTGGGTTTCACCTCCTCTAGTTCAGTTATATACCGTTACTTAGATTCGCCATGATTTATACAGCTCTAACAAAACAGTGGTGGCCGTTGTGTTACTGTGGGATAAAGAAGTAAGAGACCACAAGAAAATATATCATTTGGTTTTTGTTAGTTGTTATTAAGTTTCGTGCGCTCAGTTCAGTTGCGTACCACTCCATTATTAATAGAGTCTTTTCCAGAAGCGTTATAGCTTACTACAATGAGTAAAGTTTAACTAGAATTAATAATGAAAGACTATATTATTACGGAATAGTTCGATCATAACCAAATGAAAACAAACAATAACGATATCGAATACTCCTCCTAAACATCTAAGTGTTTGAATGCACTTTAGATAGGTGTTCCAATGGCTGCACAGAAGTGTTTAGATTTTACAGGTTGTTATAAGGGCCCTCGTAAGCTGCCTATATTTTACGGGATACAAGTCTAGAGTACCCTACAGATGACCAAGTTACGCTTGCCGTATAACCAGAGCAGTTTCTAACGCTCAAGCACACATGTACGAATAGGAACTAATCAGAAGGCAATGATGGATGGAGTAGAGTTCAAACGGGGTAGTAGCGCCTATGATGGCTGAGTAGAGAACGAGTTGCTACCCACGTCGTATCGTGTCGTGGTCTGGTGGTGATACTTGATCAAGTGCCTTCAGCCGGTTGCGTTCTCTAAAATAGGCATGGTCAGCATCAAAGACGAGAGCATATGCGTCTATTTAGGGCTATGATACTGCCTAAAAGTCTGAGATTTCTAGTCCCGATTCTTTTAGTACCAATTTTTCACCACCACCTTTCAAATTCCATTTTTATATTTCAACCTAATTAGAGTTCGCAATTATTCTCTACTCATTCGGCTAAATCGTGACCTATCTAAATTCATGATCTCCATGCAGTTCTCCTTTACTCTATTCACCTTCCATCCTCTCCACAATAACATCATTTATCGCAAATCTTTAGTGTGCTTAGTTAACCCATACTCTATCCCAATAACTGAAATTTAGTCTATCCCACAGATATTTCTGACTTTACACACTGTTAATAATTGCTTCATATACAGTAACGATCCAAATTTAGGTAAAAGCGAAGGACATATAATATACGTTTCATACGATTACCCATCATCGCTTATCTTCCTCAAAGTTAGTGAAGTTTAAGATGACTCTACATTTTCTAGCACTGACAACTATGCCCATCGCCAGTAATTGATGAGTTGCATTTATAGATCCCTTAATGCTACCCATGCATTTGCCCAACAACCAAGTCAGTTGTTCGCATCATTGTCATTGTTGCCTGTAACCGAGTTAATAGATGGAGACTTCAAAAAGCTTTACGTTCCTTAGAACTCTTCACATGACCTTCACATCTTGATGAATTCTCTGAAATGCTCGACAGTAATGCATGGACTAAAGCGGTAAGTAATGATACACGAGAGTTAAATTTATTAAACTTAATCTTTTCGCATAATACCCCTCACCTCCGACTATGTGGAGAATTCCCTGGCAGCGATCACAAAGTTGTCGCTTTGCATTTAATTGCTATGAATATTCATGTACCCAGATTTGAACAAACAATCCCCCCGATATAAAAGAAACGATAATCAGATTAACTGGTCTCATACCGAAAACTTCCCACATAATTGGAATCTGGACTTATTTTTCTCCTCCTGTGATGCCAGTAACTCACTAGACACTTTTAACATAGTGTAAATTTGTTATAAATGTTGCGCCTTTTCAAGCAATTAAACGGCATAAAACAAATAGTGATTACGTTTCTGTTAAATGGAAAACTAAACTAAAGAAGTTACGGAACAAAATATTCGTTCAACATAACTTTTGTTTAATTGTTAGTATCCATTCGGTATTCATGAAAATAGTAAGCTACGAAAACATGGACAGATTAATAGCCAAAAAGGCATTAGAAATTACCTGATAAAATGAATTGTTCCGCAGCTGACCTCAGAAAGAAGCTTCCTGGTCAATCCAGTCTTTATTCTATCAGAAACAGTCCATGTGTACGAACGATTGACAGTTTCAATCAGGACTAAAACTTTTAATTAGTAGTGGAGAAAATCGATTGTTGGTTAATTTTGTTAAATAAGATAGCCAGCCTTAATTATGCTATTTACCATAATATTGGATCTCTCCTTAGAAGATGAAACTTTTTCTATAGATAGTGAAGATTCACATATATAATTGGTTTAAGAAAGGCTGCTATTCAACTCATGACTTCTTTGTTTTATCTGGAGCCATGGAGAAAATTATAAAATATAAGACTTACACTTACCTAGTTAGACATAAGCTAGCACGTCCTTACGTTATGCATAACTTGCCTTCTAGAATACTTTGACTATATAATGAACAATAGGAATGAAGGAAAACTAAGTGTTACTTTGTAATTCGACTTTAATAAGGCGTTTGACAAAGTAAATCATTTATCTTTCTCATAAATTGAGAACCAATCGAATAGCTGGAAAATTGCATGTCGGATGGTTTCATTTTTAAATAATCACATTCGTGATGAAACTAAGGCGGAAACTCTCACGTTGTCAAGGTATCACTAATGGCGTCCTTCAGGGTTCAGTCATGAGACCATTATTATTTATTGTGCATGCTAACGATATATACTACTGCTTCCAATGGGGAGGTTAAATCATTATACTCGAGAACGTCCTCAAGAATGTGTACACCCCAACCACATGAAGCCCGAATGTTAGAGGCATAATGCAGAGAGGTCTCTGCAAACTGGCTGAATGATGTAATGCATGGTTTCTGCCCCTTAGTACATAGAAGTCAGGGTACTCATGTCTCGGATAAACTAACCTGGAGGTTAATCTCTGCTTTTATAAACATGAATTTTGCCAACTAAGCATTATCTGTGATCTAGAAGTAAGATACTAGAAAAGCATATTTTTAACCGAGCTAATTTTACAACTAGTCCCCAAAACTAGCGGACTTAGTGGTTTTGTTCACCGCAGCTAGTATCTTGTCAAATCTGAAGTGGCTTTTTATAAAACCAGTATTAGACCTCTGCTTAAATACTGCCTTATAATAAACAGTTTCATGCGTTCACTAGATCAACAGAAAATAGGGAAGGTTCGACGACAATTTAACAACCTACTAACCCATGATTAACCCTATGAAGATAAATGGCATGCTTAAAATCTAGACTTCATATGGATCAAGAAGGATTAAACTTAATCTTACGATACTATAGAAACCACAAGAGGTTGCAATACTTTAGCGTACGCTCGAAAACGGAAGTATGACTACTGGAAATGAAGTTCTCTACTAAGAGTGCAGAAAGCCCAGAGTAAATTGGAATCGTTCTTCTTTATTACACGCCATGTCAACCTGTGTAACCGGTTACTATGTATATCTTCGTTGTGATACTTTTCATTTCGGGCCATGCTACTCTGAGCTATACTGTTCTGCAACCTGGAATGGATATATACTCTACCTTAGTTACCTTCAATATTAGTCGACAAGACAAACCAGGCTTAAATACTGCCATATTTCGTTACTAGTGCTGGTGCATTCCTACAAGAACCTCGACACAAATGATTTTTTTTATTACCATTTTGTTTATAATGATCCATACATAAACACCGAACACTTCTGCAATAATGGTTATGGGGTTTTATGTTTTTGTCCACTAAGTATTCTTAGTGGACTGATACTAGATGGTATCGGCGTTTTAGAAATAAATCCATACTAGATCTCCTAATTCACTTGTTTTCCATAATTATCTCGTTTCGAAATCCACCTATTTATTCTAGACCTCAATAAAGTTTACAGGGACTTTGGTAAATTACTATCATTTATATATTTCGAAATTTCCTACATTATTCACGACTGTTTATAGGCATAGTCATGAAGATTCAGAAGGGTTAACTCTCTCACAAAAGAACGCAAATTTTACAAGCGCAAATCGATGGATGACAGTAACATTTACAACATACGTGATGTAGACTTAGGGCGATCTCATGGGAGCATGCGATGGTCCGCCACTAACCGAAAAGTACTTTATATTCCTGGGAGTTCAGGGATACACAAGTAGAGGACATTTGCCAACGAATACATTCGACTGAAGTAAGTAATGTCATAAGAGTAAGAACTGGAAAGCTCAGGTATTCAAGAGTTGATTCAAATATCTATTTATGGCGTCCAGTATCAACACGGCCTTGTGTGGACAGTGTCTACTAAGACAAGGAAGGAGAGCAAAATGAACATATTAAGGTATCATGACTTGACCGCGGAAACTTACAACTTTTTTCGGACTAGTTGATGGATAATAATTTTGCTGTGGCACCGCAGTTAGCAACTGAAGAGTCAAAAAGAAGGAGGAACAAGTAACAAAGAGAATTGGTACGAATGATCAATTAAGTATGACAGTTTACGTTAAAATGCATGGTCTATAAGTCCCATTAAATGAGGTTTATTCTTTATTTCTTCTGTAAAAAAGTTTATTAATACTGAGGATCACTAAGATGGATTATAGGCCTATTCTAAATTAAAGAGCTTAGAGCAGTATAGTCGGAAATAAAACGTACCACTTCTAAGAAATGTATGGATATTATGCGAGTCGAAAGCACAGTCTGCTAGGAAGGAAGACGTTTTGTAATTAGAAAAACAGATTTTTTTGAGAGTGGGATTAAAAAGTCCAAATTTCAGAAGACCCAGTAATGAATGTGCCTCATTCTACATAAGTCGTTTTAAGCAGTTATGGACTGGTTCGAAAAAAATGGCAGCCCAGTTTTAAACGAACTGGCTCAATCAGCTTTTCTTCCTTCGGATGTGGCAGTCCTAGTTTCTGGGTGTCAGGTTCTTGATGGCTGTTGGCTAAAAACAATGGATACGGGCGTCGCAAACACTCCTCCTGCCCCACTCTGACACAGCTATTTTGGTCTTCTTTCACAACATCAAATTTAGCCGTGTAAACTGTACTGTATCATTCATGTAGGGCTGTAGTCAGGTATTCTCGGCTGTTAATGGCCTCAACCATTAGTCAGGGGGAGGGACCCGATATTTGTGAGGTGTGAATGGGGTGGGTGTACATTTGCACGGGTAGCAGTTAAATTGCTCGCTCCTAATTATCTAAATGGCCGCTGATACTGATGTGTATAATGAACATTAAGCACGTCTATAGTATAGTCTTCTGACTCCGGAATCCTATGGACAACCTTGGTAGTAGGCTTAATTTTAATCCCTGGTAGTGCTGCTTCTCGTGTTGGTCCTGGTTTGTCAGTTTTCATGCTGATGGCTGAGGACTTTCTTACCGTAAGTAGTTATGATCTGAGCAGCATACTTTCTGTCACGATTGGCGAGTATGGAACAGCCCTAAGTGAAGGAGGCCAGACCTTTGCAGTTTCCACTCGCGTACTTTGCTGTTACAGCGCTCTGTCCAACAGCGGTGCAGTGGGTATCCCACAGCTGCTTGTTGCATAAGTCCCTTTTCCCGAGTAGACAGTTGTTTGAGATTTGGACGTAAAAATATTATGGAGTTCAGTCTACTGTTTAGAAATATCATCCTATGGGTTTCCAGTAGAGAGTCTAATAGTTTGTCGGGTTCGTTTTCATAGATTCATGCTGGAGTGAGATCATCTTCAAGAGGCTATTGAGCCTTTTCCATACTTAATGTTCTCATTACTTCTGAGTGACGAATATCCGAATTATCCCCAATATTCCTCGCTCTATTTCTGTCTTTACCGATACGGTGACTCCTCGTGGTTGCTTAGCTGTCACATAGGTTTCCCTCCTAAAGGCGAGTTAATGTAGAGCTCTTGAAGCCTAGAGTTTAATCCACGTTGTGTTTCTTGGAGACTGAATGAGCCCATGCCGAGTGTGAAGGTTAGGTACAGAGCGCCTACTCTCTGTTGTCGAGAGTCCGGTTGATAGGTGCCAAAATGCAAAAATTGCTGTTGACACTACGTTTTAAATCCGACAGTGAATCCAATCGTGGTGATAGAACTGGAAACAAAATCTTCAAAATAGGCAGCCATCTTCATTCTGTGTGAGCTAGTTGTGACATTACTACCACAATTACTGTCCATTATACTACTTCTACTACTCATGATACTTATAAACATGATAATAATAATAAAGTGATTCTTAAGGTGGAAATGACTATGTACCTGGAATGTAAATAATCTAGTGATGTAAGAGAAAAACTGGTTGGGTAGTAACGGCATAAATGAAAGAACTGTAACTTCACGAGTAACTGCCCAACCGAACGACTTTGCCTAATCCGTGAAACTTACCGCACGTACCTTTATAGAGATTTTCGTTCAAATATGAACGAAAAGATTGGGGAATCTTGGGCGCCAAGTGTATGTGAGACATGTGGACAAAATATATTTCCGCGTAGGAGTGACGTGAAGATAAATAAGCATCTTAATAAGTTTATTGGCTCTCAGGTTTGAATACTACATAAACGTTTCCGCGTAAAAGAAGTATCAGGAGACTTGATTAATACGGGCGAACGTAAATGACTGTCAAATGACTATAAAAGCCCTAATCGGAATGATCCTATCATAGCTATCTAAATCAGAATCAACTCTTTTTTTTGCCAAATTCCAGTGACTTGTTAAAGAACTTGATTCCCCCCTCACGGAAATTTTTGTAAAAGATGAAATAAGCATATGTTCAAAAAATATTAAACCCTAACCATAACCTGAAATGCAATCGAAATTCAGCGGTTATTTAATTAATTGTTTATGAATGAGACTTAAGTCTATGCGAGGTTTATTTTTATCTTATCAAAAAACTTATTAAAGTTATTTTCGCAATCATTCGACTCAATTTTACTATATATTTTATTCAAGCATTTGTCTAAAGTACGGTTGCGTGTGACACCTTGTTCAAATCCACACTGGTTTACCACTGTTCGTATGGATTGCCGTTGATGAATCAACGAAGTATTTCTTGCGCACTATCACCATGTGTACGTAGACCATATTTCGAAGTGATTCTTAGGGTTTCCAATCGTCACTGCATATTATTATTCCATGTATGATGAATTTTTCTACTAGTCTAGGCAGGGTGATTGACACAAGAATTTTCCTCAATACTTATTTCGAATAAGTAAAAAGGAATAAGGTCTGATGGATCAGATCGAAAAAAATATTAATCTCGATTTACTTGGGTTCCCAAAAAACTGTCATTTCTTTTCCGTATTCACAATTTAATACTTTTGTTAGTAGTCTAACAGTTTTTAAACGAATTTCAACCTTATTATCATTAATTAGATTTAGAAGACCCTCTGAAGTCCACACGATATTTTTCGGTAGCCGCTGTAACTTTGAAACATGCCGTTGCTCCTTGTTAGTTTGGCTGCAAAAATTGACAATTTTACCGAAGAATCTCGGCTCTTTCAATACCTTAGTTCGGATTTTGGACGACAATACTAGAAAGAAAAGCCGGTAAAACTAAACCATAGTAGTGACCTCGAGTATTTATCAGTGACCTTGAGGCGAAATTTAGTTTGTGAGAAAAAGGCATTCGAACTATAAGCTTGAATTATTAATCGTGAACAAACATTGGTACAAATTAAAATACGTATGTTGAGTTTGCATGAATACTGAACCTTATCTAAATTACACAGGATAAGCATTTTTACCAACATCGTACGATGTTGAAAATAACGTTATTTCAGTAATGCGCTTCGACCTTAAAAATTCTCAGGTCTCATTGTCCTTGCGCGTCTGGACAATACTGATGATCCGAAGCGAATCGGTTTTGCGATCCAGCAACGACAATGTTTCTACCACTCACATATGCGAGCGGTGAAATTTCAAACAGTTTGTATTAAACCGTTACAAAGAAATTGGGCAGTAGAAAGCTGCTTTATCATGTCAAATTCAAAACTAATCTGGGTATAAGTGGATCCTCATTGGTCGTTTGTTTAGCCAGTGTAAACATGCAGCCAGGCCACCATATATTATTATGCGAAACAGGGTGCTAAATAATACATAAATGACAGGAAAAGTGGCAGTAAATGGACTGCATTGACTTATTTGGCCTTACGTCTTTCTTCGGCCCCACATCTTTTACTTGCAACCCCTCTCTTTGTACGCCAGTAGCCCCTCACTTTGCGCTGTTTTAACATTTACTACAAAATCTTAATCACTGTAACCTTGTAAATAGTGTGATTTTCAGAACATAACTTGCTTTAAGGCTATTTTTTCACGTTCACTCTATTTCGTTACTGCTACCTTGGCGCTTCGATCAGCGTTGTTACAGAATCGAAGAAGACAACTTTTCGTAGTCATAGATACAAACAGTAATAAGATTCAATCAGTCTTCCAAAGGCATCTTAAAATGGTCTTTTAAATGCCTAATAAGTATCATTATTCAGTATTAGCCCACAATATGAGTTTCTTGTTTCATCGCAAATGTGTGTGGTCAAGACAGTCGGGTCACAAAATTTAAATGAAATATTTAGTGGGGAGTACACTTAGCTTGCTGAGAGTTTAGCCACTCCTGCATATGTAATAAAATGCTGTATATGGTGTAAGTCACAACGCATTATCGTCGTTTGAGCAGTGCTTTGAATTTCCTTTCAACCCTTTGCACTTGTTAATGCTACGAATCGAAAGCATCCTCAAAATGTTAACTTTTTTTAACGTTTCAAGATTTGCGACTGCGTTATAATCCTTTTGATTTTCAACAATGACGTCCGTCTTTTAATAATATGTTTTAGTAATTTAGATATACTGTTCTAAGAATTAGACACCAACACGTTATTGACCTCACATCTTCAGTAGGAACTACTTTGGGAGATTTCTTGGCACTTAAGACTGATTTTCTCACAACGTAGACTGGAGATCTCGAATATAACTCACTAATCAAGAATTTAGATGGTGCTGTTTTTGGTACTATAGAGCCTAAACTACTATGGGGTTAATGAATATTTATTTACCTGGTCCAATCGACTTTGTGGTAATCCAGTTGGGTGGACTAGAAATCAGAATAATTAATGACTTCTGATGAATAGTCATGTATAGTGTAATAATCATAGTTCCCAGCCGACGGATTACAAATCAAGAAAACGTTTAATAAGCTTATTTTCCTTTTTGTTCTTCCCTCCTAGGAATTGTACTCATTTACCGTTTAGAGGTATTGGGGGAATAAAACTTTATTTTTGACTGCAAACTGTTATTTGATATTTCGCCTCGCTAAACGCAGGTATAAACAAACAATAAAGTATATTATGTATGGCTAGTGTGTATTACATACTAAAGCGTGTAAATTGTAATGCATTAATCTTTAGTCGTCATCCAACTGTTTGTGTGGACGTATTTCTCCCTTCGTTACATATATTTTGTAAAGTATCTTATTTCTGCTTTCATTTCGAGCCTGCGATAAGAAATATTTGTCAGTGAACTTAGAAATTATAACAACATAATTGATAACCTTCATTTAAAGTCAGTTACCTTAATAGTTGTTATAGTTGTAAAAATTGTGAACATTTATGTCAGTTTTCTTAAAGGTCAATATTGTCTATAAATTGTCAACTGCATCAGATTCAAGACGTGGGACCAAAGCAGGGTACAGGGCCGAATAGATTACTTTCCCTGACATTTTACATGTCCATATGAGGCTAATTGGCGGCGCGTATTTTCTGACTTGAGACATTTTAGTTTTCTGGTTTCTGATATATCAGTTGGTCAACCAATAGAGCCATTAAATGTTTTTTAATCTTCAGATTTGTTAATAATGAGTAAAATCCGAACATCTCTTGGAGTTTTAAGTCTCGGATTAGGATTGTTTACTGCAGAGGCCTTATATTCTGGAAATGAGCGTTTTTATAGAGATTGGTTTTTGCCCACTGCTCGATTAGTGGTGCAGGATGGTGAAACTGCTCACAACTTGTCTCTGTACGCTGCAAGTCATGGCTTCATCCTGCGTAAACCACGTAATGCATTCCCTAGCCTCAAATGTAAAGTCTTTGGACTTGAATTCGATCATCCTGTTGGATTAGCTGCAGGTTTTGATAAAAATGGAGAGGCATTTATGGATCTCTTGAATGCTGGATTTTCTCACATTGAAGTTGGGACCGTCACACCGAATCCTCAGCCTGGAAACTCACGTCCTCGGATATTCAGATGGACAGAGAAGGATGCGATTATAAACCGGTAAGAGTAATTTTTCATTCAATACATAGATCTAGTTCACCATAGATTACGTTATATGATATTCATGGCTACTTAATTCCAGACGCCCCACCGTTTTCCTAAAGCTATTCATTACCTGCAAACCACTACAAGCTTGTATTTCGTGTAAAGTTAGGACTATTTGATGCGAGTATACTCTATTGATTTATTGTGATTTGAAATTAGTTGCGTGTATGTATTTACACCATAGAACCTGGGACAGCGTGGGCAACCGGTAATTGACAACTACCCTCATACCTCTAACAGCACTCATGATTGGAATTGGTTACAAGTAGATATGTTAAGGTTTGGCAATTTAAGGATTTACTGTACCTAAACCTTAACCACTATTTTATCTTGCACTCTTAGAATTTTTCCTTTCTTTGTGTATGATGTAAAAAATTAAGTAGCTCAGTCCTGACGTTTGTGATGAGTTCTACGTTGATAAGAACTAGATAATTTACCTAGAACTAAATTTTCGGACCAGAAGTTTTATTCTGATAATGGTGATACTTAATTGTGATTAGTCTTTTTATTTTAAAGTTTTTCTTGAGTTAATGCAAGGTAATCAAGTGGTACACTATGTAATGTGTTACGAATGGTAAAATATTTTGCGTTTACTTTATCACTATGTACTAGGTTTCTAGTCGACTACTCATAGCGCTCAGTAGCTTCCGCATTTGAGCAAAGATTTCATGATCAAGTGCTCCAGTTCACTGTTTCACAACTCTAATGTTTATTTTGTGAATGTACAGTTGTTTGACAGTAGCTGATACATTGATGTGAAGTGTCACGACAATCTAACCAAGCCTCAATAATTACATTTTAATTCCTGCACCTTGCCAATCTTCATTACTTTTTCATCAATTTATTATTTTAGATGTGGGTTTAACAATGATGGACATGACACTGTGTATGAAAAACTCAAGAATCGTCCTTGGGAAGGTAGGCTGATCGTAAGTATATGGAATTTCTAGACTTTGATATTCTTTTTGTTTATCATTCACTGAAATTTTTTATCCTCTCGATTTCTGTCTGCTTCAGTCATGTTTCCCATACTGTTCCAATAGTTACAGTCTTATCTGTGTAGTGTAATGCCAGTGATACATATATTTGACTTTAAGCAGATTTTACCATAGTAACTGGTTGTGAAGTTACCCATTATTCCTAAGCTACCCAAACTTCGTATTGTTTAATCTCTTTTAGGTCGTGGTGTGCTTGGTGTCAATTTAGGCTGTAACAAAGCAAGTACAGATCCAACCGCTGATTATGTGGCAGGTGTTCGAAAATTTGGTGAAGTAGCTGACTATCTAGTAATCAATGTATCCAGTCCAAACACCCCAGGACTACGTTCCTTACAGGCTAAAGATAAATTGCGCTGTCTCCTCTCCAAAGTAAGTTTAACACGTAGAGTGTAAATTGAATTTTTATTCAATATACGACAAATGCTTAACTTATATTCCAATGACATTAAAGTAATTTCGCTCTATTTGTTAGTTCTGTGGTTGATTTCCTTCATAAGAGTAATCTGAAGTATTGTCACTGGTGATCCTGCTTCAGCTTTCCTTTCTGCTCTGTATAACACTTCCAAATAAAGTAACAAATATCCTGACTGTGTCATCTAAATTGTCAGTCAGTCATGTGCAACGTAGAACCTGGCACATATTCATGAATTCACACACTTCATTAGTATAGCATAATTAGAACCAGAGTAGTGGAAGTTACACCAGTAGTTATAAAAAATAATGGACATCTAGGGTATGATTTTAAAAGTAAGAATTAATGCGATAAATAGAGGTATAAGGTAACTTCTAGATCACGATTTGAAAGAAGGTAAGGAGTGAATGCACTTGCACTACTGTGATTAGCTCTGAGCCGTGTCATCCATAGTCTCCAACTACTGATTACGACAATCATGCATGTCTCATCCATGCAGTTTACATTTACCAGCACATCTCAGACCAACATTTAGTAACTTCACTGTCCGATACTGTGTTCTGGTTTGGCCTCCCTACGTCAAATTTACTTGAATAAATTTTT
Organism: Schistosoma mekongi; assembly: GCA_034768735.1. Taxonomy (NCBI): domain Eukaryota; kingdom Metazoa; phylum Platyhelminthes; class Trematoda; order Strigeidida; family Schistosomatidae; genus Schistosoma; species Schistosoma mekongi. The sequence continues at coordinate 9,814,193 of CM068307.1, read as the reverse complement.
TAGAGTTATTTGTCGGATCGCATCATCTATTCTACATGGTTTACAGGACCGTCTGTTATATACGATTAAACCTACTCCAATTTACACCCACATACCTAATCTTTGTATTCAGACTAAGTTTGTACAACTCTTTGTTCTACATTGGCCATCGCTATGGACCATGTGAAGGACAAACACTACTTCTAATCCCTGTTAACTATTGAATGCCTTCAGATATTTGAAACCACTGGTTGAGCAATGTGGGGATTAGATTTAGAATACTAGACAGATCGGTTGATGCCTTGTGAATCTTCACCGATTAAGGTAGTTTAGACATATATTACGTATAATTTTAGTTCATTGATAGTTAAGTCTAGACCCCAGTATACGGTAACTCTTATAGCTGATTCTACGTAAGGCTGATGTTATACGTTTTTCATGCAATATCTAACGTTTCAAAACACTTCTGTTAACCTTTACATATTAGCTTACAATGGAGAGATAAATTGGCGAAATCTTAATAATGTATATTTGAAACAACTGGTTGGTTTCTTACAATTTTTACCATCTACAAATTTGAATAAGTAAAGAATGTACATTGTTTCTTGAATTCCATAGTTGGAAGTTTTACCTAGAGATCATCAATGTGGTTTACAGAATTTAATACATCATGAAAACGTAGTCGGTCTACAACTTAATTTAAGAGCGTTAAGAAAAAAATATACTCAGCCGCTAAGCTTGTCTCAATATGCAAAACTATTTACTCATTGAGACTGAACAAATTCTCATTTTTTGTTACTTTTAATTGTGTTCACCAATTCAGTTGTACTTGCCATAGGAAACTAGGAGAACAGTAAGAAGGGAATTAGTGTCCTCATTTTTAAAGGAAATTCCCAAAATGTCGTGACTTAACGGCCCACATGTTTTCCGCAGTGCAATGGCTCGGCAATTACTTGACACTGAATATGATGCAAGATAATAAATAAAGGACCTCTAGTTTATTGCGTTCCATAAATGCAGCTGCTATTAGTCGATTTAAATAAATCTTGCATATTCAAGAAAAACTCTGTTATCAATCTTACTTACCTTAATAATTTCACAAATTTGTTTTCTTATCTGAGGGGAATCAATTTCTCTTGAGAGTTGCATAACCTAAGACATTTTTCATTTCTATAAATTTATGTATCTGTAATTTTCAATTTCTTTTTATGGGATATTTATGAGCGACTATATAAACAACTCATTATTCTTTCATAGTTATTATCATTCATTATTTATTCATTATTTCTTCTGAACCATATTCTATATGTTCACACTCCTTGTTACTATTATTATTATTTTATTTTATCGGTGTAACTTCTACTAATCGTGGTGGTGGGGTTAATCTTGCGGTGCCACAGAGGTATGGCAAGTTGAACCGATGCACATATGTGCCAGGTTCTATGTTGATTATACATACACATACAAATTATTTTACATGTAAAATGATTATACAATTTTCATATTCCTCATATTAAACATGTATGTATATTACACATTTCCCTTAGTAATTAATATAATTACTTCCAGGTTGTAAATCAGTTAATCAGAATTCCTTAAATAAATGAAATTACCTGATTTAGTTTCTATGTTTGTTCTTGTCTTTTTATGTGTTTTGTTTTTATTTAGACAACTAGTTAGCTAACCAGCAAATGCTAAATAAGTGTTTATTGTATTTTCTAAATATTACGTGAAACTCATGATTATTATTTTACTAAAATCATATCAATGTATCTTGGTATTATTTTAATTAAATTACTAGTAAAACTTATTACACGGCAAGTTATTAACTTATTTTTAAAGTAAACAAAATATTGATTGTATATTGGAAACAATTTGATATTGATACTTACTTTAGTTGCATATACATGAATCTTTCAGTTCATTAAATCAGCAAGCGTGTTCGGAATACGTTTTTCCCCCTCTGAATGCAAACTAGTGCTCTAGGACTGGTTTTCCTCAACACCTGAACTAAAGAGAGGGAGTGAAGTAGTTGAGCACGTCGACCACTTCACTTATCTTGGAAGTCTGATTAGCCCTAATAGGTTAGTCTCTGACGAAATCTCAGTATGAATTCAAAAATCTCGTTTGGCTTTTGCCAACTTACGTCACCTATGGCGTAGACGAGATATTCGTCTCTCAACGAAAGGGAGAGTGTACTGCGCAACAGTTCGCTCTGTCTTACTGTATGGGTGTGAGACGTGACCATTAAGGGTAGATGACACTCGAAGGTTATTAGTTTTTGACCATTGATGTCTACGGAACATCGCTCGCGTTAGCTGGGATCACCGAGTAAGTAATAACGAGGCTAGACGATGTGTGTTCGGCGAATGTGGTAAATCGGTCGATGAGGTTGTGAATCTTCATCGACTGAGGTGGTTGGGACATATGTTGCGTATGCCTAACCACCGTGTGCCTCGACGCGCATTGTTGGCTGATATAGGAATAGAATGGAAGAGAGTTAGAGGTGGCCAAACTAAAACATGGCATCAGTCCATGAAGTCACTGACTGATGGTTTGAGTCGTGTCGGTAGCTGCAGACTACCTGGATGGGGTCCTCGCGATTGCCGTAACCAGTGGCTAGAAACACTGAGTGACATGGCCCAGAATCGGTCACAGTGGTGCAGATGTATTCACTGATTGTCCTCCCTTGAATCATGAGCTTTAACTTTCTTTCTACGCTTCCTGGACCATATTCTATATGTTCACACTCCTTGTTACTATTATTATTTTATTGCATTGAAGTAACTTTTACTAATGGTGGTGTGGTGTTAATCTTGCGGTGCCATGGTGGTATGGCAACTTGAACCGGTGCACACATGTGCCAGGTTCTATGTTGATTATGCATACATCATTAAATCACTCTAATTCTTAACTTATGCATACAATATTTTGACATGCTATAAAAATACAAAGGTGGGATATTGTATTCTGCAATCAGATGGAAAGTTTTTACTATCGATCATTTCCTCTAATTAATCGAATTAGAGGAGACAGTCTAGTTGATATAAATCTTGTAGATATGGATGCATAGATCCATACTTTTTTATGGTTGTAATCTCACCACCAGTGTGTGTCACATTTTCATGTCGTTCTTCCCTTCAGTTTCTGATTTTAGTGGTTTAATATGTATCGTTAATACCCTCTTTATAGAGGAAAGATTTGCCCCCTCTATGATCTAGGTTTTAATAAGTTAGTATTTGTTGCTCAGCAACTAAATTAATAAACGGAACGATGTTTTTTATGTATCTGTTAAATCATATATTTTTTAAAGCTACAACCATATCCCATTAAGTTATATGTTATATTACTACTATATTAGATGTCGTGCATAGTAAGGATAATACTTGAATCCAATTTCACCAGTAAGCTTTTTGGAAACTAACTCTACACAGGTTCTGACAGCTCGAAATGAATTATCGAAAAAAACGCCTATTCTGTTGAAAATTTCACCCGATGAAGATGATCAAAGTTTGAAAGATATAGTGGAAGTTGCTTTGGATTCTAAGGTGAGTGGATGTTTGTGTACAGTGTGTACTTTTTTGGTAATGTCCTCTTCTCTGAACGAGATGATCTAATTAAGCATTTTGTATTGTGGTTGTGGATCATGTCATCAACCCTTTATTCATGTTGAAGTGAACTATTTAGTTTCTTCATCATCGCCAAATCAGCCTATTTTAGTGCCCTTAACAGTGAATGGTTGTCAGCTTTATTTATTTTTTTCATTCTTATTTGGTGTTTTATCATACTGACCTAAGTACCATCCTTCTATACATTCTTTCCATGTGGAATTTAGATGTTTTTCTAATCAAATTTATGTCCGTGACTGTCTGTGTTCATATCATATCGTACTATCCTTATTTTGTATTTTTGTTTACTTTGTTTGAAGGGACACTCACATTGTCGGATGTAAAATTTGTCTCAGATGTACATGTACCTCAATTGTGAGGTTATTAGAATATTCTATTTCGAGCGTATTACATGCATTCAGTTTGCTACATAGAAAAAGATGAGACATTTACTTATTCTATGAAATACACCATTTAGCACTAATATCAATAGAATTAACAACAGTATTTTAACCAGTTCACTCAAAGTAATAAACAAGTGAATTGTTAACTTAGAATTAAACTTCACCATTTAGCAGATTATGTGTATTCGCCTAATATTTCAATTTTAAGTATAATGTATTCGTAGATGAGAACTCCAAATCGAATTTATAAATCTGAAATTAAATACTATCTAATTGTAAAGTACAACACCCGGAAAACTTTCGTTCCACCATAGCTAGGCAAATAAATTAATATTTGCACAATATATGAAGTATACAGCTTCCATGAAGTATACTACTCATAGGATATAACGACTTTTTAACTATGCTGTTTAGTTAACTTAATAGCGAGTTTAACTGTCTCAGAATCTGGCTTTCAGTCAATATATGTCAGTAGAAAAATATTTTATTTATCGACTTTTAGACAATATATGAACAGTCGCATGTGTTTATTGCCAATAATGAATGGAATCAAGTGTTAATCTTCACAGTTTATTCTCTGTAAGGGTACTCTTCAAAGCGCTAAATGTTTGTTTCTTACTGCCATCGTAGTTTTGCAACTATTCCGTAGGTAGTTTATGTGTATTAAGTTGAAAATTCTTAATAATGGTATTATATCCAGTTGTATTACAGTTACCCGACATCTACTCCCCTCAAGCTGTTTTAGCTTGTTAGTAGTAGAGTAGGAAGTGAGTAAGGATGGTAAAGCTAAAACTTGAAGGTAATTTATTGAGTAATTGACGGTAGATTTGATTCTTTTATGGAAATACATACTACTTTATTGTAGTTTGCACAATAATCGTAGTCTATAATTCAGTTAGCCAGCCATGCACACTGTAGATCCTGATGTGTATGCGCGTAAGTCCGAGTTGCCATACCACATTAACATGACAAGATCAGATTTACATTAATAATAAAACAATATAATACAGTAGGGAAGAATAAAGTAAATATATGTTTGATAGAATAATAGAACTTAAGATCTAGATGACGATAACAAGTGAATACACTTGCCCAACCTTGACCGATTTTGAGCCATGTAACCCAGTATCTTCAGCCACTAATTATGATTATCACCTGAACCCAAACCAGCTAGTCTGCATCTATCAACATGGCTTAGATCAATGGTCATCCACTTCATGAACTGGTATCATGTTTTGATTTGACTTCCCTTACCCTTTCATCCTACTCTTACGCAAGCCAACAACGCGCATAGAGGTAGGCGGTGGTCAGGCATATGCAGCATGTATCCCATCCATCTCAGTCGATGAGGGTTTATGACCCTTTTGATTGATTTACCATGTTTTCGTAGTACTCTGTGTCTAACATCAATATTATTTATTCGGTAATTGTTTGATATATGGATGATACTGCGAATATTTCTCTGATTAATGACCTGCAGCATACATACATCATACATTTTCATGGCTCATACTTCACACCTGTAGATTAAAACTGAGCGAACTGCTACATACTGCACTCAGCCTTCTGTTGATAGACGAATATTTCGCCTACGCCACAAATGACGTAAGTTGGTAAAAACCAAAGAAGCTTTCTGAATTCGTTTTGAGATTTCATCAGACACCAACCTACCAGGGGTAATGAAACCTCTGACGTGACTGAAGTGGTCAACACACCCAGCTACTTTACTCACTATGACCAATCTAGGCAATGATGTAGACCAGTCCTGGAGTAACATTTTGTATTTTCATGGAGAGAAATGCATCCTGAGTATTTTTGTATTATTACTCAAATGTGTTCAGGAAACTGTGCATATTTTCAGCGTCCTTATCGAGTAGGACTATATTATCTGAGTATTTTAAGTTGACGAGTAAGTTACCTTGAAGGTGACCAATTCCTAAAGAGTCAAATAAATCATATATAACTTCTAAGACAACATCAACAACGAAATTGAATAAAAATGGAGAAAAAGGGTAACCATGACGAACCCCACTTCAGGCTGACAATTTTCGTGACAGCTCTCTGTAAACCCTAACTTAATCAATGGTGTTTTAGTGGATAGTGTTTATGAGGTTTATGTACTTTTGAGCCACACCTTTTAATGTCAAGTACTGCCACAGAATCTGATCTGTGGACCTGAATGCTGCTTTCAAGTCAAGGAATACAACTATTGTAGGCTGATGGTAGGTATACTTATGCTTTAGGAACTGATGAAGAATAAGTATCTGGTCAATGCATTCTCGCTTTAGTCGGAAACCAGCCTAGTTTTCTTGAGTTTGCAGTTCTCTAATGTCAGATAAGCATAGAATGATTACCTAGGCTACTAGTTTAGACACCATGTTAATCAAACTGATTTCTCTGCTGTTGTCACAAGAGGATTTCTGTCCTTTATAAACTGGGACGATCAACTGATCGGTCAGATAGAGTGACGTTCAGTTCCCCCACATTGGTGGATATATCTTAACATAATTGTACAAGACGATTTCCACTGTCTGCTCGTTGAGGTGGGTTGCTAAAAAGCCTGATTTGGTCTGCTAACTTAGGCGTTAAAATCTGCTTCTATGATCACTATTTCTGCGTTTTGAGTTTTTTGAAGTAAGTTAAAGAATTTCCTCTGGGATTCATCTTTTACTCTATCCAGGCTGTAGTCAGTGGGGACAAGCTGATACAACAAAGGGGCATCAGTGTGTATCCCTATCTTTCCGAGTTCCTAGTGCGCCATTTAGACGGACAGCGTATGGTTGGCTGTTGACAGAAACCCATTAACGGAGTGCTTGTTTTGCTTGCAAACTTAGTCCTATACCTACACCATCAAAGCTACGAGAGTGTGCTTCTGGTTCCCTGGATTAACAAAGAGTATATCGCGCTAGGTCTCAACTGATTAGGGGGCATCGACTGAATGACTACGCTAAGGTCCTCTATGCATGTTTTCGAAGCACACCATACATTGATGACGAGAGGTGCAAAGGTTTTAGCTGGTGAGGTCTGTTGGCCAATTTGATAAAGGTTTCGTACATTAATAGCAGTAACATGCAGTTTAGAGCGTTGTTTCAGAAAACCTGGAATAGCGCTTCGTGGAATCGAGTCACTAGTGGCACTTGCGCGACAAGTAGGAGGTAGATGGGGGTTTGAGAGTGAAAGTAGGGAAACTATTAGTAGCAGGGATTCGATTGTTATCGGGGTGATCTCTAGTGCTCTTAGAGGGATTAGGGCGATTATCTCTTCCTGGTCGCCCACTCTGTGGAAGGGTCCTTCTTGATGTACCTGAAATAAATTTCTTTAGTGTTGGTCTTAATGACCTAAAAACTCGGACCCATTGCTCAAGGAATAATTGCTTGAGGTCGGTGACACACGGCCTTTTGGAAAGAAGTTTTAGTTGTGTTATCTCCACACTTGCTAAAGCCTTACCACAGAAGACGGCAATCTGTAGAGTAAGGTGAGGTAAGCATTTTTAGGACCGACTTTTTCTGAGCCCACGCTTCTTTTGTGAGAAGGCAGTCAAGTTATAATTCTGGTTGCCTAAGAGAAACACCCTATTACCTCTGTACAATCGAAAGTACGACGTCACCTTCGGTCCTTAGTTTTATTGGTTTTAGTTTCACCGCTCTTCAACTGACCTGCTTGACATGTTAAGGCCTTGAGGAACGAATGTTCCAACCCGTTTGGGTCATCACAATAGGCAAAATAGGATCACTGCGTCAAGGTATCAGCAACAATCATGGTAATTAATGATTACCGATTTCAGAAGACATAAGTTGGGATTATCTGCGGTAGTTAAAATACCTTAATTCCGCTCTAAACCTTGAATACAATGTTGTCCTATATCTTTGTTTTTTGGATTATTAGTGGTATTGATACTTAGTGGCTAAAACATTTGATCTTCTACGGATTAGAACCCTTTTGTTTGGTTTAATGTGAACAATTGAAGAACGGGGCTAGGATAGTATTACTAGTACATAAAATTGTGCTCCAAAATGCGCCGTTACAGGAGAGGATGAGGAGTGTCCACTTTCTCAAAATGCTTTCATATGGCCATGTTTATGGCTTTTTTAAGGAAAGTTCTATTCCCTACCTTCGTGTGAAGAAAAGCGTACCTCCGAAGCTTAAACATAGTTGGCGCACACGAAGCGTCTATCAATCAAAGTCGGATCCTGAAGAAGCGAATGGCATATGGAACTAACTCTCACATGGCTGCATCTCTTACAGCTCCTCCGCATTGTTGATTAGATCTTAGTGTCGGAGAACCAGCAACTGTCTCCTAAAGTAAATCACGTGCTTTGGTGTAAACAAAACACAAGCCTGTACTTGATGTGTTGCAAATAATTATTGAAGTTACATAGTGTCCTTTTGTGCGCTCTTAACTAATAGCATGACTTTCATCACTTTGTAGACTCGGATAGATGGCATGATCGTTTCAAATACAACACTTGCAACTTATGAACAAGCTATGGCTTGCGGTGCTGCTCCAATGCTAAGTAACAATGAACAGAATACTATCGTGTACGGTGGTTTAAGCGGCCGACCATTATTTCAAAAATCAACTGATTGTCTAAGAAAAATTTCTGGATTAACGAAGGGTGCTATTCCCTTGATTGGTGTCGGTGGTATTAGCAATGGTGAAGATGCATTGGCTAAATTGAATGCTGGTGCAAGTTTAGTACAATTGTACACAAGTTTCGTTTATCAAGGGCCACCTGTTGCTCATAAAGTAGCCAGAGAATTAAATGAATTAATATCATCACAACATTTAGCAACTACTGATTAAAAATTTTACTTTTTTAAGAGAGATGTTTTTCATTTAAATAGAAATTATTTTTACATAATATTTCCTACAACAAAAGTATATACACACTATATTAAACCATAGAGTAACGTCTGAAAACGGTGCTTCGAACGCTTTGGCATACGCATATTCCAGAAATGAACAAAATTCTGATTGAATCTCGACTTATGGTAGAATTCAACCTCACTAAGCTAATAGATGTGGCTACCATCCACACCACAGAAATACTGGCGACAAAGACAATTATCAAGAAATTTTAAAGATTGTTATTCAAAAAGTACTAAGTTGTACTACTATGCAAACAAATGAAAATAGTTTTATAGGTATTTTCGTCCATCAAAGAACGAAAATATTTACAAAACTTGGGCGCCGAGTGTATGTAAGACATATGAATAGAATGTATTTGTATTTGGAAACAGGATAACCGTCTTAAGATTAACATTTTTCGAAAACCAACATATTCTGGAAAATACCTAGACTATAAATCAGCTCATGCCAAATCAACGAAAGTGACAGTTGTTGGGAACCTGATAAACAGAATCCATCAACTAGTCATAGATAATAAAGACCAAGAAATTGAATTTAGCTTAGTATTGTCTACACTAATGATGAACAACTACCCCAAGAGCTTTGTCAAGAAAATACTTAAAGAGAAACGTAATGAAAAAGGCAAACCGAAAGTCCAACCGAAAGAATGGATTGACACTGTGGTTGTGCCATACAGAAATGGAACATCTGAAGAGATTAGAAGAATTTTAAATAAACATGGCATACGTGTTTTCTTTCGAACAAACAATACACTGGGCTCTGCACTTGTAAATATCAAGGATAGAGTACCAAAAGAGGAACAGACGAACTGTGTCTATGAGATTAAATGCAATGAATGCAATGCTATGTACGTAGGAGAAACATCAAGACAATTGAATGTAAGGGTGAAGGAACATATAATTTGTTCGAGGCATATTCCCAAGTCCTCTGACGATATACGAAAACTTGAAAATAAGTCGGCAATAGCATTACATTCAATAGAATGAGGACACAGTATCAACTTTGATGGGATTAAAATCCTTCAAAAAGGTTTTAATTCCTACAAAGAAAGGTTTTCCTACAACAAAGTATATACACACTATATTAAACCGATCAGAGTAACGTCTGAAACGGTGCTTCGAACGCTTTGGCATACGCATATTCCAGAAATGAACAAAATTCTGATTGAATTCGACTGTATGGTAGATTAGACCTCACTAAGCTAATAGATGTGGCTACCATCCACACCACAGAAATACTGGCGACAAAGACAATTATCAAGAAATTTTTAAAGATTGTTATTCAAAAGTACTAAGTTGTACTACTATGCAAAACAAATGAAAATATTTTTATAGGTATTTTCGTCCATCAAAGAAACGAAAATATTTACAAAACTTGGGCGCCGAGTGTATGTAAGACATATGAATAGAATGTATTTGTATTTGGAAACAGGATAACCGTCTTAAGATTAACATTTTTCGAAAACCAACATATTCTGGAAAATACCTAGACTATAAATCAGCTCATGCCAAATCAACGAAAGTGACAGTTGTTGGGAACCTGATAAACAGAATCCATCAACTAGTCATAGATAATAAAGACCAAGAAATTGAATTTAGCTTAGTATTGTCTACACTAATGATGAACAACTACCCCAAGAGCTTTGTCAAGAAAATACTTAAAGAGAAACGTAATGAAAAAGGCAAACCGAAAGTCCAACCGAAAGAATGGATTGACACTGTGGTTGTGCCATACAGAAATGGAACATCTGAAGAGATTAGAAGAATTTTAAATAAACATGGCATACGTGTTTTCTTTCGAACAAACAATACACTGGGCTCTGCACTTGTAAATATCAAGGATAGAGTACCAAAAGAGGAACAGACGAACTGTGTCTATGAGATTAAATGCAATGAATGCAATGCTATGTACGTAGGAGAAACATCAAGACAATTGAATGTAAGGGTGAAGGAACATATAATTTGTTCGAGGCATATTCCCAAGTCCTCTGACGATATACGAAAACTTGAAAATAAGTCGGCAATAGCATTACATTCAATAGAATGAGGACACAGTATCAACTTTGATGGGATTAAAATCCTTCAAAAAGGTTTTAATTCCTACAAAGAAAGGTTAACATCTGAGGCCCTACACATATGGGCAAATCAGAATAATATAAACCGACGAGATGGAGTACTGTTAGCTGCACCATGGCACCTAATGATTAAAAAGTGAATTCAAACATTTACTACAACTTCCAACGCAATTTCATTTTATTGATTTTAGAATTGTTTACTCCTGAGTAAACAGTTTCATCGTGTTACCAATTTGCGAATATACACCCAACCTTTGTCTCATAATTGTCATTACATTGATTTACTTCAGATTGTCTACCCCATCCGTGAACAAAACTCATAGCAGTATATGTGTGCATATGATTGAACCATGGAAAATACACACAAAGTGCACACCTCCCTTCATCCACAACAGTTTTAACATTATTTCACTTACAATGTCTCATATAACATGTTCATACCCTGTATACGATTGGATATTCATGATTCAAATTTGACCTCTTATTTACATTTATATTCGATAATTTTGATCTTGGTTATTTCCCTGAAGAAGCTCGGACCAGATTGCCGAGCGAAACGTTGGAATTTTTCTTTAATTTCATCCTCTGAGATTATTTACAAATACATTCTATTCAAATGAAAATAGTTATTATAGTTCAGTGGTAGCAGTTCATGAAATATTTTTGATAACATATGTTATCAAAAATGTTAAAATATGGTTTTAGGATATACTAGAGAATAGGTGTGCAGCCCATTGATGTTAAACTGAAATTCTAATGTTACAGACATGTCGTCTTAGTTACATTTTACCAATAGCTTCTTACAAGAACGTGTATTTATACAGCATCTTGAACATATGTTATGTAATCACGTAGATGATGTGAGAAAATTGTTCAGTCTGATTTCAGTTTCCATCATTCACTTAAATTAGGCTAAGAAACTATTGAAAACTAGGGAGCACTAGATATCGCTTATGTCCTAGTTTGAGAAACGTGAAAAGTGGCAGTTTTAGCACTTGATATTATAAGTATACTATCCTATGGAATGCTCAATTAGATTTGTCTTTACTATCTTTTTAGTGAGTAGTGAACTAATGTACACTATTACAACTACATCTCATTACTTCCTAACTGGATGTAGCAACCCATTCATTTTGACTTGTGTAGCACACGGATGCTTTTTATTAAAGCGCTCGCTTACATCGTAAATTGTGTTTTGTATTGCTATTAACGGTAGAGTATAGCGAACCATTTTATTTTATTACTAAGGTGATAATTACACTACGCTATCTAACATTCCGAGTGCGTATACAGTTCTTTGAGAAAACAACCGAGCTTGAGCAGTTTAAAAATAATCTTGAAAAATCCTTATTTCCCATTCAGAGACTACTAGGTCCTGATAATCCTTTAGTACACAACAGATTTTACGTTTGAAGTTTATCTCACTCCCCCAAATATTACATCCTACCACTTTCTTGTTTCAATTTATCCAATTAGAAATTAACAGTATTTGGATTCAGTTCACTGGTTGTAGGAAGGCATATGAACTCTTCATTCTTGAGAAATACTACCTTACTTCCTAATGACAAACAATAGCAATCGTGAGGGTAATAGTATAAAATTCGATTGATATGTAGGTACGTCTACTGAGAGTTTATTCCAAAGCATGTTAATGTTGGTTGCTCAGTCATCGTAGTTATTGACTTCTGGTAATAAATAGACAAAACTATGCTTATGGTAGAGTGATTTAACAGTGAACAAATTGTTGTATTGTATTAAAATATCACAAAACTATACATTTCGTAAATTTCCATTAGGAAAACTTTCTTGCACCGTAAATCATATTAGGTCATACTAATCAACAGGGTGAAATAAAAATTCCTTAAGTATCCACATCAGGCACATATTTCCCAGCACTCAACTAACACGTTTTAAAGTAATAATGGATGTTGATGGTTGATTTACTGAAGAGAACAATGAGTAGATCATAGTGATTAAGATGAAATATGATCGTGATTTATGAAGAGTCGAAGCAGCTTCTTCCCATTCATAATATATTGCAACATATTTTAAAGTGTATATTGCATAATTGTAATGTGTTACCATCCCATCTCACAGTCAATCAAGCTGATAATTACAGAGATACGCTAGTAGTCTACATGATCAAGTCATTTGTCGTTACTGTTATTGATCACACCAGACAGACAAGTAACCATAAGTGAAATGACACAGTTGAAACCGCATTATTGTACATTATCAGAATTAAACTTAGTTTAATGATAATTCTGTAAGTCAGGTAGTCAATGTAATGTGGAGTACTCTTTACTGCATGTTATGTACATATAAATCAAAACTAATTGTTAACCCTCATGAATTGCATGGTTTAATGCAGAGACAATTTTTGAAGGCTAACAGTCTATGACTTCAGGATGGTTAGTAAAATAAAATTGTTAGTGACGTAATGACTATTATGTGAATAATGTTAACTTCAATAAATCTATTTATCAGTCAAAATGATAAACGTGGTTAGTTGAATAAATACGTCTAAACTGCATACAAACCTGGCCAATGATTGTGTTATGTATCAGAGAGTAATATTTTCAACTAATTTGATCATAATAATAAGTTCTAGATAACTAAGAAAATCTCCACCGATCAACGAAATTCATTCAATCAATCACTAAATTAATAAAAATTCGTAAAATGGTTACGTCGTGTGCTAAATGTTGACTGTAGACTTTGGTAGTTATATTCCTCGTTAAAATGCCTCATCATAAGGTTAATTCCAAAATACCCTGGTACAGCCAAGGGTGAAGAGATTTCATACTTCCTTTCGAAATGCTTTAATATGGCCACGCGTCTGGACTCTGCCTAGGATGTCCTACCCACTGCCTTCTCTTGGCTGGGTTGCTGCTTATTAAAGTGTGAGGACGGAAGCAAAGAGCGCATAAACTGGGTCGGTGGACACAGGAGGATTCACTCAGAAAAGTTGGGAAATCCTGATTCCTAAGGAATGATGCACTTAGGCTACCAGATCCTGAAGGAACGAAAGACATAAACTAACTTTAATAAACGGCTACTATGGGACTGTATCTCCTGACGATGTTCCACTGCCTTGTGGATTGTTCTTACGGTTGAAAACTCAGGAAGTGTCTCCTTAAGAAAACCACTTGCTTCGGTTTGGACATCTGGCCAGTGTCTCAGCCTACACAATTAAAATGACCTAGAATTAGGAGGAAAATAATCCGCTTCTTACATTACTTCATAACAAAACAACACTTATACTTATGCGATAATTACTGTTACTTTAATAAGAACCCTTTTATTTTACATCCCTTTATACTTCGTTTATTTTAACCACTTATTCAGTCTACTCAATAACTCGTTCACGATGAAAATTTTGGCGTATCTGTCTGGTCTAAAGTCACTGAATAGTGGACATCTTTTGGTGCCGATGATGTTGAAATCTGATACGTGTTACATATAAACTGGCCTTCATCGTTCGTACGTTGAAAACCGGACAACAGATAGATTTACTTGTCTTTAGGCGTTAATATCGACCCGTATTCAGGTTTCTAGTAATGTACTACAAACCGCTTATCCATCAGTCGATTCGAAGCGTATTCTACGTGCGCCTATCTGGTGACACTGTGGCATTGGTGTTTGGTTTTGTCGGCATCACACTAAGCGCTGGATCAGAGGCATCAATAATCAGTCGGATCCTCACAAATAGTTGCTTATATGTTGTTAGATTAGAAGGTTCCATCAAAGTGAGAAGCTGGTTTGGGGAACGATGTTCTATTGTAATCTCTATATTCACATTGACGAATGGCCACCAGGATACAATCAAGGATGAGTCCCATCACTAACTAGACAACCTTCTCTAAAAAATGCATTCAAATGATATTGTAGTACTAGCTGGGAATTTAAATATGCAGGTCGGGCGTCTAGGCACGGGGGAGAGCCGTCTAAGTGTTCAGTGCTGACTCGATGGTCCCAGGTCAGATAATGGTAAGCGACTTCTACAGCTTTTTATAGATCACAACCTGGTAGTCTGAGCATACCAGAATCGGAGGCAGGAGCTGCATCTACTAATTGTTGGTAGTTATTTCAACTGATCCGAGCCACTGGCAGCAAGAAAACTGATAGTAAAACGATTCGTAAAGCTGATAGTTCGCCAATCAATAACATCCAGGGTCATCCTAGATTATGAGTTGAGTTTTTCGAGAGTCATTTCACACGGGTTATTACTCCAGCAACCTCGGTCAGATTGTCCTTCTCTCCATAACCGGTAAAGACTGTCTACCCAAAGAAAGGAAAATCTGTGATGAGATCCAGCTTCTGAGTCTTAACAAATTAAAAACATAAATCATAATCTGCATATTTCCCTATTCTGTCTAAGTATGGCTAATTTCATCGTGACAGTTGTACGAGATTGCTAATATAAAGGGTATCATCAAAATATTGTTGTACATTCCATATCTGATTCAGTCGTAATATTCCAATGTCGCATTTTTCAGCGTACTTTATTATGCATAATAGTCTATCACATTAATATAGATTCTCAATTCTTATACATATTAGAAGAATATCCTTTAAAACAAAGGAACTCGTTTCATTCGATTATACTTAACAATAAAAAGATCAAATTATATTCACTTACATTTATTCATTTTATGGTTATATAATAAATATTTGATTGAATATGTCACAGATTGATGTTGGCAGGGTACCATTGAAAACCAGGGATGACTGGATAGCTGTTTCGTTCTAGTGTTTGTATAATCAACATAGAACCTGGCACATGTGTGCACCGGTTCAACTTGCCATACCACCATGGCACCGCAAGATTAACACCACCACCACCATTAGTAGAAGTTACTTCAATACAATAAAATAATAATAGTAACAAGGAATGTGAACATATAGAATATGGTTCAGGAAGCGTAGAAAGAAAGTTAAAGCTCATGATTCAAGGGAGGACAATCAGTGAATACATCTGCACCACTGTGACCGATTCTGGGCCATGTCACTCAGTGTTTCTAGCCACTGGTTACGGCAATCGCGAGGACCCCATCCAGGTAGTCTGCAGCTACCGACACGACTCAAACCATCAGTCAGTGACTTCATGGACTGATGCCATGTTTTAGTTTGGCCACCTCTAACTCTCTTCCATTCTATTCCTATATCAGCCAGCATTGCGCGTCGAGGCACACGGTGCTTGGGCATACGCAACATATGTCCCAACCACCTCAGTCGATGAAGATTCACAACCTCATTGACCGATTTACCACATTTGCCTAACACCTGTCGTCTAGCCTCGTTATTACTTACTCGGTGATCCCAGCTAACGCGAGCGATGTTCCGTAGACATCAATGGTCAAAAACTAATAACCTTCGAGTGTCATCTACCCTTAATGGTCACGTCTCACACCCATACAGTAAGACAGAGCGAACTGTTGCGCAGTACACTCTCCCTTTCGTTGAGAGACGAATATCTCGTCTACGCCATAGGTGACGTAAGTTGGCAAAAGCCAAACGAGATTTTTGAATTCATACTGAGATTTCGTCAGAGACTAACCTATTAGGGCTAATCAGACTTCCAAGATAAGTGAAGTGGTCGACGTGCTCAACTACTTCACTCCCTCTCTTTAGTTCAGGGGTTGACGAAAACCAGTCCTGGAGCAGTAGTTTACATTTAGAGGGGGAGAAACGCATTCCGAAAATGCTAGCATTCGAACTTATTGCTGTTAAAAGCTTCTGCATCTTATCAGCGTCTTCGCCAAACAGGACTATATCGTCAGCATATTCTAAGTCAATAAGTGGATCTCCTGGTAGGAGATCAATTACTGAAAAGTCAGACGATGAAAGTGTAATTTCCAACAGTATGTCAACTTTGAAATTAAACAAAAATGGGGAAAGTGAGCAGCCTTGACGGATACCACTTGAGGTTACAAGTTCAGATGACAGTTCGCCGTATGCTCTGACACGACTAATAGTGTTTGAGTAAAGAGCCCTAACAAGTTTTATGTACTTTTGGAGCACGCCTTTCAATGAAAGACACTGCCATAGAACTTCACGGTCTACAGAGTCAAATGCTGCTTTCAAGTCAAGGAAAACCACTATTGTCAGCCGCCGAAAAGTATGTCTGTGTTCTAAGATCTGACGAACTATGAATATCTGGTCTATACAACCGCGACCAGGTCTGAAACCAGCCTGATTTTCTCGTATTTGTAGATCACAAGTTGCAGTTAAGCGTCTGATAATTGTAGATGCTAGTATTTTAGACACTATATTAGTCAAACTAATTCCTCTACGGTTATCGCAGGACGAATTTGATCTTTTCCTATATACTAGGACGATTAACGATCGACACTAGTTAGACGAAATAATGTCAAGTTCCCAAACCTTAGTCAAAATATCAGTTAGTTTGGTTGTCAAAGTAGGACTACCATCCTTAAACACTCCTGGGGATAATCCGTCTGGACCCGCTGCTTTACCTCGCCTTAGATTGGCTATAGCTTTTTCGACTTCGACAAAAGTCAGGGGACCTAAGTCAACTTTGCATTCTGGCTGTCTCGAAATAGTGGGAAGTTTTAGAGTAGCTGAAGGCCAACTAAACTGTTCCTTGAAGTGTTCAGCCCATCGTTCTAAACGTCTAGACTGAGAGCTAATAAGCGTTCCATCTTTTTCGGAAATCGTCTCACTAACGCTGGAGTTTTTAACCCCAGTTTCTTTTATCAACTTGAAAAGTTGTCTAGTGTTACCTATCGCAGCTGCCTTTTCCATTTCCTTTGCTTTCGTTACCCACCACTGCTCACGGTCGTTTCGCAGACTTTTCGCCAGTTTATGCCTGATTACTCGTCGCTCATCATCGTGTTCGGAGCCTGATGGGATAAGTCTTCGGGAGTCTATTGAATCAACAGAAGCCATTAAGATCCATTGATTTTTCTTGACATGTTGATAGATATCATTGTAGATGTCACAGCTGCTTGAACATCTTGCCAAGCAGTATCTAGTCGGGACCCCTTTTTATAATTGCCTGGAATTTGATCTTGGCTGTTTCATTACTAAACTGAATTCTAAAAGGTTTTCCTGTAGTAGTTTTTCTTCGCCCGGTAAGCCGCAAGCGAACGCATGTTCGCACTAGAGCGTGGTCGGAGTCCAAACATGTACTCCAGAAAGATCAGCAATCTTCTATCGAGCCTCTCCAGTGGTGACTAATCGCAATATGGTCTATTTAAGTCCACCGTTGAGTAGGGCCAGGAGGTCTCCATGTTAAACGATGTCGCTCCTTATGCTTAAAGTTCGTGTTGGCTAGAAATAACCGATTATCTGAGCAAAGCTGCAGCAGACGGTCGCCGTTATCCCTTCTCTGAAGCATCCACCTAAATGTCTTTCAGATTGGTTCAAGCTACCTATTTGGGCGTTAAAATCACCAGCCAAGATTACCAAATCTGAGTGTTTGGCCCTATGAAGTAGTTCAGAAAGTTTTCTGTAAAATTCATCTTTCACTTCATCCAGGCTGCAGTCGGTGGGAGCGTAGGCAGAAACGACGAAAAGACAACGGCATGTGTCCCTATCTTTCCGAGTTCTTACTGAACCATTTAGTCGGACGGCACATAGGCGACTGTCGACAGGAATCCATTCAAGAAGCGCCTGTTCTGCTCTCATACTTAACGCAATACCTACATCGGCGAGCCCACGAAAAGTTGCTGCTGAATCGCCAGATAAACGAAAAATGTATCGCGAAGTTTGTTCAATCTGACTAGGTGAGGTCAAGTGAATGACCACGCTAGGATCCTGTATGCGTGTTTCGGAGATACAGCATACATCAATGGGGCGGGATTCTAATGTCCTATCTAGGGAGGCTCGTTGCCCTATTTGGCACAGGGTTCGTACATTGAATGCACCAGTGTGAAGTTTGGAGCCTGGTCTTAGTATGCTCGGGACATTATTTTGTGGGCCGGAATCGTTGGCACTAATGACACAGGAAGAAGCTGAAGATAGGGACTTAGGCTCGAAGGTAGGGGCAGGACAAATGTTAGGAATAGGAGGAGTTTGATTAAAATGGCGGTGATCTTGTATGTTGTTAGAGGTATGAGAGTGGTTATCTTTTCCCAGTTGCCCACACTGTGCAAGGGTTCTTCTTGATGCATCTGAAAAGCAAAATGGGTTAGGGTTGGTCTGAAAGACCTGGGAGCGTGACCGCGGTGCCCAAAGAACAACTGATTGAGGCCGGTCACACACGGCCTTTTTGAGAGAGGTTTTCGTTGTTGTAGTTCCGTACTCGTTGAGGCCTTACTGCCGGAGACGGAAATCAGTGGAGTAAGGTGAGGTGTGCATTTTTAGGGTTGACCTTTTCTAACCCCGCCCTTCCTTTGTGGGAAGGCAGCATCGCTGCTATGCTGGTTGTCCGAAGAAAACACCTTACTGCCGTCACGCCTCTGTACAGCCGGCAGTACGACTTCATCCTCGGACCTTATATTTGCTGCTTTTGGTCTCACCGCTCTTCAACCGACCTGCCTAGCATGGTAGGACCCTAGAGGAACGATTGTTCCAGCCAGTATAGCCCGATTGAGTCATCACGATAGGCAAGCGCGACCACCACGTCAAGATAGTAGCACGATCGGGTTCGTTCTAGTGTGAAACTCCTCACACCCCAGATTCTGCATCAGGGGCTTCAGGTTGACGGCCGTCTGTACACTGGGTCGGCATCCAATGGCAGAATTCCCATCTCCATCAATTTGTGATATATAGCGCAACGACCATCCATTGTCACATTCAATCAAATAAATAACCATCCCAATTGAACTATAATAAATATTTATTTAGGAAGAAAAACAACAGTAATATTATTATTAAAAATGTACAATTCCAAAAGAAAAAAACAGAAAAATTTATAAACTCACCCTACCGGATAGGAAAAGTAAAACAATTAATACATACAATCAATGTAACTAACTGTTGTAATCATTAATTCTTTTATTTTTATTTGTTTTATTTCATTGATTAATTTTTTTTAAAAACAAAAACAAATTTCAATGACATATCATGCATTATAAACAATATACAAATTTTCTTATCATTAATTACTCAATAGATAAGCAATGAAAAAACCTGGAGGTAGGGGGAGGGTTGCTATGTAGATGGATAGTGTGGGTAAAATAAAACAGTCACAAAAAGAAAGAAGAACTGATGATTTACAATGAGTAACTTCAATTTTCAATGATTTGATCTATTTCTAAATGTTGATGTTAAAAAAAAAAAATAAGAGGAACAAACATCATTAATGATAATACTGATATGTAAATGACTAGAAATAATGTAGACAGTATAATGAATTAGAAAAAAAGAAGTTTATACTTTTTTTTTCGAGTTTTTACACAATATGACAAGAGATTAACTTGATTCAATAACAATAATAAATAGTTGAGAATATTTTATTAACTGGTAGTAAATATGATCACTTTATTCAAACAATTTCAAGTTTACAATAAGATAATAAAACAACAACAATAAATACAATATGACCAAGGAATTAAACAAATAAGCTGTGTATCATTAATAAGTTAATAGATGAGTATGTATGATATATAACATGATGATAGTAAACACCAGTGAATAATTAAACAAAATTCTATGAGATAGATATATGCAGAAAGGAATTAACACAAAAATAGGAATAAAAGAACCACTTGTCTCATAGATTAGTAAATGTGTAAGTTAGTATATGAATCATTATTATGACTACATGATAGAAGTGCAGAATTAAACATAAAAGAATACCTTTCATCAGGTAGAAAAATGGTAACATTAGACATCTTCCACTGGTTACATAACCCCCCCCATAATTACTACTAATATAAGTTGTACAAATAACAGTTCAATTTACGAAGATGTGTGATAGTAAAGTAATGGGAAAGCTGATTGAATAATACAGAATGTTATCTGTCAAGAATAGAAATTTTATCATTAGCCACGGGATATATATGTATATATGTACCAAGTTTGAGAATGCTTCACACTCTGGTTACCTCTTTTATGAGGTCGTCTACTTTATACTTCATCCTCTAATCTATCGAATATGTCTCTGAAAAAAAAACAATTTTAACACAATAAGGTATCTTAAAGGTAAAAAAAAAATAAACTATTAAATATATAGTAAATTAACATGCAAGTAAGTCAGTTGACATACTTCACAAGTAAAATTTAGAAAACGTAGAACAGCTTGCTATAAATTATTCGTAAAACCAATTCACTATAAATATTTGTAAGATACATCGATCATTTTGTTTTCTAATACCAACCTTGGAGGTATGAAATCGTTCAAGTCACTAGCAGCTTGTATTATACAAGCCAAAGAAAGCTACATTTTACAATCTTTTATTATCTCAATCATTGGTTTAAGACACTGGGTGACATGGTGTAGAATCAATTACTGTGAGATAAACATACTACTCCTTATCTTCATTCAGAGAATGAGTTCCAGTACTGTTTCATACACAACTCATTATTCTCTCTTCTGGAACTATACTCTTAGCGATTCTCTTTAATTCTTATCTTCCCTTAAACTATAAGCTTAAAATAATTTTATACCTTTCCATGAACTAATTCTTTCTCGCAGTACCATATTGTATAAATACATATCTTTTTCTCACTACTACTGATGTAACTCCTAATTCTAGTAATTTAGTGTTCGTATTGCTATGCTGCTGAGATGTGTCAATTTAGACTTATTCAAATATGTGCCAGGTTCTAGGTTGTCCATACATGCACACATACATTCTAATTACTACTACGATTATTTTAACGTGCATTTGACAAAGATACAAATGGGTTAGCTTGAAAAACAAACTACAGTTTTAGCTAATCTTGTTTATTGAGTTGTTTTATTAGACAATAAATGGAGGACATTCGTATTCAAGCAGTCCACTATGAACTAATTTTTAAATGATTATCAGGCAAAATAATTTATTTACTTCCTGTAGTATATACATGGAGCTTTACCAACTGACGTGACTGAAGAATGTGTTATGCATATCTAACCACAGCCTACCCTAATCTGCGAGATTGACCTATATAGGGGTAGAAAGTAAGGACAGGCTTGTCTTAGTTTATGAACACACTGACCGTCCATCCGAACCACGTAAACGGGTGCAAACTACCTGGTAGGAATTTACATGACTGCAGTAACCAACGGTTGGAGACGTTGAGATATATGGTTCACAAACGGCCTCGATACATCCACTCCTCTTCTTTGCTTAGATTCATAAAATTAGAGCTATTTTATACCTTTCTTCCTAAGAAGCATTTATTTCTTGTCTAGTCATATCCTCTATGATGGCGTCTAGAATAATGAAAACTTCGCAATTAAACAAAAAACGATGTATTTTAACAAATTCAACAAATAAAATTTAAAAGAAGCACATTTTTGTTGTAATTTAACTAGTAATAAATAGAACTACTAACATAAAATGAAACAGTATTGTTTTTACACCTAAAGACAAGTTTCGTTGAATCAGTTTCTTTTGTTTTTATAACAAATAGTTTGTCTGTAATTTTTAATAGGTCGATAGCCTACTTTTTCATACTATGAAGACTTAGTAAAGTATGCAGTCGTTTGCCAGTAGTAATTTAGAAAAACAGACAGATAATCTGAAACGTTTGAAATGTTCGCTGCGTCATTCCTAAAACTTCTGACTATTCCAAGTTAACTTGATAGCGTAGTGTGCTTTCAATACAAGATATGGTAAGCATTCAAAATATTCCATAACTATCTGCTATGAACAAATTCAGAGTGGTGCAGTTCGACATGGATAAAATGCACAGATATAGTAAAAGTTAAGTTTGTAAACGAAATATTTGATGAAAATTGTACTCCAATGTCAAAGTCAGTCAATCATAGGCAACGTAGAACCTGGAACATGTAGGCACAGGTCTAAGTTACCATACTACATAAGTATGAGATCAAATTTACACGATCAACACCACAATATAGTTCAACAGGGAGGAATAAAGCAGACATGTGGGCGAAAGGAAAATGGGACTTACTATCTAGAAGATAATGAGTGAATACACTTGTGACCGATTTTGAACAATGTCACTCAATGTCTCCAGCTGTTGATTACGATTATCACGCGGACCTAAACCAAGTAGTCTGGATCTATCGATATGACTTAGATCAACAGTCAGCAACTTCATGGATTGATGCCACTTTTTGGTTTGGGTGTCCTTCGTTTTGTTTAATCTCTACTACACCAATCAACATCACGCGACAAGGAAAGTAGTGATTATGCATATATAATACATGGGTAGGTCAGCCTAACTATCACATCAAAGTGGTAGCTATGATTGGATAACGTCCTGCAATTGTATGAACTATTACTCATAACTATAAATGAGTTTTATATTGTATAAAAAATGATAGCTTATAATCTCATAGGATAATTAACCAAGTTTTAAAAATGCAATAGTCTAAGATATACTCGATTTCTGATTATAGTGTCGTAGAATTATTCAAAATTATTGAAAATACTATTTAAGAACAGAAGAAATCCTTTCAATCGACAAATAAGATATAATTCAGGTCTATAGAAGACAGCTTCATCATACTGATATAGAGCTAGAATTCTTTAGAACATGAAATAATAACATACAAAACCACTTACAGGTAACTTTTGCGTTTCAAAATGAAGTGATGTCGACACAGGATCATTGGTTGATAGACTAGGTTTACTATGTACCGTTGAATTGAAATGGTTTACAATCGACATCGATTTCTTGGGCGTAACAAAAGAGAAAGGAAAAGAGTCAGAAGATGGAGTAGCTTGTGGTACATTTGGAGCCGATATTGCAGGTGGAGACAAATGTGGTTGAGTTTCCATAGAGAAGCGATGTCCGAAAATTTTCAACTGGAGATAAGAATAATATGTAAGATAAAAGCCTAAACATAAACAATACTCAATAGCTTATTCGGTTATGACTATACGGTCACAGCATTGAATTATCAACGAAACAGAATACAACAGATTTGGCGTAAATCAACATATTTTTCTTTCAGTATTCGAATTGTATCTATGAACTTTATACAGAAGATATCGTCTATAATTCATAACCCTGGAGTTCGTTAATAAGACCCATGAAATCAATGCTTCCACAATAAAAACCCAAATAAAGTTTAGCAGATGGAGAAGTTATAATCTAACTCGGACTAATAAAACTACCATATGAAGGTGAAAGAATAATATGTAACAAAAAGGCATACTATGAAAAACTCACTAATTTGTTTCAAATGTCGACATAAATGCATAAATAGACTAGAAAATTCTATCAAGCTATGACATATCTTGTTACATGCATATATAACGTGATGGAGTGACTCACTTATCAAACGTTCAACGCAGCCAAGTTACATGTTACCTTAAGAAACAAACCAGTACTCGGGGATATGAGCCTAGACAGGTGAAGCAAGGAGTCACTAAATCTATTAATAACGCTATCCTACCTTACATGGTAAATAGCAAACACGACAATGGTCAAATAGCCTTCTCAGTTTGATATCAAGTCCTAAATAATTTACAAATACACGCAGCTGAAACATAGCGATAAAATCAAGAAAACAGAACTAATCCAAAAGAAATATATCCGACCTCTTTATCTATTATGGCTCACGATTGGATCACCTTCTAAATAAACTTATTGTAAACTCCAACTCACAAATTCATTCTCTTCTGAAATATTATCGCTTTGACTTACCTATTTTAACTCGCATCAACACATTATTATTACCATAGTTGCCCTAACAACTCTGGTATTACATATAATATTAACACAATTTCATTTTATAAGTCTTACTATCTCAACTAAACTCATATAAGACTTTTATATAAGTTGAACTGTGACTGGCAAGTGGGATCCAGGACGTGCGTTTCGTCCTATTTGGGACTCATCGGCTGGATGTACCTGCATCCCAATGTTGATGTTCACAGTTGGATACTTATGAAAAATTTGCTATATCGAGGTAATCCGCTCAGGATGCACATATAGCAACAATGACTTACCAGCTTCAGTCTATAACAAATCAACAGGAACATACAAGTTCATCCTAATATAAGACTTTGTATATCATACACTATATCCACATGATTCGCTTTATAATCGATTGTGACTGAAAACCTTATGATGACATTTCCAACCTCTCAACCTCAAAGAACGATAAATTTAAAATTTATTTGCGCAGTAGTTTACTATTTAGGCATGCATCATTGTCTGAATGTTCAATCCGTCCAATATATTTGTAATGACATGGTTCTATGGAGATCGGTTTTAATTTATAGAATGCGTTTAAAACAGAATGACTTCAGTTGGGTTGACTGTGTGGTCAGGTTTTATTTATATATAAAGGAATATGGGAAATATAATATGATTCTGTCTGGTTGATTTATTTGGCTTGTGTTCTTCTTATTCCGACTTGGAACTGAACGGGCATAGAGCAAGCACGCAGTTATCGACTAGACACACTCAGTTGGCGTTCGATAAATCAACACTTTTTTGCGTAATAACATAATGTTATAAATGAAAATGATAATCTGTCAGAAGAAATAACAAATACGGAAAACCCTGTACTCAACATACCGGTTTATGACGAAAAAGCCATTTGAAATCTTTTGTAGCCGCAACTGTAGAACTATTATGATTACATGAAGATTGAGATGGTTGACAATAGGTATTACGACGATAAATATTGCTACTGGAAGTATGAGTAATGGCGGTAGTGTTAGTAGTCGTGGTAGTACTTGATGTAGTAATTACTGATAGGAAGTTATTATGTAATGGAAATGTTAATAAAGTACTTTCAGGATGATGAGTTGGAAAATCTGTAGGATCAATAAAAATTGGTTTTGATGGTGTACTACTATTACTACTACTACTATTATTGCAGGATGTTGTGCAATGACAACAGGAACAAAGTAGACAAGAATCGGTAGATGAAGAAGATTTGCACGGAATCTGTTGAGGTGGAAATTCCAATGAATTTACGTGTGCATCAATATTATTAATTTTACTACAATAATAATTCACGTGACTACAATCTTTTGAAAATTGTTGCCGACAACCAAACTAGAGTAATAATAACAAAACAATAAATTGATTTACAAACAAATGATGCGAACATTTCATTGATAGGTAAATAGTAAAAAATTACTACTTGAAGTCTATGTAACAAATAACTACCTATATCCCTTACATAATTATATCTCCATTAACGGTTATTTTCCAGATAGAATTCCTAGGCTTCCCTAGTGAAAGTCCGCGAGTGGAGCTAACCGAAAGATATCGGATATTAGATGGTCTGCCAGTTATTCACAATGAAGAACCTGGCACAACTGTACTTCGGTTCAGGTCGATGCAGACCATTTAAACGCCAAGATGAATAACATATGTAATAAAGGCAGGATTAATGCCAGCCCACTTGGGTTGATGAAACATCCAGAAATGGAAAATTGGTTTCCACTTTACTCTATATGATTGACCTACAGAATAATAAAGACCGATACAGAAGACATACTGAGCTTTAAAGAAGAGAAGTGCATCATGAACGTGATTGAAGTGTTACTTAATCCAATTAACAGACTCCACATTTTATCACTATCTTCACCAAACAGAACTATTTCATCTGTGTATTCGAAGTCAATTAGTGAACCACCTAATAAAATATCAATTCCAGAAAGTTCAGACGAATACAAAGTTATTTCCAGCAGTAAATCTATTCCTAAATTAAATACAAATGGGGATAGTGAGCAGCCATGACAGACACTATATCAAGTTACAAGTTAGAATGATAGTTCGTCATACGCTCTAACTTAACTAATGATGTTCGAGTGAAGAGTCTTTACAAAGTTTATGTACATCTGGGGTACATCTTCCAATGATAGGCACTGCTATCGAACCTCGGTCTACGGAAGCAAATGCTGTTTCAAAGTCAAAGAAAATAATCGTTGCCAGACCGTAGATAACTATGTATATGTTCTAGGACCTGATTTTCTCGCATTTGGAATTTATAAGTCTTTACTAGAAGCCCGATAATAATTGAAGCTAGAAATTTAGACTACCATTTTTGAAGACATCTGAAGTTAATCTATCTGGTTCAATTATTCATCAACGCTACAAGTTAAACGACAGCTTTAGCAACTTCAATAAAAGTTAGGAGGCCTATATATATATATATATATATATATATATATATATATATATATATATATATATATATATATGCGACTAACTAATCGAGTCGAAGCGGTGGTTTACGGATTAAGACATTGCCATTAAGTATAGGGATCAAGCCCCGCTCCACCTATTTCGATGGTATAACTACCATCAAACAAAGCATGGTTCAGAGCCAAGTACATGAATTTGTACTAGGCAAGTAAATTGTATTAACTACATAAAATATTCGAATGGCAAAAAAAAAGCAGCTTACTTTAGACGACGATGATGATGCAGTGTCCAAACCACTATCCTCTGAATCTCGATGAAATCGATAATGAGGACACTTAGGATGGTGCCAAAAATGATGATGATGTAAACGAGATAAAGGATTAGGAAGAGACTGTGCACGAACCGTAGAGAAGTTAAGGAACTTATTATGATTAGTTATAATGTTTTCATTAAGATCTTCGCTTAAGGTAAGAGAAGATGAAGAAATAATGGGTGTACTGTAGTGTGTCAATGTTCCAAAAACTGCATCCGTACTATGTATACGCGTTTTTAGTGGTGAAGTGTTTGATGAAAAATCTAAACGGAGTTTATGATGAGATCCATTAGGATAATTAGATCTAACAGAACAGTAGTGGAGATTATTTCCACAGAAAGAGTGTGGAATATTCCTTGAGAAATTGACATTCGATGAAGAAGTGACTGAAGAACCACTACCAATAATATATTGTGTTTGGTTATCATCATAAGAGAGGGAGCTTCCTTCAGGTGTACTAAATGAACGATAGCGTTCACGCCGACAACCAATATCACTGTCTACCCGACTATCTGATACATTCGAAGACGAAACAGAACTAGTTGAACAAACTAGTAAAAGTGAATAGTAATAAGAGTAATAATCGCAAAAATGAAACATCCATGAGTTACTTCATAAATATTAAGAAGAAAAATACATTGTTCAAACGACAATAAAATCGGTCAGAACACAATAAAATAGCTAAAATATAGAGATAAGTATGTTTTCACCCACTTATTTATAGAAAATGAGACAGTATGTAGTGAATCATTTCGTTTCTCTTTACCTAAAAGCTAAATAGGAGTGGTAAGGGTAAATAATGATCTCCAACCTCACTGTTAGTTGTGAAACAATGAAGAAATGTGATCGTAATTATCCCCTTAGTAAAAGATATTTCGTAAAATAATTTCCATATATAATAAACTCAAACATACCCCCACTCTAATAAAACAATGCCAGACGGCTGATTTTACCAGCAAATTGAAAACTGCTTTCCATGATTTATATGATGGTGTTTAAATATCTGAAGACGAATAAATATTTGAAACTACCATGATCCTAACAAAATTTAGTCAGCAAATGGAAAACCAGTTGCTTGCTCAAAGCACATTACTTATACTCAAATGAATGTAGGATTGCAATGATATTGGCTACACGTATATAAAAGAGTTTAACTGTCTGACAGTAGAGGCTACATTGACTTAGTGATTGGAACTATCCACTGGCTGGGACGCTCGTCTCTATAGGTTAATATTTTCTTCAAAATAAAGAAGGTAGCACATCAAAAACTACTAACGAAAAAAGGCTGTAAGTGACCAGTCTATGGTCACTGCAGTTACACTCTCAGGTTATCAAGACCACTCATAACTCAGTTTACTTTCTACGCTTATTAAGTAGAACTCTTGCACAATGTGAGCAGTTATAAAGTAATAACTACCCCCCCCCACTCCTTTTATACTTTCAGCAGTACTCAACGACACAAACCAGTAATTAGTTACGGAATTGTAATATTAGTTAAATAAATAGTGAACAGAAAATAATCTTGTTATAACGTGAGAAAAGTTGGCCTGTTAGTTACGGAATTGTAATATTAGTTAAATAAATAGTGAACAGAAAATAATGTGTATAGAAATAAACAGTTAATATTGCTTAATTATGAAGTAGTAATTTTTTATTTGAGATCTTTATTCATAATACTACAGAATTTGAATAATCTCATTAAGAAGTTTAACATGTTATTACAACAATGCTAACAAATATATTTTCACGGAATTTTTATACTTGGTATATCGAATTCATTAACCACTTATAAGCAATATGAAGGTTGACAAAGTTGATTATATTATTCCAACTAACCACATATTCCAATCAGCAAACATATAGAAAGGCATTAGGATGAAATTGCATATTCCCGTTGATTTGTTATAGACTGAAGATAATCAGTGTCTGTTGCTATATGTGCATCCTGAGCGGATTACCTCGATATAGCGATTATTCACAAGTATTATTTAAGTTGGATTGGGACTGGTAAGTGGAATCCAGGACACGCGCTTCGTCCTATTTGAAACTCGTCAGCTAGATGAACCTGCATCCGAATGTTGTTCACAGTGGGATTCGAACCCAGTGGTGAACGCGGTGGCGTTCGACACGAAACGGACTGGGTTCGAATTCTACTGTAAACATCAACATTGGGATGCAGGTACACTCGGCTGACGAGTCCCAAATAGGACGAAACGCGTGTCCTGGATTCCACTCGCCAGTTATAACCCAACTTAAATAATATAGAGAGGTAGTTAGCAAGAAGAGAAACTGTAATAATATGAATTATGGTGGGAAGTTAAAAATTAAAAACATAGTTCAAAAAAATAGATGCAGTTGATGATTGTTTAGGGTTTAACAAAAGATGATAAGTAAATGCAACCGCGCCACTGTTGCTGATTTTAGACCATCTCACCAAACATCTATGATTTATTTTTAACCACTTTACATAACATAGATATCTCCAGCCCAGAAAGCTAGATAGTTAATCTACTTCACTAAGGCATAAAATGTAAATAAAGAACTAAATTTATACCAAATAATCAAACTATACGAATTGACGGATAGATATTCCAAAGAATCAATGCCGGTAATCACTGTTAAAAGAGGAATTTGTTTTTGTAAGAAGACTTTTAATATACATAAATATAATACAATCACCTACTTGAAGATGTTGAATTGTTAAGCTCTTGTTTATTTGATACGATAACAGATGAAGCATTTACAGTAGTGTAGAAATGTGTAAACTTCTGGGGAATAATATGATATCGTTCTAGGCAGCCATAACTCAAGTAGTCAACTGGTTCCATATAGATATGTTCATCATCAATATTAGATGCATTGATAGGAGTTGCTGGTGTCAGCGATATGACATCGTTTGAATGATGCATAGCATTATCAGTCCCTGCACAGGGTGAAAGTGATAACAGTGATGAAGTTGGTTGTGGTGATGACCCCTTTATCAGGATTAATTCTTCATAGATTGACTCGACATCGTCTTGTTTTTCATTTTCAATTTGTTGTATAGCACTGAGCATATCACTACTATTATGATCACGCAATGAAGAATAGGTTAGACAATCATGATTAGAATAAGATGACTTTGATGTAACCATCGAATTATCAGTATTATTATCATCAATAAACACCGCTGTTGTTGAAACAGATGAATTTTCGAGTTCATTAACTGGTTTCAATAATTCTTTAGTGCTTTCCTCACAGATTGATAAATAAGAAAGTGTACTAACATCGATGGGCTGAAAATTAAATCAAATTTAACCATCATAACGAATACTGTAATTTATCAATAAAAAAAAACTAAATAACGTACTTACGTCACCACTGATATAACAACAAAGAAACTCACAGAACCTAGAAGAGATCCGATTTCGCATATAATGGGTCATCATGGGTACAAAAAAGGGAGGACATTGAAATAGACCAGACATAAATAGATAGTGTAAAACTAAAAAAGACAGACACAAACAAAGAAGAAATTTGCACAAATGTGCGTTACCTCAATTTGCCGTACAACATCGGCAAGACAGGAAGAATAACAAAAGAGTTGCGATAATGTAGTAGTAAAATGGTTAAACATTTAACACGTGATTCGAAATGAAAGAAGGAGAAGGTTTGTATGAAGGAACACTAGGAGTGAACGTTTAGGAGAAAACAAAAAGGAAATATATTTGCGCCGTTGAAACCTATTAAGAGTTATGTTACCAAAGTCTCTAACCAATGATTGGACTATTGCATGGACCGCAATGAGGAAGTTTATACGTGCCAATATGAGACACAACTGACATTCAGTCACTTCCTGGATTGATCCTAAGTTCTAGATCAGACAACCCTAGCTATCGTCCAACCTGCATCTATGTACCCAACAATAAACATCAAGGTAGGTGACTGTTATGTGTATGACATGGATTAAAAAAATAATAAGTGTTTGTAGGCTAGTCAACATTGTCAATATACGTACATTAACACCTGTGTATTTAAGAAAACACTTAGTGATGAAAATAGCAATATATCGTTTGATGTCTACTTTTTTTAATAAAAGGAAAGTTTACGTTATTTTGTCGGTAGACACGGAAACATTGACTTATATTTTAACACGTAGTCTTCGTAACATAGAGATATCCAAAGTCATATACGGTAACCTAATGGACTAACGGTCTTGGATATCCGACATGTTTCTAATCTACTTGAATGTATTAGTCGAGTATCCGAATCTTAGTTTGGGTGATTTTAATTGTATTTCGATTACTTGATGACATGAGGGATATCTGAAGCCGAATAATGCTCTGGGCTAGGCTTATCGTACAAGTGCTGACAGTATATGTGAAAAAATTGTCCTAATAATCAATGAAAGTTGACAGATACAACAAATGACAAACTAAATGACAGTGTTTACAAAATCATCATCAAGTTAGTAAATAAATGATCAAAATCTAAGAAAGAACTAATAGACTTACAGCTACAGTAGTATCTGACAGCGAACCACTATGAACCTGTCGGCCATCAAGTTTATCTATTAGAAAAGACGAAAGCAAAAGTTATACAAAACAGCTACATCAAATTTAAATTAAGATCAAAACCTATCTAAACTTGAATACGAGGTAATGCTAATTAATTGTATGCCCACGCTGGTTTCAATAACAGTAAGATGTCAATAAAAATAAATCCGGTTTATTCAGACCATTCAGTTTTGAAATTGATGTTTTCCAGTCTTATGAGTAGAATTTAGCTTAAATTCTACTATTGTTCTACAACGCCAACATCTCGAATGCAATATATGCACACTATCGAGATACTACTTAACATGGCTAATAATATATCCAAGACAAGTGTTTACCATAAACTAATTAGAAATTAATCTATTTTGTTAATTATTAGGTGACATGATGATGAACAGCCATCATTGGAAGGCAGTAGACATAACCTAATACTTAAGCATATAATATGTCATTGTTTGAATTGAATAAGACTAAAAATCACAACATTCACATTACTGGGTAAGATTTTCAATAAGTTCAGGATTCTGAGTCATGCTCACACGTTGATGGATATTTAAAGTGAAGTACATCGACAAAGATTCAACAACACAGTCTAAAAGTTAGCAATGCTGAGGTTCATCAATGTGCAGTGGAGTACCGTGATGATAATTCAGTTAGTGTCACCATCTTAAAACGCTGACCTAAGTAGACTGGATATATTTTGCAAACGGTACAACAAAGGCTTCAATACTACACACATCTCCCCTTTATGTGGGTAGTGTATACTTTTGTTGAAGTTGGAATCTATGTGTATCAAATAAATAAAAATAGAAACTAAACGCTTACAAAAACCAACTCACAATTACAGCAATCCAGCAATAAGGTAAAATTAATTCAAAGAAGAAATTTGAAAATTATGAAACTTACTAACATTATGGTTGTCTTCTGGCCCATCACTAATACAATACCATTTATCGGGTAATCCAGTGTACGAATTGTTGTTGCTGAATGGAATATTCCGACGATTTTCACAACTTAAAAGTTTATCCGAACTATTAGCCAGACAAAGATTGGTTATTGATGTGTCACAATGTAGACATTTACTCTTTTTTCCACTACCAGGAACACTGATTGGAAGCGAGGGCTGATTAGAATCAGTGACGAGATTTGATAATGTAGTTGATGGAAGGGTTGCCTTATCATTTTTGATTTTTTTAAAATGAAAACCTTTGTTTTGGAGTATTCCCGTAGCTTTACGAATATAGGATTCTTTACGACAGCTATATTTTAAAATTTAAATAAGAAAACAACAACTGTGAGAAATACATGTGGTAATTTTAGATTAAATCAATGTGACTTTTCAATAATTGCAAACATATGCAGCCGGAAAAATGGATTTTCACAAAATATTGCAGTAAATACCATGACGTGTATGTAGGAAGTGTAACCATCAATGAAATATTTTCGGAGGCGTAGAAGCAGGCCAGAAAAGAGCTGAGTTACGAAATCGAGATATGTCAACAGTTAATGAATTATGTAGATAATAGTAAACTATTAAGGTTGAAAATCACTTAGTTGGCTCACTCGGAATCCTAGCCCAACAAACGGATAACGGAGACCACCTGATGCAATTAGTACAAACTACCGCTTATTTTTAGCTAGCACAAACTTCAAGTATAAGGAGAGACATTGTTTAACCTGGCGACTGCCAACATCACAACGATGGACACAAACACACCACATCGGCATCAGCTACCGTTGAAAAGGCTTCGTAGATGACCGTCGCTCACCATGGGGAACGTGTTTGGATTCTGATTACACCCTAGTGAACACACGTATTCCCTTGTGTTTTATTAGATGCAAAAAGGTCACAACAGGAAAACCTTTTCGATGCAGATTCGGGACTGCAAAAGCTAATGATGTATTCAAACAAGTTGTCGGGGATGTCAGATCCTTAGAATTCTCTTGGAAAACTTGTAATTTTCGTGACTTATTTGTGTAAATTTAAATTTCTCGTTTTCGCGCCAAAAGTTCCTTTTTCACCTTCAGTTTGTGTTTCCCACTTGGTGAGGCGCTAAATCTTATTGGCTAGCTTGCCGGTTGTTGTGTCGCTGGTCATGCGTTCGCTAGCAGGTATCCAAGTGTTTTCCTTAATTCACGAAATCATATCAGAAGCTTAGAACGTCTTTACAGCAGCAGTAAATGCAGCAAAGATATCTCCATCCAACCATAATCCAAAAGTTATGAAAGACCAATGGATCTCTAAAACTTCTAGTGAACTGATGAAGGCTCGAAAGCTCATTTCAGTAGGCTGAGAAAGGTGCAGAGAAATGACAACTGAAAAACTGACTAACAGAAAGTTTGCGCAAGGATCATGAGAATGGCGGATGGCAAAAGCAAAAGCGACGGCGGCGGTAGGCAATACTAGACAACTGTTCCTATACGTCGAGGACATCGGTGTTACGAAATCGGTTGTTAGTGAAACTATTTCCAAAATAGATGGTTATGTGCTCCACTCTCAGTCTGGGAGATCAGACAGATGGGCCGAACACTTTCGTGAACAGTTCAAATGACCCCCGCCTAGCTACCTTCCTGTTCCTGATTATTGCCAAACTACCCGCGTGCAAAACTGACACGTCTCCTCCCCGCCAACTTGTAGTGAAGTTGAAATAGCCATAAGTAGTTTCAAGTGAGGGATAATAGCAGGTCCTGTTGGGGTGACTCAAAATATCTTTAAGTATGGTGGTTTAATTTTAGTCGGTTGGTTGATTGATATATCAGCTAAAGTGTGGGAACTGAACATCATCTCATCTGACCGGTCATAATCGCTGATTGCCCCAGTTTATAAGGAAGGACAGAAATCCTATTGTGACAATCCCAAAGGAATCAGTTTGACTAACATAGTGTCCAAACTAGTAGTCTATGTAGTCATCCGATGTCCATCTGACAACAAGAAACTACAAATTCTGGAAAACCAGATCGGTTTCATACCTGGGCAAGGACGTATTGACCAGATACATACTCACCGTCGGATCCTAGAACATACTTATCACCGTTAATAGCGGTATTCACTGACTTGAAATAAGCATGTAACTCAATGGATCGAGAGGTTCAGCAATAGTGTTTGTAATTAAAAGGTGTACATAAACCTTATGAAAGCTCTATGCACAAATACCATTGGTCGAGTTAGAGTTTACAGAGAACTGTTATAAGGAGACGAAGTAGTTGGGTGCGTTGACCACTTTACTTATCTCAGAGGTCCGATTGCCCCTGAGAGGTCGGCATCTGAAAAAACCTCAGCTCGGATTCAGTATGTTGCGTTGACATTTAATAACTTGCTCCACGTGTCGTAGATGAGATATCTGTCTCTCAACAAGGGACCACTATACTGAGCAGCAGTCTTTTCTGTTTCAACTTATGAACCCTAATCATGGTCTATGGAAACAGAATATATACGTAGACATCAAGTCGTTGAACATGAAAGTCTTTGAAGTATCGCCCGTACACCATGGAATGATCGAATATTCAACATTGATATCAGACACAGAGTACTATGAAAAGTGGTAAATAAGTGGATGAGGTTGTCTAAGATACTAGCTTCAATAATACTTCAACGTCTAACGAAAGCTCGTAAAGAGCAAACTCGAGAAAACCAAAGTGGTTTCAGACCTGGACGTGGTTGTGCAGACCAAATATTCACACATCCCAGGTTCTGGAACATAGACACAATTTTAGACGCCCAACAATAGTTGTATTCTTTGACATTAAGGCGGCATTTGACTCCATCGATCGCAAGGTTATGTGGCAATGTCTGTCAATGAAAGGCGTACCAGAGAAGTACATTAACCTTATACAAGCTCTCTACTCGAACACTACATGTCGAGTCAGAGCTTATGGCGGATTGTCGTCGGAACTGATTACCTCAAGTGGTGTTCTTCAAGGTTGTCCGCTTTCCCCATTTTTATTTAATTTTATCATTGACATACTTTTAGAGTTAGCATTGACATCGTCTGACTTCTCCGGGGTTGATCTCCTTCCAGGAGATAAACTTGCTGACTTAGAATATACAGATGATATAGTTCTCTTAGGTGAAGATGCTGATAAAATACAGAATATTTTGACTACCTTAAACAAGAATGTAAGGATGTTTAGGAAGCGATTCTCTCCACCCAAATGCAAAATGTTGCTTCAGGATTGAATCGATTCGACACCGAAGTTAGTGATAGGGAGTTAAGCAGTTGAGTGTGTTGAAAGCTTCACTTATCTTGGCAGCCTCGTCGGTCCGCACGGTCTGGTGTCTGCTGAAATCCCGGCTGGTATACGTAAGGCCCAACTAGATTTTGGGAATTTACGTCACCTGTGGCGTAGGCGAGACATCCGACTACTGACCAAAGGACGCGTTTACTGCGCAGTAGTTCGGTCCGTCTTAGATTATGGATGTGAAACATGGCCATTAAGGATAGAGGATATTCGTAGGCTCCTGCTATTCGATCATAGATGTCTTCGAAGCATTGCTCGTGCTCACTGGGACCACCGAGTAAGTAATACGTGGGTTAGGAATAGAGTACTAGTTAAATACGGTAAGTCTATTGATGAAGTAGTAAATCCTCATCAGCTGAGGTTGCTAGGACATGTGTTACGCATGCCTGACCACCGCCTACCTCGAGGACCAATGCTATCTGGTGTGGGAGCAGGTTGGAAGAAAGTTAGGGGCGGCCAAACCAAAACATGGCACCAGTCTATGAAGTCATTAACAGTTGGGTTGAGCCATGTTAAGAGGTGCAGACTACCTGGTTGGGGTCTGCGTGATGACCGTCACAAATGGTTAGAAACTTTGGGCGATATGGCTCAAAATCGTTCGCAATGGCGCAGGTGCATCCACTCCTTGTCTTCCTCCAAATTCTAAGTTTCCGAACTTATCATTATCTACTCTTTACCCAATCATCATATTTTCTTAAATCTTATCTCCCATCTCTATTCCTTTCCATTAATACTAACTCTGTTACTACCTCCCCTACTCTGGGATTTGGTCCGACAATTTGATCTCTATCTGCTAATTTGGGTATGGCAACTTGAAATGATGTACGCATGTACCAAGTTCGACGTTGTAACTGACTGACCGACTGGGATGAGGTTGTAAATCATCACTGACCGAAGTGGTTGGGATATCTATACTTCAAATCCAAACACCTCCTACCTCGTCACACGTTGCTGGCTGATTTAGAGTTAGCATTGACATCGTCTGACTTCTCCGGGGTTGATCTCCTTCCAGGAGATAAACTTGCTGACTTAGAATATACAGATGATATAGTTCTCTTAGGTGAAGATGCTGATAAAATACAGAATATTTTGACTACCTTAAACAAGAATGTAAGGATGTTTAGGAAGCGATTCTCTCCACCCAAATGCAAAATGTTGCTTCAGGATTGAATCGATTCGACACCGAAGTTAGTGATAGGGAGTTAAGCAGTTGAGTGTGTTGAAAGCTTCACTTATCTTGGCAGCCTCGTCGGTCCGCACGGTCTGGTGTCTGCTGAAATCCCGGCTGGTATACGTAAGGCCCAACTAGATTTTGGGAATTTACGTCACCTGTGGCGTAGGCGAGACATCCGACTACTGACCAAAGGACGCGTTTACTGCGCAGTAGTTCGGTCCGTCTTAGATTATGGATGTGAAACATGGCCATTAAGGATAGAGGATATTCGTAGGCTCCTGCTATTCGATCATAGATGTCTTCGAAGCATTGCTCGTGCTCACTGGGACCACCGAGTAAGTAATACGTGGGTTAGGAATAGAGTACTAGTTAAATACGGTAAGTCTATTGATGAAGTAGTAAATCCTCATCAGCTGAGGTTGCTAGGACATGTGTTACGCATGCCTGACCACCGCCTACCTCGAGGACCAATGCTATCTGGTGTGGGAGCAGGTTGGAAGAAAGTTAGGGGCGGCCAAACCAAAACATGGCACCAGTCTATGAAGTCATTAACAGTTGGGTTGAGCCATGTTAAGAGGTGCAGACTACCTGGTTGGGGTCTGCGTGATGACCGTCACAAATGGTTAGAAACTTTGGGCGATATGGCTCAAAATCGTTCGCAATGGCGCAGGTGCATCCACTCCTTGTCTTCCTCCAAATTCTAAGTTTCCGAACTTATCATTATCTACTCTTTACCCAATCATCATATTTTCTTAAATCTTATCTCCCATCTCTATTCCTTTCCATTAATACTAACTCTGTTACTACCTCCCCTACTCTGGGATTTGGTCCGACAATTTGATCTCTATCTGCTAATTTGGGTATGGCAACTTGAAATGATGTACGCATGTACCAAGTTCGACGTTGTAACTGACTGACCGACTGGGATGAGGTTGTAAATCATCACTGACCGAAGTGGTTGGGATATCTATACTTCAAATCCAAACACCTCCTACCTCGTCACACGTTGCTGGCTGATTTAGAGTTAGCATGTAAGAGAAGCATGGGCGGCCACACCGAAACATAACACCAATGCATGAAGTCATCAATTAGTGATCTAGGCCATGCTGGTATGTGCAGATTACTTGGTTGGGGTCTAACTCCGCCTGTATCCCGCACAGGGTTGCTGCCGGTCCCAAGCCCGGATAAAGGAGGAGGGTTGGGCATGGGGCTAGCACCCCCATCCCGTAAAACAACTATCATGCTAAAAAACAGTTCACGAGTAAAAACCCATATAATAATCCTAACTCTGCCCTGGGAATTGGAAGGATCAATATGACGCTTCATGGTGAAAGCCGAATTCCCTCGGAAGCCATGAGGCCGATGCCTCCCCTTCTGACAACCGGAGCAACAATTAATGTACTCGACCGACCTCAAACAGCTGTCCCCTGGACACTGCGGTCACACTCTCAGGTCATCACGACCTCCTCTAATCCTCTTTCTCTTTCAGGTTCCTCAAGAATGACCCTTCCACGGTGTGGGCAACCGGGAAGTGATAACCGCCCTCATACCTCTAACAGCACAAGAGATCATTTTGCTCGAGGTCAAATCCCACCCTCAACCCTCAATAACTCCCTTATTCCCACGATTAACCCGACGAGCCTAACCTTATCACCTCACGCCTCTAATGCTAATGGTTTGAGTTCACAAAACGTTATTCCTGGTCTCCTGAAACCTCGCACTAAACTACATATCGGAGCTTTTAACGTTCGAACCTTAGGCCAAATAGGACAACAGGCCTCCCTAGACATGACCCTTAATTCTCGTTCCATCGATGTCTGCTGTGTCTCTGAAACGCGTATACAGGATCCAAGTACAATCATTCGCCTGACCTCACCTTGTGAAAACAAAGAACCGGTCCGGTTCACCCTTCGTGTTTCCGGAGACCCCACCGCTACCACTCGAGGCCTTGCTGGTGTAGGTATAGCACTAAGTTCAAAAGCTGAACAGGCTCTCCTTGACTGGATTCCCATAGACAGTCGGTTATGCGCTGTCCGTCTAAACGGGACGGTAAGAACTCGGAAAGATAGGGACACATGCCGTTGCCTCTTTGTTGTCTCTGCATACGCTCCCACTGATTGTAGCTCAGATGAAGTAAAAGATGAATTTTACAGAAAGCTTTCAGACCTCCTCCGAATAGCTAAGCGTACTGATGTAGTGATTATGGCTGGTGACTTTAATGCCCAAGTAGGTAGATTAGACGAAACCGAAAGGCACCTAGGTGGATCCTATGGTGTCGAGGCCCAACGAACAGATAATGGCGACCGTTTATTACAACTGTGCTCAGATAATCGTCTATTTCTCGCAAGCACTAACTTTAAACATAAAGAAAGACATAAGTTGACATGGCGGCCTCCACAGTCAACTCAACGTTGGTCTCAAATTGACCACATTGCTATCAGCCACCGTTGGAGAGGTTCGATAGAAGACTGCCGCTCATTTTGGAGCACATGTTTAGACTCAGACCACGCTTTAATACGAGCGCGTATTAGTCTGCGTCTCACTGGACGTAAAAGACCCACGGCAAAGATCCCCATAAGAGTCCAACTTAATGATGAAAAAGTCAAGAATATATTTCAGGAACAACTTAAAAACCAATTAGTCAACTGTATAAACGATACCCACCCCGAGTCAGCTTGGAATGATATCCAAAAAGCTGTTGAAACAGCAGTGATATCTACTAGTAAACTAAACCAAAAAGTTAGGAAAACTCAGTGGATTTCAGCTGCATCTACTGAACTGATAGATGCTCGGCAACACATCCCG
The DNA here is from genome assembly GCA_034768735.1 of Schistosoma mekongi. Classification (NCBI taxonomy): domain Eukaryota; kingdom Metazoa; phylum Platyhelminthes; class Trematoda; order Strigeidida; family Schistosomatidae; genus Schistosoma; species Schistosoma mekongi. The sequence continues at coordinate 9,773,992 of CM068307.1, read as the reverse complement.
TCTAGTCCTAAATACGATGAGGAGCGAAGGCAACTTAAACGCAAACTGGTTAAAAGCTTACGAAATGATCGTGAGCAGTGGTGGGTAGCGAAAGCTAAAGAGATGGAAAAGGCAGTGGCAATTGGTAACAGTAGGCAACTGTTCAGACTTATCAAGGAAACGGGCATCAAAAATCCAACTGTAAGTGAAACTATCGCAGAAAAAGATGGGAGCACTATTCACTGTCAATCCAGAAGGTTGGACCGATGGGCAGAACACTTTACGGAACAGTTCAATTGGCCCTCGGCGTCATCCCAGTTGCCCACCATTCCCAAACAATCTGAATGGCAAGTTAATACTGGTCCCCCAAGTCTTAGTGAGGTTGAGAAGGCTATAGGGAACCTAAAGCGAGGTAGAGCAGCAGGACCCGATGGGTTGACCCCTGAGATATTTAGGGATGGTGGTCCAGTTTTAGCAGCGAGATTAACCGGGATCCTGGCTAGAATCTGGGAATTGGGCGTAATCCCACCCGACTGGTCTCAAACACTAATTGTTCCAATCTATAAGAAAGGACAGAAGTCCACCTGTGACAATTACCGAGGAATCAGCTTAACTAATATAGTGTCCAAAATATTAGCTTCAATCATACTTCGACGCCTAACTAAAGCTCGTGAAGAGCAGACTAGAGAGAACCAACGTGGTTTCAGACCTGGACGTGGCTGCATAGACCACCTATTCACACTTCGGTAGGTTCTAGAACATAGACACACTTTTAGACGCCCAACAATAGTTGTATTCCTTGACCTTAAGGCGGCATTTGACTCTATCGATCGTAAGGTTATGTGGCAATGTCTGTCAATGAAAGGCGTACCAGAGAAGTACATTAACCTTATACAAGCTCTCTACTCGAACACCACATGTCGAGTCAGAGCTTATGGCAGATTGTCATCAGAACTGATTACCTCAAGTGGTGTTCGTCAAGGTTGTCCGCTTTCCCCATTTTTATTTAATTTTATCATTGATATACTTTTAGAGTTGACATTTTCATCGTCTGACTTCGGCGGGGTTGACCTCCTTCCAGGAGATAAACTAGCTGACTTAGAATATGCAGATGATATAGTTCTCTTAGGCGAAGGTGCTGATAAAATGCAGAATCTTTTGACTACCTTAAACAAGAATGTAAGGATGTTTGGGATGCGATTCTCTCCACCCAAATGCAAAATGTTACTTCAAGATTGGATTGATTCGACACCGAAGTTAGTGATAGGGAGTGAGGCAGTTGAACGTGTTGACCGCTTCACTTATCTTGGCAGCCTCATCAGCCCTGACGGTCTGGTGTCTGCTGAAGTCTCTGCGCGCATACATAAGGCCCGATTAGCTTTTTGGAATTTGCGTCATCTGTGGCATAGGCGAGACATCCGACTACTGACCAAAGGACGCGTTTACTGCGCAGTAGTTCGGTCTGTCTTACTTTATGGATGCGAAACATGGCCATTAAGGATAGAGGATATTCGTAGGCTCCTGCTATTCGATCATAGATGTCTTCGAAGCATTGCTCGTGTTTTCTGGGACCACCGAGTAAGCAATACGTGGGTTAGGAATAGAGTACTAGGTAGATACGGTAAGCCTATTGATGAAGTAGTAAATCTTCATCAGCTAAGGTGGTTAGGACATGTGTGGCAATGTTTGTCATTAAAAGGCGTACCTCAAAAGTACATTAACCTTATAAAGGCTCTCTACTCGGTCACCACTGGTCGAGTCAGAGCTTATGGCGAATTGTCACGAGAAACCTCATCCTCAAGTGGAGTCCGTCAGGGTTGCCCCTTATCCCCATTTTTATTTAACTTCATCATAGACGTACTGTTAGAAATCTCTCTCACTTCTTTTAAGTCCTCTGGGATTAGTCTCCTTCCTGGAGGCTCTCTTGTCGACTTAGAATATGCAGATGATATAGTCATATTTGGTGAAGATGCACACAGCATTCAAGGTCTCTTGAACACGTTGAGTAACAATGCAGGCATATTTGGGATGCGCTTCTCCCCTCCCAAATGCAAAATGTTACTCCAGGACTGGTCTGCTTCTTCCCCCAAATTATTTATAGGGAGTGAAGTAATTGAATGCGTTGATCGCTTCACTTATCTTGGAAGTCTCATTACCCCTGGTGGGTCGGTGTCTGATGAAATCTCAGCGCGGATCCAGAAAGCCCGATTGGCATTTGCCAATCTACGGCACTTGTGGCGCAGACGAGATATCCGTGTCTCAACGAAAGGCCGGGTGTACTGCGCAGCAATCCGCGCCATCTTAACATATGGCTGCGAGACATGGGCCATGAAAACTCAAGATATGCGTCGTCTCCAGATATTTGACCATAGGAATCTTCGTAACATCGCTCGTATACCATGGAATGACCAGACTAGTAATAGTGAGGTTAGACGAAAGGTTCTTGGGAAACACGGTAAATCAGTTGAAGAGGTCATTAACCTTCATCGACTGAGATGGCTAGGACATGTATTGCGCATGCCCGACCACCGTCTACCCCGTCGCGCGATGTTAGCTAGGGCCGAAATAGGATGGAAGAAGGTTAGGGGCGGCCAAACTAAAACATGGCATCAGTCCATGAAGTCCTTGACTACTGGTCTAAGCCATGTAGGTAGATGTAGACTACCTGGTTGGGGTCCGCGTGATGATCGCAACAAATGGCTGGAGACACTAGGTGATATGGCTCAGAACCGGTCACAGTGGCGCAAGTGTATTCACTCTTTAACCTCATCTAGATCTTAAATTCTATTGTTATTTTCTGGACATCTTTACTTACTCTTCTCTCTTGTATTCTGTCTATACGTTACCTCAATACTCTCGTAGTGCTATTGTGGTATGGCAACTTGAACCTACAGGCGTTTGTGCCCGGTTCTACGTTGCTGATGATGATGATGATGACATGTGTTACGTATGCCTGACCACCGCCTACCTCGACGAGCAATGCTGTCTGGTGTAGGAGTAGGCTGGAAGAAAGCTAGGGGCGGCCAAACCAAAACATGGCACCAGTCCATGAAGTCATTGACAATTGGGCTGAGCCATGTTAATAGGTGCAGACTACCTGGTTGGGGTCCGCGTGACGCTCGTAATAAATGGCTGGAGACACTAGGTGATATGGCTCAGAACCGGTCACAGTGGCGCAAGTGTATTCACTCTTTAACCTCATCTAGATCTTAAATTCTATTGTTATTTTCTGGACATCTTTACTTACTCTTCTCTCTTGTATTCTGTCTATACGTTACCTCAATACTCTCGTAGTGCTATTGTGGTATGGCAACTTGAACCTACAGGCGTTTGTGCCCGGTTCTACGTTGCTGATGATGATGATGATGACATGTGTTACGTATGCCTGACCACCGCCTACCTCGACGAGCAATGCTGTCTGGTGTAGGAGTAGGCTGGAAGAAAGCTAGGGGCGGCCAAACTAAAACATGGCATCAGTCCATGAAGTCATTGACAATTGGGCTGAGCCATGTTAATAGGTGCAGACTACCTGGTTGGGGTCCGCGTGACGCTCGTAATAAATGGTTAGAGACTTTGGGTGATATGGCTCGAAATCGTTGGCAATGGCGCAAGTGCATCCACTCCTTGTCTTCCACCAAATCCTAAGTTTCTGACTATCATAATTTTCACTTTACTGGATTCATATTTTCTTAAATCTTCTCGGTCTCTATTCCCTTCCATGAATACTAACCTCTGTTACTACCTTCCCACTCTGGGATTTGATTCGACAATTTAATCTCTATCTGCTAATTGAGGCATGGCAACTTGAACTGACGTACGCAATGTACCAAGTTATGATGATGATGATGATGATGATGATGATGATGATGATGATGATGATGATGATGATGATGATGATGATGATGATGATGATGATGATGATGATGATGATGATGATGATGATGATGATGATGATGATGATGATGATGATGATGATGATGATGATGATGATGATGATGATGATGATGATGATGATGATGATGATGATGATGATGATGATGATGATGATGATGATGATGATGATGATGATGATGATGATGATGATGATGATGATGATGATGATGATGATGATGATGATGATGATGATGATGATGATGATGATGATGATGATGATGATGATGATGATGATGATGATGATGATGATGATGATGATGATGATGATGATGATGATGATGATGATGATGATGATGATGATGATGATGATGATGATGATGATGATGATGATGATGATGATGATGATGATGATGATGATGATGATGATGATGATGATGATGATGATGATGATGATGATGATGATGATGATGATGATGATGATGATGATGATGATGATGATGATGATGATGATGATGATGATGATGATGATGATGATGATGATGATGATGATGATGATGATGATGATGATGATGATGATGATGATGATGATGATGATGATGATGATGATGATGATGATGATGATGATGATGATGATGATGATGATGATGATGATGATGATGATGATGATGATGATGATGATGATGATGATGATGATGATGATGATGATGATGATGATGATGATGATGATGATGATGATGATGATGATGATGATGATGATGATGATGATGATGATGATGATGATGATGATGATGATGATGATGATGATGATGATGATGATGATGATGATGATGATGATGATGATGATGATGATGATGATGATGATGATGATGATGATGATGATGATGATGATGATGATGATGATGATGATGATGATGATGATGATGATGATGATGATGATGATGATGATGATGATGATGATGATGATGATGATGATGATGATGATGATGATGATGATGATGATGATGATGATGATGATGATGATGATGATGATGATGATGATGATGATGATGATGATGATGATGATGATGATGATGATGATGATGATGATGATGATGATGATGATGATGATGATGATGATGATGATGATGATGATGATGATGATGATGATGATGATGATGATGATGATGATGATGATGATGATGATGATGATGATGATGATGATGATGATGATGATGATGATGATGATGATGATGATGATGATGATGATGATGATGATGATGATGATGATGATGATGATGATGATGATGATGATGATGATGATGATGATGATGATGATGATGATGATGATGATGATGATGATGATGATGATGATGATGATGATGATGATGATGATGATGATGATGATGATGATGATGATGATGATGATGATGATGATGATGATGATGATGATGATGATGATGATGATGATGATGATGATGATGATTATGAAAAATATTACAGAGCCACTCTAATAATGATCTTGTTGTGTACAGTTTAACCTTGAAAACCATTAATAATATACCAGTCCTATCAACATGTTACTTCAGTAATCTAATATTAGAGTTGATCATTTGTTCATGAGGTCATAATTCAGCTAAACCTACCTTGACTTCAGTAGTCCAAGTTGTGTCTAAATCCCTACATAGGTAACTGAAAAATCGCCAGGCACTGTGTTGTATTTTCTTAAATTCAAGCAATTTACAATGTTAAAGTGGTTTTATATAACACCCATAATCTAAATTATACAGATTACAACATTGTGGATGATAATCATAGATGTGTTGTTAAACTGCCCACTCATAAAATTTGTATTCTTATTAGTCACTTTTTTCCACAATTACCGACTGGAGTAGATATTTGCTACATTACACTAACTCATTTGATATTCAATCATAGTTGAGACAAAATCCAGTGACAGTTACTCGTGCTAATCTAATTTGATATTTGGACTCCTTTTCTTATGAATCTAGTAGTTAGACATTGCACAGTAAGTTTAATACACCAAAATGGTGTATATATAGAATATAAATAAATAAATGAAAGATAAACATTCTATATAAGATATTTTATCTGCTGAAACAAACTAGTAGCACCACATTTGATAAATAATTTGATTTCCCAATTTATGTATGTAAATCAATCAGTATTGATATGTTGAATGAAAGCTAACACTGTATCTCGCCAATAAAAATAAACTCGTATGGTTATCTTTGGACTACAAAATAACTTGTGTATAACGGTTTGCGATATCACTTGACTGCCCAAACTGAAGTAGATGGATTGGGTTTTGAATTATCTAGACAAGTGGTTGAAAATTAAATACAACAGTCAATAAGCCACCACTCCACAACGATTTCAGTGACTGTACTAAGGATTTTGTTCAGAGTAATGTATGTCGTTAAAATATTCAGTTATAAAAATAACATGTCTACTACAAAAAATATCTCAACTTACGCACGCACTGGTGACGATCCGACTGTCCATTGAACAGGATACTTATTACCATTTAGCTTTTTATGTGCATGATTATATTCTCCAGAAGATGTATTTGTCTGAATAACTGATGGGGAAGTGGTGGTTGTCGCACTACTATTGCAAGTAGTAATAATATTCATAGATAACATCGATTCTGAAATCTTTGGTTTTGAATTTGAAAGGAAGGAGACTTGTTCATGAATAATTTCTGTGTTTTCATTAGTGCTAATCTTACTATGAACATCAACGAAACTGGGAAGAAAGCCGTTAGAATTGTTTGCTAAAGATGATTTACAATTATGATGACATTTGGTACTGACAGGAAGCTTCCTTAAAGCTTGATTAGCTGACTGCACGGCTTTTCGCCCAGTAGCCGAAGCAATTGACAAGGTATTTAGCAGTCCACCACTGACAGATTTATCTAACGGCATTTTTGTTGAATACTGATCTGTATGATTGCTTGTTTCTGTTACATGCCGTGAATTGGAATTATTTAGAATCTCAGAGTTGTTGGAAGGAGTACGAGAAGTAGTAGCTTTGTGTTTTTCAACAAGTTTGAAAAACATATTTTGACTCATTTTATTCCAACAATGACTAAGGAAGCTTATAACGTGGTCTAGATGTTCGGAAACAAGTATAAAACGATAATAAAACTAAAGACTAAAATTAAGGACGTGAGAGTTTAAAAAACTTAACGAAATGATCGACGAAATCAGCAAGGGCATTGAATTTGTCGTGTGAGATTTATTCCTCTCTTAAATAAAAGATAAACGTCTAAAGATAAAATGGTTATTCAAATGCAACGAAATAACAACTTGATAGTTTAACTAATCTTATAAAGTCAGCGGTCGATATTTCATCAGTCACTAACAATTTAAACCTATGAACTCATGTCAACTAAGAACACGTCGCCAATCATATATATAAAGGTTTACAACGTAATAACTAAACCGAGCAACACGTCTCACCAACCACAAGTATGACACTTCGATTCATGGATGTTGAGATTCTTATATATATAAAGAGAATCCCAATAAAAACTATTTAGATTGGTATTATGCTTTAAATTCGTCACAGACTGACGTTGGTAAGTTACCATTGAAAATTCAGCAAAATCTAGCTTTTTCATACGTACTTTTAAGACAGCCAACATTATATATCAAAGTAGGTGGTGGTTGGGAGTGAGTTTTATTTAACTTCGAAACTTATTATGCAACGATTGATGATTCTCTAGTAACGAAACCAGAATTTTTTAAAAAAGAATAGTAGTATGTTTTCACCGACTATTGAAAAGATATAGAAATGTTAAAGAAGTCAACTTTTGGCATATTAATCCCATATATTTGTTCCAATCAATAACTAGCGAATCATGAAAGAGGCTCACCAAGTAGCCTTGCACAAATTAAACAAGTTTCAGAAAATCCCTAAATGAATGCTTGTTTCATTTTTGTAAATCTAGTTGTTGTTAATTGCACTGAGTAGACTTGAAGTGTACGGATACAAAATGTACTGATCAAAGAAGTATTTACAGGATTATGTTCAACATATTAGACAGCAATCAAGTAAAAACCTATCCATCTAATCGCATTACTAATGCGTAATATTTCGTGAAAATGAAGCCCCTTTATCCTAAACTACACGTTGGATCCAATCTAAAACAATAGAATACAGTTATTCGTAATATAAGAAAGGAATATCGTGGGCTAAAGATAAACGGAGCTCATGGTCTTAAGTTAGCACGTAAAACGAAAAGAAATTTTCAAATTACCTAGAATATTTGTTCCCACAGGCATCCAGTCAGGAGAATAATATTCATGATTTGATGGACTAGATGAATTGGCATTTCCATCACATGGCGTATCAGAAAAGGATCTACTGGAAAACGTAGAAAAACCCACCGATTCTGAAACAGGATAAATACATGTCGGGAGGTCAAGCGTTGACTTGTTTTCTGACTTACCACAACTATCGGGAGATTCAGCTAACAAAACTAAATGAGGAATATTTCTCGGTATTTGATTAACGATTGCATTGATAGCTGCAATTCTCGCTTTCCAAGAACGTTTACGATGTGGACAAATTAGACCGGAATATAATCGTTTGTCTTTCGATGGGTCAGGTTTTAAATGTGCAAAAGCATTATTGTTCGAATTTTTTAATGAGTGCATACAGTTACAACATTGACCACAAACACAACCTAAGGTGGTGGTTTCTTTTTTATTGCAAAACAGTTTGCAACACATGCAACATAATTGATCCAAAGAACAAGGAAGTTCGGGAGGGTGGTCATATTCTATGTGTACCTTGGGATCACATTCAGTTTCGTTGGGTGAGTGATGATTGTTTAAGAGTAAGTTAGGTGACGAACTGCATTCATGAATATTTATCTCACACGAATTTACAGAATTTCTCTTATTGTCAACTATACCATGGCTCTTTGATGAATCCATAGGAGAAAAAACAGCAATAGTTTCTTGTGATAATTCATTGTCTTGTTCCGTATCACAAGTAGACGGGGAGCTAGTAATAAGAATTAATCCTGAATAAGGTAGAAAGCTTGAATTAACGGTATTAGAGTCCATGTTGTTTACTTCAAGTAATATATCTTCAGGTTGTTCATATTTACTCGTAACATTTTCTCGATATGATAGCAGTTTATTTAATAGCTTAAATGGAAAACAAATAACTTTATAGTTATTATCCAAAACGAATTTTATAACTAGAAGTATGATGTAGAAGTAACAAGTGGAGAACAAAAATTATTTATCATTATCGAGGAGATAGTGATACATTATTAAACTTCACAGACATTTTTATACTACTTGAGTAGAACATTTAGTTTGTAAAAACTTGATCACTAATTATTATTCCACGAAGCAATAGATTAAACTACTAAACCTGACTGCAGTTTGTAGTGGACGATAGACAAGAAAGGCAAAAGAGTAAGACTTATATTCGAAGAACGATTGGGGATTTATTTAAGTTAACGCAATTATAACTACTAACATAATTTATGATCTTATAAACTCAGTACCCCATAGGTGTTGTAATGAAACTAGTTTATAACCTACTGAGCTCCATGAAATTTAAATTTTTAATTCTTATACAACCAAACATACATGCTTTGTCGAAGTTTACCCACATGATAATCAACTCATGCAAACTAAAAGCATATCCAATACCTTTGTCAACATTCAAGTGCCGTTAGATGGTACAAGATAATGTACACCAATAGGGTTGGGATTCTTTTTAATCCATTTTTGATTCAGTTAGAAAACCGCAGAGATCATATTATGAACATGGATTTCTAGATTTGTAGAGAAGTACATATTAATTTTAAATTATAAAGCAGTTAGTCAGTCAGCTACAACGCAAAACTTGGTACGCGAGTACATCACTTCAAGATACCAAGCCCCAATTGGCAAATAAAGATGAAATTGTGGGACCAATTTCCAGTATACTGGATGTAGAAACAGAGTTGGTATTAATGGAAGATTAGAGACTAAAGATAAAGTGCAAAGCACATAGAACCGACATGCAATTCTGAGGTAAGATACAGAGTACTAGGAAAAGAAGGAAATTCGTTGATGAAACTCAAAACGTACATCGACTAAATTGGGTGAGATGTGTATTAGTGATACCCAACCACCACCTACCTCGTCACACGTTGTTGGTTGATTTAGAGATAGCATGAAAAAAAGAGGAGTGGTCCGATCAAAACATCAGACCAATCCACGAAGTCGTTGGCTGTTGATCTGAACCGTGTAGGGCCAGATTACCTAGTTGGAGTCTGAGCGATCAGCGCTTAGAGACACTAGGTGAAAAGGCTTATAATTGGTCACAGTGGTGCAACTGCATTTACTCTACTTAATGGATCTTAAGTCCTATTATTCTTACATACACATCTTTATTTTATTCCTTCTTGTTTAACTATGTTATGGCATTAATCTTGTTAATTTGATCTAGGTGCGCTAATGCAGTATGGCTACTTGGACCAATGTACATTTACTTCAGTTTCTAAGTTGTGAATAACTGACTGACTGGAGCAACGAATCATTACTAAACTTTGTCTTTGAATCCATATCTATTGAGACAAGAAATTTAAAATTCAATATTACTGATATCCAATTTGATACCGTTCCACAAACTTTAGGCAAGAATAACGTAAATTCCTAGGAACTGTTAGTTAGTATAACAACAAAACCACAGAATTAATGGACAGTGATATCCAACTAATAAAATGAAGTAAGGAATACATAGAATGAATTTACTCGCTGAACAAACTTACTGTATGATGTGACATTAAATCAACTTGGACTTGGCCGTCATAAATTTTATGTGGCTCTAAGTCGTCGGATGAATTTATCTCAGATTTATTTGAAGAACTAACAGAAATAGGTGCATTAGATAAACCATTGAAAAATAATCTTGCTGTCGGTAGAGGCCATGTGGCAGTCAGCACTAAAGGGTTTGATATACCAGTCTCCTCTAAAGCAGACAAAGTCGGGGGCTTCAGATTAATGTACTGCTGATAATGGTGGCGGTAATCATGATAATGGTCAGACCGATGGTCAATTGAATGATCCGAAGTTTTCGAAATAAATGAAAATATACAGAAACCCGCACATGACAGAAGATTAATGGTAGCATGTGCAGCCAATGTATCTGTACAGATGCATGCTACAGCGATTGATAAAATTAGCGGTGAATGGTCATAAGTGGAAGAAGGAAGATATGAAGGACTGCGTTCTTGAGATATATTTGACTTCGGAATAGATAAAATCTTTTTATTCAAACAAAAGTAGTTACTATTAGTCTCAGAAGAATTAGTAGATTGCTCTTTGGAAAATACATTATTACTAAAGAAGTACTCATATGCGAGATGCTTAAAGAGAACATCCATGCACCCACCACATGAAATGGACGAGCACGGTAAACACACGGAGGACGATTCAGGTCGCAAATTTTCAAAGCGATAGTCACTTGTTAGATCAATACATGAAGAATCACCCGTTACTGGAGAATCCATTTCACTGAATGTCATGGAATTTCTGGGAGTTTGAACTGTACGGAAAAAATAAAAATTCTGTCGGTTAATTAACTGAACAAAAAATATTTAAATTGTTAGTTGACATATCGATTACAACAAACAGGAAAATAAATTAAGAATATCTGCACAAATCCGAAACAAGTTAAATACATAAAAATGTTATAAGCAGAACATAAATTCAATAAAAACTGTTGCTAAAGGTAAGTAATTTAGTGTTCGGTTTGTTAAGTAGATTCCTAATTTATCTAGTACAAGGGATGTAGTCAGTTATTTTAGTATAAAACGTCTCCTCTAAAAACACATTGAAAAATTCATAATTTGATAAACTCTAGGTAAGTATACTATCTGCTTTATACCTAATCGAAACATTCACTTTCCCAAACTTTATGATGTACTATAAATGTATTTTTATGAATTAATATTGCGATTAAGACACCCGTAATCGAACACATAAACATGAATAACAGTTGCTAAAATTCAGTTTCGTAGATGTATGTATGCATATATGAACAACACAAAACGTGGCACACGTGTGCATCGGTTCAAGTTACCACACCTCAGCAGCACACCAAGATGAACACCAAACCAGCAGTAGTAGTCACTTCAATAATAATAATAATAAAGTGAAAATATATATGGTACCAAGGGAAAGAATTAATTGGTAAGAAGAAAGCTATGAAACAAATTAAGGTCCACAATTTAGGGGAGGACAAAGAGTGAACACACCGCCACTGTGACTGATTCTAAGCCATGTAACCTAGAATCCCCAACAATTGGTTACGACATTACCGCCGACCTCGACTAGGTAGTCTACATCTACTATCACCACTCAAATCAATAGTCAGTGACTCCATGGACTGATGCCATGTCTTGGTTTACTCCTCACCCACCCAATAGTTCCTTTCCATATCACTCCTATATCAGTCATCATTACACGTTGAGATTGTCGGTGATTGGGAATACGTAACACATGTTTCAATCACCTCAGTCGATTATGATTCATAACGTCATCAACTGAATTGCTTTTTTTCAAAATTCTAAAAGTCGAGCCTCATTATTACGTATACGGTGATCCCAGTTAACGTAAGCGATGTTTTGAAGATATTGATAATCAAATACTGATAACCTACGATTGTCGTATAATCCTAATCGCCACGTTTCACACCCAGACAGTAAAGCAGAAGGGACTACTGTGCAGTATGCTCGGTTTTTTCGTTGAGCGACGAATATCTTGCCTACGCCATATGCGACCTAAGTTGGTAAAAGACGAATGAGCTTCTTAAATTCGCACCAATATGTCGTCAAACACCAACTCATCAGGGATGATCAGACTTTTAAGACAAGTGAAGTGGTGAACGCTCTCGACAACAGTACTTCCTATTTTCAACTCAGGTGCTAACTCAGATCAGTTCTGAAGCAACAATTTGCACTTAGAGGGGAAGAAACACTTGTTTGCATTGTTGCTTAATGCTATCAAAAGACTGCATTTTTCAGTGTCTTCATCAAACAGAACTATTTCATCTGTGTATTCGAAGTCAATTAGTGAACCACCTAATAAAATATCAATTCCAGAAAGTTCAGACGAATACAAAGTTATTTCCAGCAGTAAATCTATTCCTAAATTAAATACAAATGGGGATAGTGAGCAGCCATGACAGACACTATATCAAGTTACAAGTTAGAATGATAGTTCGTCATACGCTCTAACTTAACTAATGATGTTCGAGTGAAGAGTCTTCACAAAGTTTATGTACTTCTGGGGTACGTCTTTCAATGATAGGTACTGCCATCGAACCTCGGTCTACGGAAGCAAATGCTGTTTCAAAGTCAAAGAAAATAATCGTTGCCAGACCGTAGATAACTATGTGTATGTTCAAGGAACTGACGAATGGTGGATATTAGGTAGATACAACCGCAACTGGATCTGAAACAAGTTTGATTCTCTTGCATGTGCAGTCCACGAGTTGTAGTTAAGCTTCTGATAATTAATGAAGCCAGTATTTTAGACGCTATATTAGTTAACCAATCCTCCCGCTATGGTTATCGCAGGACGACTTTGATCCTTCCTAATATACTGGAACAATTAATAATCAATACCAGTCAGATGGGATTATAATTGGGTGTTGTAGAGATTATTGAATGTTAATTTGACAATACAAATTGGTGTGAATCAGACAATCACTGACCACTAGGAAGCAATAGACACCTTTTCGTCCTAGTATGGGACTCTTCAGCTCCCAACTGTTGAGAGCTGGCCTAGTAGCCTAATGGTAAGGCGTTTGCCGTGGGGCCAGGTTTTTGGGTTCGATCCCTTGTGAGGTTGTGGATGTGCACTACTGAAGAGTCCCATTCTAGGACGAAAGACCTGTCTACTATTCCTTAATAGTCAATGAATGTCTAATACAAACTAATTCGTACTACAAAACTAACAGATGGGATTACATCCAGCTCCCAGATGTAGGCGAAAATATCCATCAGTCTAAATGATAAAATTGGAGCACCATCCTTAAAGACCTTTGGAGTTGATCAATCTAGACCCTTCTTTGCTACAGATTAACTGTGGCTTTTTCAACTTCTACAAGAGTCGGGGGACATAAATTGACTTTCCATTCAAGTTGCTTGGAAGTAGTGGGTAGTTGTAAAGTAGCTGAAGGCCAACTAAATCACTTTTTGAAGTGTTCAGCTCATCGTTCTAAACGTCTAGACTAAGAGTAGATAAATGTCCCATCTTTTTTTGGAGATTGTCCCACTAACACTTGACTTTTAACCCCGGTTTTTTAATATGGAAAGTTGCTTAGTGTTACCTATAGCCGCTGTTTTTCCATTTCTTTTGATTTCGTTACCCGCCACTGCTCATGATTGTTCCGTGGGTTTTTTGCCAGTTTATATCTGATTTCTCTTAGATTCACATCATGTTCGGAACATGACGGAATAAGTTTATGGGAATCGGTCAATTCGATAGACGTCGCCAAAACTCATTGTTTTTTATTAACCAATTGATTCAAGTCCCTGGTAGATGCCACCACTGATTCCACAACTGACTGGACATCTTGTCAAGTAGCACCTAGATGAAGCGAGCCTTTATAATTGCCTAAGTGATCCTTTAATTATTCCTGGAATTAAATTTTGGCTTCCTCATTGCTGAACTGAATTTTAATGGGTCTCGTTGTTGTTTTTCTGCGTCCAGGAAGATGCGTGTTTGTACTAGATCATGATCAGAATCTAAACATAAACTCCAGAAAGATCGGCAATCTGTCGAGCCTTTGCAATGGTGACTGATGGCGATATGAACTATTTGAGTCTATCGTTAAGTAGATGCAGGAAGTTGCAATGTTAGACGATGTCGCTCTTTCAAGTTTGCTTAAAGTCCATGTTTGGTAGAAATGAACGATTGTCTGAGCATAGTTGTAACAGATGGTTGTCGTCATCCGTTGTCTGGGCTAGAACACCGAAGCACCCACCTAAATGTTTTTCAGACTGATTCAGGTTACCTATTTGGGCATTAAAATCACCAGACATGAGTACCAAATCTGAGTATTTAGCCCTATGGAGAAGTCTAGAAAGCTTACTGTAAAGTTCATCTTTCACTTTATCCGGGCTGCAGGCAGCGGGAGCGCAGGCAGAAACGACGAAAAGACAACGGCGTGTGCCCTTATCCTTTCGAGTTCTTACTGAACCATTTAGTCGGACGGCACATAGGCGACTGTTGGCAGGAATCTATTCGAGAGGTGACTGTTCTGCCCTCATACTTAATACAACACCAACACCTGCTAACCTACGAGAAGTTTCTGTCGAGTCGCCAAATAAACGAAGAGTGTATCATGTAGGTTCTTCATATTAACTAGGTGAGGTCAGGTGAATGACCACACTAGGATCCTGTATGTGTGTTTCGGAGACAACATATATCAATCGCCTGAGATCCTAATATTTTAGCTAGGGAGTCTTGCTGCCCTATTTGACACAGGGTTGGCACAGTGAGTGCACCAATGTGAAGTTTGGGGCGTGGTCTCAGCACACCCGGGGCATTATTTTGTGGACTTGAATCGTTGATACTAATAGCACATGAGGAAGTGGAAGATAAGGATTTTGGCTTGAAAGTAGGGGTAGGAGAAATACTAGGAATAGGAGAAGGAATTTGACTAAGATGACGGTGACCTTGTGTGTTGTTAGAGGCAAGAAGGCAACCATCGCTTTTCGGTTGCCCACACCGTGGAAGAGTTCTTCTTGTTGATGTACCTGAAAATCAAATTGGGTTAGGGTTGGTTATAAAAACCAGGGAGCGTGACCGCTGTGCCTAAGAGACAACTGTTTGGGGTCGGTCACACAAAGTTTGATAAACAGAACCGATACAATCAGCAACCATACTACTTACTAGACTTCTCAACTGTAAATAAACCACTCACTAATTACGAGATTGAGGATAAGACTTTGAAGGATGACCATACTAATTATGCACTAAAACCAATATTGGTAAAGAGTTATTCAAGCTTGCAACCTAAAGCTTGAAAGCTAGAAGAAAATGCACCCATTCGCCTGTTATCCCTCATAGAACATACGCCGCCGACCAGGATTCTCCAACTAACTCTGTCCTGTGCTCGGCCTTTCAGTTCATCCCAAGTGCTACTCATTCTTTTCATGTTTCCTTCCAATCCCAGGGGTAATATGTTTTTAGGTCTTCCTCTTTTCCCTGGTCTTCATGATTAAAATTTAAGGCTTGCCTTGTGACACAGCTGGGTGATTTTTTCAATGTGTCCTAACCACCCCATCACCTTTATGTATTCCTAATTTCTTCCTCAGATGGAAGTTGGTTTATTCTCTATCACACTTGGTTGTTGATGAAGCTGTCTGGCCAACAGATTCCAAGTATCTAAGGTAAACGACTGTTTATTAACGTATATGGCCTACGCGTATGGTGACTGGTTGTTGAAGTGGTAGGCAGACAGGTGACGAGTCATAACTGAGCAGATAAATAACTATGACATATATTTACCTTTTAATCTGGTATGTGTGATTCGTCACTCAGTATTGCTGGAATATATACTTGTGTCTAGTCTATCTGGTTCTTGATCGTCCTTCAGATTATCGTGACTGCGTAACAGGCTAAGACAGACAAACAGACAGTTGCAACGTAGAACTTGGTACATGCGTACGTCAGTTCAAGTTGCCATGCCTCAATTAGCAGATAGAGATTAAATTGTCGAATCAAATCCCAGAGTGGGGAAGGTAGTAACAGAGTTAGTATTCATGGAAGGGAATAGAGACCGAGAAGATTTAAGAAAATATGATCCAGTAAAGAGAAAATTATGATAAGTTCAGAAACTTAGGATTTGGAGGAAGACAAGGAGTGGATGCACTTGCGCCATTGCCAACGATTTCGAGCCATATCACCCAAAGTCTCTAACCATTTATTACGAGCGTCACGCGGACCCCAACCAGGTAGTCTGCACCTATTAACATGGCTCAGCCCAATTGTCAATGACTTCATGGACTGGTGCCATGTTTTGGTTTGGCCGCCCCTAGCTTTCTTCCAGCCTACTCCTACACCAGACAGCATTGCTCGTCGAGGTAGGCGGTGGTCAGGCATACGTAACACATGTCCTAACCACCTTAGCTGATGAAGATTTACTACTTCATCAATAGGCTTACCGTATCTACCTAGTACTCTATTCCTAACCCACGTATTGCTTACTCGGTGGTCCCAGAAAACACGAGCAATGCTTCGAAGACATCTATGATCGAATAGCAGGAGCCTACGAATATCCTCTATCCTTAATGGCCATGTTTCGCATCCATAAAGTAAGACAGACCGAACTACTGCGCAGTAAACGCGTCCTTTGGTCAGTAGTCGGATGTCTCGCCTATGCCACAGATGACGCAAATTCCAAAAAGCTAATCGGGCCTTATGTATGCGCGCAGAGACTTCAGCAGACACCAGACCGTCAGGGCTGATGAGGCTGCCAAGATAAGTGAAGCGGTCAACACGTTCAACTGCCTCACTCCCTATCACTAACTTCGGTGTCGAATCAATCCAATCCTGAAGTAACATTTTACATTTGGGTGGAGAGAATCGCATCCCAAACATCCTTACATTCTTGTTTAAGGTAGTCAAAAGATTCTGCATTTTATCAGCATCTTCGCCTAAGAGAACTATATCATCTGCATATTCTAAGTCAGCTAGTTTATCTCCTGGAAGGAGGTCAACCCCGCCGAAGTCAGACGATGAAAATGTCAACTCTAAAAGTATATCAATGATAAAATTAAATAAAAATGGGGAAAGCGGACAACCTTGACGAACACCACTTGAGGTAATCAGTTCCGACGACAATCCGCCATAAGCTCTGACTCGACATGTAGTGTTCGAGTAGAGAGCTTGTATAAGGTTAATGTACTTCTCTGGTACGCCTTTCATTGACAGACATTGCCACATAACCTTACGATCGATAGAGTCAAATGCCGCCTTAAGGTCAAGGAATACAACTATTGTTGGGCGTCTAAAAGTGTGTCTATGTTCTAGAACCTGCTAAGACAAGGCTGGGATTAGCAGTAGACATTGCATTGCACATAAATCATAATCGATAGAACTGGCCATCCCACCTGAGATATAACAATCATAAATACCTATATCTCTTGAATGAAGTCTTTAGTAGTTCTCCAAGTTACAGCTCCAAACAACTGAACTGTCTTGACGTTTGTATCAAAAATTATGACTTTGATGTTGCTGTTTTGAGTTCTAGATGTTCTTCAATTGTAGAAATGGTGCCCTTACATTCATTTACCAATCCGTGTCTTCACAACTGCATTAGACCCCCACTTGTTTACCAATGATGCTGCCCAGGAATGTAAAAGTTTCTTCCGGAGATTCCCGTCATATCATATGTGACTTGGTTGGCGTTCATTGTGCTGCATATAGGTAACCTGCTTTTCCCTGTTGTGTAAGTTGAGGGCTACTGCTGGCTAGAGGCTTCAGCGACAATGACCGTCTTTATCTATATTACTTGCTGAGTGTGGGGTAAATGAGCCGGGTTGAGCATCTGTGAAGTTAAAATTGTCTAGCTGCATCCAAGACGTCTACTGTATTCTGTGCTTCCCATGAGATACTACAGTTTTCATAATCCAGTCGACCACTAGCAGAAAGAGAAAGGGCGAGAGTATGCAGCCCTATTTGACACCGTTGGCACTTTGAGTGATTCTGTGAGCTGCCCTCCATGAACAACTCTGTAGTGTAGTCCGTCGTAAGAATTCCTAATAATATTGACTATCCCGGGCACGCCATAGTATCGATCCTTATAGAATCCGGGCTGTTGTTTCGGAGTTAGGCGTTCACTGAATCTTTCATTCGGTTCAACAACACTTGAACACTTTTCCTGGTACTGAAAGTAGAGCGATGCCTCCATAGTTCTCATACTTACGGAGATCTTTCTGTGGTATTTTAGTGAGGTATCCTGCTCTCCTGTCTGTTAGTACTTGTTCTTCCTCTCACCTCTATGCTTGATTTCAGTGCTCTGGTTGATATGCTGTCTGGCCCTGCTGCTTTGCCACTCTTGATTTGTCTAGTGGCCATGATGATCGTTGGTGAGGTAATATTTAAGGGAAGGTCTGTACTTGCACTTTGATGACTGGTAGGTTGAATGGGGCTGGTCTAGGCAAGAGTTCTTCAAAGTACTCCAACCACCTTTTTCGCTATTCTTGGGTATCCGTGATTGGCTTGCCTTCTTTGTGTTTAACTGGTTATTCTGATTTAGTGTAGCTTTCAGCTAGCTTCGTTGTATCATATAAATGTCTCATGTTTCCTTCTCTTGAGGTTTTTCCAGCTGTCATCGATATATCCTCCACCTAGTGTCGCTTATCAGCTCTAATGCCACTCTTCGTTTGCTTGTTTTTTCCTGTGTATTCGATATATGCTTTGGCTTTCTATACACTTGTTCAGCTGTTAATGGTTGCTGTTTCCTTGTTCCTCCTTTTTTAAACGTTATACAGAGTACTAACAGTGATCCATTCCTTAAGATGGTTCTTCTTGCCACCCAAAACCTCCTGACATGTTGAAGTTATTGCTTCCTTAATCCCTTTCCAGTTGTCCTCTATAGTAGTTTCCTCATCTTCTAGTAGATCGTAAAAGGCTTAGAACTTATTGTTGAAACCTATCTTGAATTCGTCGAGTTTGTCAGTATCCCAAAGAAAGGCTGTATTCAGCTCTTGTAATGCTGTTGCTCTAGTTGTCCAAAGATTCTTTAGCTTCAAATTCATTTTGGCCACCACCAGGTGGTGACCTGGAGCTATATAAGTTCATCTCTTTGCCTTTACATCTTCCACAGTGCTTTTGGACTCCTTATTGATGAAGATGTGGTCGACTTGGTCCCCCGTAATGTGGTCCATTAAAACTAATTTCGCTTTGTGTATGCGTTTGTGGGGGAATATGGTGCCATCTATAGTCGTTTTGCTGAAGGCATACAAGTTTGTGAATCCTTCACTGTTTTCACTCCTTTTTCCCAGTTCATGTTATCCCATGATATCCCTATATCCGATGTTGTCCATTTCAACCTTAACAACAGTGGATCCCAAATTCTGTATCCTGTCGTTAAGAAAGATCGAGAGACCAACTATGTATAGGCATGATAAGACAGTTTTGTTGGACCACATGATCTACATGGTACTCCAATAAACTTAGTTTTGTTGACAAATGAAATGCGCTACACAATTTTTCAATGCACTAAAATAATAAACGGTAACAATACCAGCCAGTTAGTGCTGAACACGAGCTGTGAAAAACTGAACTGTACTATAATAAATAGACTTTTTATTGTACCATTTATGGTTAGGATGTGACATCTATCATTAAGAAACATACATTATTTCGTACTTAGAATGCCTTAGCGTATTTGTTCTCTATACGCTACTTAGTGAAAGTAACTTTGTACTTACAAGATAGATGACTATCACAATATGTAATCCGAAAAAAAGGCATCAGTCAAAATAATTTTTGAACGACGTATTAGAAAACAAAATACCCTTACCCCCCCCCCATCTTAGTTTCCTAATCGTCTCTTTTCTTACTAACTTGATCCTGCCTGTAAACTAGAGTGCATTTTGTAATAATGTCGAATATATATATATATGCTACTAACGAAACTATATATGAGGTTAATTTTATTGACAGATATTTGAGGAAGGAGATAACAAGCATAGTAAGTTTATGTGGCTGTTCGATGAACTGCAACAAAAATTGATCCATGTGCAAGTAAAACTAACCTTTGAAGTCCATAGTGAAAATATCGTTTGACAGATTTCTTGACATAAATCCGTTATAATCAAATGATGGAATGAGCGAATCAAAATAAGCTATAATCAGAGTTTGTCGTTCAGATGGTAGATAAACCATAGCCTGATAACGGCTGTCTACAGATAACTGTCCACTCAACCAGGTGATTTGAGTTTCTTTAACACCTCTAGGAGGAGCACTTAAGTACTTAATTTGGTTAAAAGATACATAATGTGGTGTCGCCGTTTGAACACTAAAGTTTTGGTCTGAAGTACGTAATGTTTTCGAAAGTAATAGGTGGGGATTTACGTCTGAAGACAATTCACCAAAATACTCATCTCCTGAATCTAGTGCATATGTGACACACTGGAAATTATCACGAAGGTGATTTAAGTACCCTAATACTGTCTTGACAAAAAGCTCAGTTTGCTCAACCAATAAATCCAAAAAGTCTTCGCGTGCTCGAATGTGCAAGCCAAGTTGGAACTGCTTATATATCTATAAAGAAAGTGGGTTAAATAAACTGTAAATAGTCTAGAGAATCCTCAAAAGTAATCAATATGATAATAATTAACTGATATGCCGGGCACATGAAGATTGGTTATCTTCGAGAACTGTTTTTCTGTAGACTATTTCAGTTATTTTAATTGTATACAAAGTGAACATTTTGTTCCTATTATTATTCAGTTCCCCTTGCCCTATCCTCCCACTTGACACATTAACTGTCAGTGTATCTTTCGCATGTATGAACTACGGTTAATTGGTCGTGTATACGCCGCTCCAGTTCACAGTTACTATTACCCTTATTTGTATTAATGTTAGTTTTCTAAATGGTTGATTGAGTGGTCAGGTTTTGTGTATATATAAATGAATGCTTGAAATGCAATACGATTCTGTCTGGCTGGTTCATCAATCTTGTGTTCTTTTATTTCCGGTTTGGGACTAGATAGGAATCGGACAGACGTGCAGTGACCATCTAGAAAGTCTCATTGGCGCTCGTCACTAACTTATTGCGCACAAAGTCGCATCAGCCACTTGGTCATACGCATCAATCATAACGGCATAACATTAACTTAGCATAAACATTCATTTTTATTCACGGATAAATAGAAAAAATAATGTTTCAAATAGAGATAAGTTTAAAAGCGTATGTTGTAATCAAAGGTCCTAACTTAATGATCTAAACAGTTAGCTGTTAATTGAAAACTTACAGCCTAAAATGTGCATTTACTTTGATTAAATAGATAGTGAAGAGGCTGAGAATACTAACCGTTGTGTTACAAAACAACAAATTGTATTACTGATAAGTATAGGTATATAACAGTAATTATATACAGTTTGGCATATTCCATTTACTGTATAGTGATCAGTGGTATCAGATTGTTGGTCAAACCTAGAGAGGTGGAACAGAGTTCATATTTGCAAGTCACTGGAAGTTGACTGTTTATACTGGCGCATGTGCATCCATTACTTGTCCTCGTCCAAATTCTAAGCTTTTCAATTCATTATAACTTTATTTTCACTGAACTATATTTTCTCGAATCTTATTTTCGATCTCTAATCTTCGCCATTAATACTAACTCTGTTACTACCTCCACTGTACTGGAATTTGGTCCCATAATTTCATCTCTATCTGCTAGTTGTAACTGACTAACTGAATGAATGATAAGCTACAGCTGTGTTTATTTATACGTCACCCATACGTCCCTTGAAATTGATAAAATCCAGAAGATGACCAAAATATGTTTTAATCATCACACAGACACATTCCTATATGTAGGTTGACCATCTCTATGAGTTTGCCACAAATAAACTTATGTGGTATGCCAACACTTTAATAAATTGCATGGAGCGTGGATGTCATGAATTACAGTACTATCTAGCGAAAAGCAAACCACCAAATACTGAATCATACTGTATCGTCAATAACATGAGAAAATAAAACACAGCTAATATGCCGAAACCATGATAAATTGTACACTAGTTGTATTGATAGTGCATTCATAGTGATGTTTTGAGTAATAAAAACCGTTCCTAAATGATAATTCGTGGAATATAGATCCTAAAACTATCTGAAAGTAACAAGTTCGCTTCTTATATTAGTGGCAGAACTTGTTCCAATAGTTTATTGGAAAATATAAAAACAAACGTTACTGAACAATTAGGCAGATTTTTCAGGTCTATAACATTGTCAAAACAAAATATCTCAACAGAACTTGACTAACCATGGATATTTCTTCTTTAGTAAGAGCAAGTAGATCAAGTGAATTAATATTTGACTTGACATCTGAGAGTGGTTGTCCCGGTAATATTACTGCAATATCCTTATTGAAATAGTCTTCATTTAGAGAGCTGGTGCGACAACTACGAAATCCATGGAAGAGAGAAGTTTCCAAGAACGCCTTTTCCGTATGACGACGCTTAATGTTAGTCAAATGATCAACATGCTGTTTTAGAAGACAGTTTCCAGATTCAATTATTGGTTCAATAACCAGATGAAAAGGTACACGTGTATCATCACGTAGTGAATGATCGCAGCCCGTTCTGCAGTTGTAATGAGTGTCGTCTTGGAAGCATAAAGAAAAAGCCTCATGACGACGAATGTATGATACAATCTGTTCGAATGAACTACAAAAAGAATACAGAAACAAGTAAATACGACGTGTATTGAAAATAAAACAAGAGATTAGGACAAGCGTAGCATAAAAGTTTTACTTTGTTGTCAGATAACAAGACCAGATAGTGGTCAAACACTAGGTGGTTTTCTAAATCAGAAGGATTACAAACATTAAATCGGCTTCTTTTTCTAACAGCAGCCTGTCCAAACGTTTGCAAATTTTGCATATATTATAACTAATCACACTGGTTTAGATTTGTTTAGACAAAGTTACTGTAGGCTCCACTTGCATGTACTCACTCTGAGTTACAAAAGGTTTACGGACTACAACGATACTAAAGACCACATAATACAAGTGGAAGCATTGCAGTTGTTGTCATATTTACATCCGTTTATTCCATGAAAAAGCTAGATAAAAAGTGTAATGCATGGATCTAGCATACGACGGATAGAAACATAGTTGAGGAACTTGAACTGGAGAACGTGTCGTGAATGAAAATGTTTAGTATGTACTGACTGCTGAAAATTAATTTCATGATAAACCGACATTTTTCAGTACTGCTCACCTGGAGCTGAAAAATCTTTACTGTGAAAAAATGTATGTTATTAAATAAAGCTACTATTATCTTTAGCTTCCTGAGGTATGTAAGAATCCAAGTGGCCTAAATCTATACGATAGGAAACGTTTATTTAAATGTAAGCCATTTTTTAAGTACGGATTCATATATTTAGCTTTCAGACAGCGTGTGGGAGGTAGTGATACTACCCGGTTACTTAAACCAAAGTAGATGGAGCGGGAATCAAAACAGCGACCTAGAAATTACGTTGAACACCATAACCAATAAATCACCGTGAACAAAATGGATAATAGAACTAGTGACCTGTGATTAAATCTCAAGAGTCAGGGCAGGTAAATATGACAATAAACAGCAAGAATCATTTTAGATAACTAGTCAGTTGTTCACCCCTAACTCTGAACATAGTTGAGGAACTTGAACTGGAGAACGTGTCGTGAATGAAAATGTTTAGTATGTACTGACTGCTGAAAATTAATTTCATGATAAACCGACATTTTTCAGTACTGCTCACCTGGAGCTGAAAAATCTTTACTGTGAAAAAATGTATGTTATTAAATAAAGCTACTATTATCTTTAGCTTCCTGAGGTATGTAAGAATCCAAGTGGCCTAAATCTATACGATAGGAAACGTTTATTTAAATGTAAGCCATTTTTTAAGTACGGATTCATATATTTAGCTTTCAGACAGCGTGTGGGAGGTAGTGATACTACCCGGTTACTTAAACCAAAGTAGATGGAGCGGGAATCAAAACAGCGACCTAGAAATTACGTTGAACACCATAACCAATAAATCACCGTGAACAAAATGGATAATAGAACTAGTGACCTGTGATTAAATCTCAAGAGTCAGGGCAGGTAAATATGACAATAAACAGCAAGAATCATTTTAGATAACTAGTCAGTTGTTCACCCCTAACTCTGAACATAGTTGACGAAGTAACAAAAGATCTTGAATCATCAAAAGAACGAAGTTCCACAGGCCTGACTTTAAAATGACAGCAGCTTAGAATTATTGTTATTATGCTCCAGGTTCTCCGTCGTTCATGACTGACAATGCGGAGGCAAAAAATACTTGCGTAATCACTTTTAACAGATGATTTAGGCGGTTTAAGGAAAAGTAGCAATCTACTTTTTGGTTACTATAACTTGCCCACTTTTAAGAATTGAATCTGTAATCACAAGACTCCCGAAATAATTAACCGCACCCACTTACACAACGGACTAGAAGATTTGTGAGTAGTGTGTAACTGTCATCCACCCCTTCCCAAACTACGACTAAATTGACAAACGGTTTTACTTTTGTCAATATTTCAGGTTTTCCAGATGGTATTTACGCTACTGTACTAACAAACACCTAGCCCTTCAATACAATATACTTCAAATGCTTTTAGGTCTTACCATGTTGTTCCTAGTTTTATTTGCTAACACCACATTATTTTCAGGTGCATAAACTATATTATGCAAGTCACAATTGACTGATATTACTATATGGCTAGCGATACCTAGCCATCTAAAGTGTAATTTAATAATCTTACCAAGGCCAATATTGTATGCTTATTTTGATTTACTTATGTCATGCATGCTCAAAGTACAACTGAAGCTCTAAGACAGAATCGGAGATACGAGGTAGACTAAGAGCCACCACTTCAAAAGGGGGAGACATAACATTCATAAATCTCGCATATTAAAATATTAATACCACGACTTACAAGCCATAAACGTCATCCAGATCCGGTAGCAGGTGCATAAGAATACGTGGAATTTTATCCAGCAAATTTAGCTTGGTTGTTCTGAAACGTTCTTTGACTACAGTTTCGAATTTGTATCTTGCATTTGAAGAACCAACCAGATTAATGTAGTTTACTACATCAGCGTGATGACTGTATCTTACCATGAAGGTTTCCCAGTCAGTCAGGAATTCAGGAGGAGATATAAACACTAAACGTATAAATGATTGCGTTGCAGAATCAACCATTTGACCCCGTTTATAAACAGCTTCCACATATGGAATGTGTCTCAATTTATTTACACGAATTTTAGAATCCATTAACTTGTAGAGGGTGTGGAACGCTTCATCAATATTGACATTCTCATGTGCCGAGGTCCCAATCACTGGGATTTTCTTAAGTTCGTTTGATTTTTGTAAAACATCTAATCTTTCTAATTTCGAAGCATCACAATCATCCAGCTTAGACAGAACTAGAACAGCTGGTTTCCGGACTTTCGAAAGGCAATTTGATAACTCATGAAGAGTGATTGAGTTGCATCGGCACTCAGCATCCACACACTGAGTTCTAGCATCACATATAAGAATAAAACCATCAATCTCGAGTTCACTAGACTCAACGCAATCACCTACATTCAAACTTTCGCATGCGTCTTTGTCAAATGCGTAGGTCAACTTGCTTTTAGACAACAAGCGAATCTCAATGTTTTTGCGAACATAAACTAAGAACTCACTGATGGCATTATCACACCTTGTGTATGACGGCAGTGGGCAAGAAACACAGTCTGAAAACCTTGTGTATTCCACTACTTGGAACTTTACTATGTCTTCATCTATTTGTCGACACACACATCCCCAGTACAGCCAACAATCATCATCTACATTCTGGAAGCCAGAATCATTAATGAAATGACGATCTTTGTTGTACAAATCCGGATGACGAAAAACAAACCTATTACAGACACATGATTTTCCTGAGCATGGAAGCCCAATAACACTGACAGTGAAAAGTTTAGTATGCACCTGTGACAAATGGGAACACTTAGGCATATACAAAGGTCAGAGATTCAAGGTCATAGGAGGTAACAAAGCATCTCAAGGTTTTTATTTTCTGTATTCAATCAGGATTGTGATTCAAATTGTGATACAAATGGAAATTGAACTTGAGAATCTCATAACAATAATAGTTCTTGCATTCTGGTTGATGGAACCTAAATTTTTATATATTTGCCAAAAAGAAATATAAATAGAACCTTTCATTTACCATGTACGAATAGTCCAAATGACTACAAATGGAATAGAAGAAACGTTAGCTTTGTAGGCTTCAAAATGTAGTCTGAACGGATCATCGATTTTACCAGGTATGGACCTGTACGGATGGAAGAAGTATAATCAGGTTATCAAGGAGTTTGATCTGAGTCCTTAAGAATATCTCAAGTTTCCTTTTGAAGGTCTCGTTAGAATTTATATGAACTACTCCGACCAGTAGATAATTCTTGGACTTAACGTTTTTTAAGGGAAATAAATTATTCTTGAGAACTAGTTTGTAAGTATCTCTTCATTGGTTGTTATTAGGACTAAATTTCTGTTAATATTTTATATGATAATTTATTAGTCGGTATGACAGTAATTGTGACAATGTAAGAGTGATCAAATCCTAGGACTCCCTACTGGCTGATTTGGCTAAAGTAAATTTCATCCGTCCTTTAGGAATAAAATTAATTCATTTGTAACAGATGACGACAGAATCCTACTAACCTATTAGTGTTACTTTTATTTCAACTGGTTCCATATATTTGGGTCTCCAACTAGGAACACCTGTTACCCATTAAGTCCTCCGTATTTTAGTGCAAACTGTAATAAGTGGTCAAAAATTTTCAAATAATCGAGGACAGAATGAAAGAAATCTTCAGTCAGTCTGCATCACGTACCTCCAAGTAGTGACCTAATTATGTAGTGAAAAAGCAAATAATAGTAGGCTATTAACAGATTATTCTTTGACCCCGTAATACCAGTTTTCAACTAAGGGAATCAATTGAATTGGTTCGGACTATTCCTACCAGTAGAAAATTCCACGATAAGATTAATCTGTGGGAGGTATACTTGTTATTTAACATACCATATTGCGCCATCGATTTTCGAGTGTTCCCTATAATACTACATTTGGAACCAGATTTATTTTGGTGTTATAATAGACCCCAAGGGTCATTTGAATTTCGTTAGTCATTTAACGCTTCTTTCATTCTAAGAGGCCTAAGTCTGGTGATCATAGGCATTACTTAAAGTAGTCAAGCTTGAAACCACAAAGGGATTTTGTGACCCTTCTTTAAATGCGCTCCAAGATATTCTAGTCATTTTGGAATATGAAAAGAAATAATATGCATTAATGCTCTGGGGATGAAAAGGAGTTTCAAAAATTAGGTGGGAAGTGGACCTGAATACCCCGTGAATACAACATTTGTTATCTTTTGTATATTTCAAAGAATTATGCCTATTTATGGTATGACTGAACCACTTCCGTCTTTTTGAGCTGTTTGAACTTGGATTGCTCGTTGGATTCTATCGGTTCCAAATATAACATTGCACAGTCTGGAAAAGTAACTTTTTAATTTACAGGTATCAGATCACTGGTGTGTATAGTGTCACACCGTAGTTCCAATTTAATGACTTGATATGTGTTAGGGAAGGCTATTTCGGTAGAGCTAGTGAGGAGATCGTAGAATAAAATCTTAAAAGCTCTCTTGAAGGGTCATCCTTGAATATGAGAATGTGAGGCTCTACCTAATTCACTCAGTCTTCAATTTAGATGTGACTTGTTCTAATTCATCTTGTTTATTGCAGTCTAATTAGTTTGTGTAGTAGCTTAATCCTGTTAAGCTGTGAAGATGCTCGTAAACACTGAATAGTCACGTGAGGCATTATAGGGAATAGATTCCATAATCTGGGCGAGTATTCAAGTTGAAGTCACTATCCAATAGCTTTTATTATCGCTGTATGTCTTTGTTGACGATTAAACGATACGTTTCAGCCTCAAGCTGTCTGAAATTTCTCCTTGGCTTGGAAACTTAAGAAACTTTTTACTTCACAAAGTGTGGCCAGGATTCAGAATCCACTTCACATGATAGAGGAATGAACTTTGCCTTGACCAGATGTAAATTTGTTTACTAATAAGATTTTTGAAACAATGATTTAGTATTCAAGTTGACTTTAAGGATTTATATTGTGCTGTGAATGACACTCTCGACCTTGTGAATTATGGACGATGGTTCTCACGTTTAATTCTACTGGTACACCAGAAACTTCACAGCGCTGGTGTCGTTTTCATTTAGACTACAGGTGCCCGACAACTGGGCAACACTAAGCTTGTCTCTCGGCTTACGTAATTTTTCAACTTGAAACCACGACTGTATTCAGTCTATACATGCTGTAAGTATATACATGCTAAGAATATATTCCTGTTTCAGTTTATGCAAATTTTTGGAACATGGTAAAATAAAGTGTGTAAATCCACCAGGTCTTGTGGCGATGATCACTTAACTTAAGTCTGTTCCTTTGATTGTGTCGTGGGTAGGCGCATGTACTGATTTGAAAATCGTCATGGCATTTGTGTGGTTTTATCACACTTCGTGCTTCATTACAGTTGTGGAAATGCCAAATAAAAGACTTGAAAACACTAAAGGTTGATTACAGGTATTCCATTACTATAGACCCCGCTAAAGACAAAACATCACTGAACGCAAAAAACACGTGTTAAAATGATTACAAGATTGAGAAAGAAGTTCATAATGACCAAAGTAACTGCTTATGATGAGGAAAGCACGATTATAGTTGAGATGCAGTATCCTAAATATTCCACTCAAAATTTTGACCCGCATTTGTATCCTCTATTTGTCTGGACGTTTGGAAAACCCCTTATATTATTCCTCTGTGTAAGTCGGGCTCCACGTCAAGTATTAAAAACTAAAGACCAATTATATTACTTTCTCGATTCTAATCAGTGCCTACACAATGTGCCTGACGTTTTGTTAGCTCTTTATGTGTCCCTTGATAAAAACTAGCAATCCGTTTTGGCTGACGTTATTACTGTCATTAGCAGTTTCCAACTCCAGCCCTTTATATGCAGATAGTCCCTGTGAAAAACGAGCTCGTTAAGGTCCGCAAAGCTCAGTAAATAACAACTTCGCTACTAAACAAATTTCTAATCTGGTGACTCTGGATTTAATAAACCTATGGAATAGATTAGATGAATTAACGTAACGTTTATTTTTAGTTCCTATTGATCCCAATCCTTAGATGACGATTGGTGTCCATCTGACTCCATGAATGAGATAGATGTATATCATTAAACAGCCATTTTTAACCAACGCCTGGATGCTCTGACAGGTTTAGCGCGTATTATAAAAATCGAAAGATTAGCTGATACAAGACAGTTTATTTCAGCCACCCGAAACCAATCAAACCAAAACTAGAAAGCGAGGCTCAAGTAAATAGGGTTGTTATATAATACTGTAAAATGCATACTAAGGTGAGAATTCACACTAAATGAGGCATTTTGTCCAGAGTCATCAGTGGCTGCTGAAGACCTAGTTTGTGCTTGATTTTATATCAGTAATTCAGCTGCCAAAAATAACCGACAGAAATTTTCCATGTACGTCACAGAATAGTAATATTGAGAACATTGTGTATAAAAAACCATTTAACGAGGTAGTTCGTTATTAAGCATTTTTAGCTGCATTGTTTGACGCTAAACAGGAAATCAATACTTTGTCTCTCTTTAAATTGTTACTAACCAAATATAGAAGTTTAACTGGAAAACTTAATTAAAGTTGAAACCAATATCAGTTTTTCTACTACAAAAGTAACTAAAAGCGTGGTCGTTAGTGAAAAAGTAATTGCCTATAATATGGAAGATGAAGCGTCACTGAGATTTCCTAGGTATTCCGTGCTGAAGGCAGCTGATCTCGCAGATAGCTCCCTCCAGCGCCTCCATTCGAACAAAGGAGTTTTGGAAGTACTTGTGTTCTGTCGTCTTCTGATTCGACTAATAATCGGCAGCAGGCCACTTAAAACGGCTCGAGCAGTCAATAACAGCATCTTTCGTATATAAGAATGCCTATGTAGCCGAAAGCAAGACTCCTGTTTAAAGACATAAGAATATACGAACTTCAGTCTTAAATAATTCTTAACAGGCCGCCACTAACATACGATGCCACTTAGTGCTTCTACGTGATCCTCCAGCGATACTGTTGATTAGTAAACAGGTGTCAAAACACAAGCTGCACAAATTCCACTTCACACCTCTAACAGACACTTCTTATGCAGCGTATATTAAGACCACGAAGCTTTCACTATTAGGCCTACCAGTGCGACGTCCGTGCACAAACATGCACTTTTATAGTCTATGATGTGACTGTGGTCAGCCTCCTAAACAACTTAAATAAGATTAAATCTAAGGCAAGGAAATCATCGAAACTAAAAGCAAGCTAAAAAGAAACATTTTTGGCCTCGCCTATATAAAGAAGGCCCGCTACATCATTTTATTGTTAAACTGATTATAAGATCCCGTCTTTAGTAACTTATAGGACACATGTGACAAAGACAATGATCTTATCTGCTTCTTCACATCTCGTTCATCATTTTGGACACATTTTGGAAGTTACCGCACGCTCACCTAGTAAAAATATTGACATTGGGTACTATGACTCTATTAGCTAAACCCTCCTTAATATTTTTCACAGTAAATTGGTATTCTTCCATAGTAACAGACCTCGAATTAAGCAATTCAAAACGATTTATAACGTTTCAGTATTAAGGGGTGAAAACTAGGTAGCGGTTGTTTGATTCTTTTCATTGCTTACTTTTTGACGAATACACAGAAGAGGTCTGGGTCTCTATTAAAATCCCAAGCTGTAGTTTACGTTTGTGATGCGTTCGTATAACCCATGACACTTCGATTGTTGTAGGCAATTTCACTATTGGTTCTTTTATACACAGTTCTGCTCTAAATTATAATGCGAACGTCGTCACCAGTGACTTTAATTCTTTCGCGATAGGCTGAAATGTTGACAGAGTTCAATAATACGACAAAGAAAATATTCTAACAGCGTTAGACATGTACTGTTGAACAAAGTGCGTTTATGTTTCCACGAGACGTAATAACATTCTTGACCTAGTTCTCTTTCATGATATCACCCTCCTGTCAATTCAAGTTAATAAAGGGCTTAAGGTAGTGACCAAAAGATGACTCTGTGTGCTCCCCTTAATTTTCAACTACTCTTGTAGTCTTAAGTCATACAATAGTAGACAACCTCAAGATTATAAAAATGTGGATTGTAACTTCCAACACTAGTCTAAGACGCTCTGACTGGCACAGCATTTCCCGTCTAATAATCTTACAGATGAACCGGACATTTTTACCAGGTAAACAACTAGTGCCTGGACTCCGTTGCACCTATGAAACTAAGCACTGTGACAAAGTTCCATGCTTTTTCATACCACCTGATTACGAAAATTAGTTAGGAACGCTTACGGAAATGCTATCTTGAATCAAGATGCTTCTCAGCATTTGTGCGAGTTACTACGAAGTTCACCTAAATAAAAAAAACCCATAGGATAAAGGCCATTAATGTAGAGCTATCAGCAATACCCAGAAGCTGTAAGGTAAAAATTGGTACTTTTAATCAGTCAGTGCCCTGAATATTCCCAAATTACCGATATTCCCTGAATTTCACATGAAACAACCGTAATATTATCACTATTCTATTCAGAGATATACCCACTAACAGAACATTGAAACAAACACCACGTATATGTCTACTAACCACATGAAATCCGTTACAATCACCTAGGAACATACCTGTAAAGCCGTAAACTCAATTAAGGTCTCAAGTAGTTGGGGGATTAGATGATCTGGCATCCGCTTACTTCAAAACGAGCGGACTCGATATCCGATTACTCCCACTGAAACTGATCAACGTCTCCTTAGGGACAGGTACTTATCCTATTTAATAGAAATCTTTATACATAAGTACCCAACTAGAATCAGGAGACAGGATCAACTTGCATAACCGTAGACCTATGAACATGAAGTGCACCCGATATATGACCAAGTTACGTCTACGGTATTACCAGGGCAACTTCTAACGTTTGAATCCACTCTTACGAATGAGAATAAATCAGAAGGCAATTAAGGATGAAAAGGAAGTTATATTTGATCGTGAATATGGTGGCAGTGGAATAGCAACGTCTAGGCTGGCAAACTAGAGAGAGGGTTGCTTTCCACGATGCGGCGTGACGTGATCTGGTCGTGATGCGTGACCGAGCGCCTTCAACTTAGTAGTGTCCGCTAAAACAAACATGGTCAGCATCAATGTCGAAACCTATGTAACTATTTACTTTGGGGATTATTTACCGCTACAGCTCAGTTCCTCCCTAATGGGTTCGTGAGGACTTTATGACGTACCAGACAAAGGATAAAACCCAATGCGTTAAACATTGGTAAACGTTCCCTTGATAGCTTTCGATGTTGTACAGCTTCTGGCCGTCAGTGCCTATGCTAAAGTATCGTTACATAAAAAAAATTGTACAAAATGAAATCGTTCTCTTCCGTTTTCTTCTGGTCGTTTCCAGGCGTCCTGGAAATCCAAAAACAGAAAATTTTTAAATATGTGCCTTTCATTTATATATGTACATATTTAAAGACAATTTGGCGGCTAAATACAGCTACAAAAACGCATAAAATGTTGACAACGCTAACATGAATAAAAAAAAGGTTTTTAGATATTTTTTTAAACATACGAAAATGTGTAAAATGCATACCGTAAAGTTTAAAAAAAAGGTATTTTTTTTAATTTTTTTATTTTATATATATAAACTTCACAATACACACAGTGGAAAATTAAAAGAAAAAAATTAATAGACGTAATATTCATTTAAGTGTTCTGGAAATCGTACATTTCTACCGGAACGTGTAGCTCTCGGCGTTATGGAGCTCTTCTGAATTTCCACCTGCTTGTTGGTTGTTGCTTGAGGCATGGCGACTTCGCCCATTTCGAGTTTCAGCGGTGTTGTGGCGAGTTGGACATCGAAGGGTTTACCTTCTAGGTAAGCTGCTTTGAGGCAGTCAATGCTGACGCTCTCCTCGTGGCCATTTTCGTCGATCGTATAGTACCTTGTTTCTCGTTTTAAGACCTTGTATGGTCCTTCGTAAGTCGCGTCAAGAGGTCGGCGTAGAGCGTCACGACGTACAAAAACGTGTGTACTATATTTTAAAGTGGGTTGTATGAAAGTGTCCGTCGATTGTTGTCGAGTCCGCACTAGCTTAACCGAACGCATAGCATTTGTAAGCCGGTTCACGTAAGAATTTATATCCAGGTTTGTCGAGGTGGAAGCGGTTTCCACAAACTCACCTGGTAATCGAAGAGTCGTTCCGTAAACTAATACAGACACACTGCACCCGACATCCTCTTATACCAGGCTTCGAATTCCGAGTAAGACTAGTGGCAAAGCCTCTGTCCACTGCGGCATGTTTGTAGCTGAAAGTGCTGCTTTCAGCTGTCGATGAATCTTTCCACTAACCCGTTAGCATTGTGGGTGGTAGGCAGTTGTTCGGAAGGGCGTTGCTCCGGAGAAGTTTTTTCCAGAGAGTGGACAATCCAGATTCAAACTAGCTAACATGATAGAGGTTTTATTTTTGACAACCAGACGAAAGTGTGTAAAATGCATACCGTAAAGTTTAAAAAAAGGTATTTTTTTAAATTTTTTTTTTTATATATATAAACTTCACAATACACACAGTGGAAATTAAAGAAAAAATTAATAGACGTAATATTCATTTAAGTGTTCTGGAAATCGTACATTTCTACCGGAACGTGTAGCTCTCGGCGTTATGGAGCTCTTCTGAATTTCCACCTGCTTGTTGGTTGTTGCTTGAGGCATGGCGACTTCGCCCATTTCGAGTTTCAGCGGTGTTGTGGCGAGTTGGACATCGAAGGGTTTACCTTCTAGGTAAGCTGCTTTGAGGCAGTCAATGCTGACGCTCTCCTCGTGGCCATTTTCGTCGATCGTATAGTACCTTGTTTCTCGTTTTAAGACCTTGTATGGTCCTTCGTAAGTCGCGTCAAGAGGTCGGCGTAGAGCGTCACGACGTACAAAAACGTGTGTACTATATTTTAAAGTGGGTTGTATGAAAGTGTCCGTCGATTGTTGTCGAGTCCGCACTAGCTTAACCGAACGCATAGCATTTGTAAGCCGGTTCACGTAAGAATTTATATCCAGGTTTGTCGAGGTGGAAGCGGTTTCCACAAACTCACCTGGTAATCGAAGAGTCGTTCCGTAAACTAATACAGACACACTGCACCCGACATCCTCTTATACCATGCTTCGAATTCCGAGTAAGACTAGTGGCAAAGCCTCTGTCCACTGCGGCATGTTTGTAGCTGAAAGTGATGCTTTCAGCTGTCGATGAAATCTTTCCACTAACCCGTTAGATTGTGGGTGGTAGGCAGTTGTTCGGAAGCGCGTTGCTCCGAGAAGTTTTTTCCAGAGAGTGGAACAATCCAGATTCAAACTGACGTCCACGGTCTGTCGTAATTGTAGATGGACAACCAAAGTTCGCTATCCATCGTTCGACGAAAGCGCAAGCAATCGTTTCACTAGAGATGTCTTTCAGTGGAATCGCTTCTGGCCGGCGTGTATAACGGTCCACGCATGTCAAATGATAAGAAAATCCATTTGAACCTGGTAAGGGTCCTACCAAATCAAGGTGGACGTGGTTGAATCGAGCGTCGGGAGTTGGAAAAGTGCCTAGAGGACATTTATTGTGCTGAATTACTTTGCTCTTTTGGCAGGCCACACAGGAGCGTGCCCATTCTTTGATGTCTTTATTCATCCTTGGCCAGCAGAATCTCTGAGCAATTAGTTTAGACGTAGCACGAACTCCAGGATGAGAGAGGTTGTGCAATGTGTCGAAGATGATTCGTCGATAACTCTTGGGAACGATTGGACGGGCTGTACCTGTAGAATAATCACAAATTAAAGTGTTCTTACCTTTTCCAATCGTCTTTGTTTGGAGTTTAAGCGTTGTTGTAGATAACTCGTGATGAAGATGATTTTCTTCATTTTGAAGTCGAGCTAGTTCAACAAGGTCGATGCCTTGGATACGATTCAAGGCATGTATTCGTGATAAGGCGTCGGCAACTACATTGTTAGCTCCAGATATATGTCGTATATCAGTAGAGAACTGGGAAATGTAGCCTAGATGACGCGACTCTCGCGGAGAGTACTTCATAGAAAACGTCAGTAGTTTATGGTCGGTGAATATTGTAAATTTTCGGCCTTCGATGGAATGTTGAAAATGTCGTACAGCACAGTACATGGCTAACAGTTCACGACCAAAAGTGCTGTATCTTGATTCGGTATCGTTTTCTGTCCAGAAAGGGATGAGATGAAAGTTCGGGAGTGTGGGAGTTTTAATCTTAATGAACTTAGGAGTCTGATTAGTCATGCTATATATATATATATATATTTATTTTAATCACATACTACTCAGTTACAATAAGCGTTGTGAAGAAACCATTTTGGGCTCCATCAATTGAGTATAATAATTCACTAAGTCAAATTAGCGAAGTAGTATTAAGAGTATAAACGCTAATGTGATGTAGGACGTGTAAAATAGAGAAAAAAGAAAAAAAAGAAAAAAGAAAGAAAGAGAAACTCTAAAGAGTTCAATGCGTGGTCGTAGCTTAGGCTTTGCATAAATAGGTTTGTTAGCCAACTAATAAACCCAATATAATTAAAAGGTCAAGTTGTAATCAAAATTTAGAATCGGTTTATAAGTGATGACAGAAGACAGATAATAATAATAATAATAAAGTAGATTGGAACAGAGCGAAAATATGCACTAATAACCATGTAAAATATATAGAGAATTATAGTAATGGAGAGATCAAACAGTGCAATTAACAGTGTGGTGAAATTGTGAATTGTCACTCAAGTGATATTGGAAGGGTGAATAATAATAATAATAGTAATAATAAAGTAGACAGATAATAATAATAATGTTATTAACAATAATAATAATAATAAAGTAGACAGATAATAATTATAATACTAATAATAATGTAGATTGGGACAGAGTGAAATTATGCACTATTAACCATATAAAATACATAGAGAATTATATTAATGGAGAGGTCATACAGTGCAATTAACAGTGTGATGAAATTGTGAGTCTTCACTCAAGTGATATTAAAGGGGTGAAATTTCTGAATAACGAAGTATGCGTGTGTGTGTGTACATTAATAAGTATATGGTGTTGAAAATCACTGGATAATTACAGTAGGGATTCAATGTGCATAGGATTATTAGACAACTAATGAACCCAACATAATGAGCTGAAAGTTCTGGGGTGTGGGAGTTTTAATCTTAATGAACTTAGGAGTCTGATCAGTCATGCTATATATGCAATATATGAAAATATAAAAATAAATGCGATCAAAACGTGCAAAAAATGGTAATCACACCAAAAATACTGTTAAAAACTATAAACAGGAACGAACTCACAGTTATGAACGTGTCCAGAACACGTCGTGCTCACCAATGATGTGCACCCGATATATGACCAAGTTACGTCTACGGTGTTACCAGGGCAACTTCTAACGTTTGAATCCACTCTTACGAATGAGAATAAATCAGAAGGCAATTAAGGATGAAAAGGAAGTTATATTTGATCGTGAATATGGTGGCAGTGGAATAGCAACGTCTAGGCTGGCAAACTAGAGAGAGGGTTGCTTTCCACGATGCGGCGTGACGTGATCTGGTCGTGATGCGTGACCGAGCGCCTTCAACTTAGTAGTGTCCGCTAAAACAAACGTGGTCAGCATCAACGTCGAAACCTATGTAACTATTTATTTTGGGGATTATTTACCGCTGCAAACACCACCCACTATCTCTGGAATTCTTGGTAAAGTAGTGTGGCTAACTCAGAAGTAGGCTTCTGAGAAATTGAGATGTACTACGCTGACTATACCGTTTCGTTCGAGGACATTGGTCCAATTGTCCACCGTAGGCATCAGTTCTGTGATGTATGATCAGCGATTCCTAAAATCATACTATTAGGCTGCGAAGATATCGGTGGATTCCAGGTAGTCACTTAAGCTGACACGGGTTAGAAATTCCATAATCTTAGATTATATAGAAATGGGAGGGTCACTGGCCAGTAGTTCACACAATTGTTGCCTTGGCCTTCCTCGAAGATTGGAGTGATGTGAGCCAGCTCCCAGAACTTCTCAACTCAGGTTATGTCTGAACAGTTTACCGAATGGAGGTGTCAAGAATTGATCGCCTTCTCATAGGACAGAGAAATGAATCTTGTCCAGACCGAGTGAAATGTACTTATTCAACTGGTGCGGTTACTGAAAATCCCTTCTATTCGTTGGATTGACTTTTGTGATCACTGTAGCTCGTGAATTAGAATTTTCGTACGTGAAACTACAGAATATTGGTTTGAACGTTAGGCCGTATTGGGTGACCAAATGATCTACAGTGGGTTCATTTAGACCCAACAACTGGGAGACTCTGACTCTGGCCTGATGGAAAAACGCAGCGTGATGGAATAAGCTCTTCAAGTTAAGGACAAACGAAGTGATTAGCTTATTTTGAAATCGGCGTTTATTTACTTGTCGAGTCCTTATGTTGATGTTACTAGTCTATTTAATAGGCTTGTAAGAGCCGTCGTTTAACGTTTCGTACTCCATCCAATTATATCGCTTCAGTACCAGTAATTTGAGAGTGTGATTTCATATAAATAAATAAAGTTTTTATTCTCAAGTATCATTGTGTACATGAGAGCATGCCAGTCACTCGAAACTTTTGAGTGCTGACTAGCGAACAGACAGCTTGACAGCTCTCAGAATAATTTTTAGCAAAATTTCTCGGTGTACATTGCCGCCAAAGGTGGGGTAAGCATATCTATCTATCTATTTGAAGATATCCTTTAAAGTAGCCTCGTACGAGCGTTTCTAATTCAGGTGTACATTGTCAACAGGGTATTCAGTCTTATTCTACAGATGAGGATGAAATGAAGGACGGTGTGGTCACTTTCTCTATAGGAGCTGGAATTGAAAGGTTGTCTATCATAAACTCTTAGTTGGTTAAGCCACAATCCAAGCGTAATGATACCTGATTGTCCTTCTAACGAGTTTCTGACTTTATGTGTTTAAATAACCATGAATTTTTGATAAGTCCAGTGGGTCGGGCTTCGGCAAAATCATCCCGTTTGTCATATGTGCAGTCAGCGAATTTGATTTCTAGGTGATTGAAGTCTTGAAAGATTAAAATATGGGTACGTCCTAATTTGACATAGTAGTTTGTTTCGTTTAACATCCTGTTATCGTACTGCGTATCAGCAATGGTCTTCCTATAAATAACTCTTACTAAACATCTTTTGGAACTCGGCAATTTCGTGGAACACAAAACAGATGCTTCGAAACTAGAGAATTCATGCGTGCTGATCGGATATACCACCAAACAGAAACTTATGTATAAAGCAGCTACACCGCCTACACTGATATTCCTGTAGTTGTAAAACAGTAAATAAGGCATAAAATAATTAGCTGCATCATAACTATCGTACTTTGTAATACCTAATAGTTTAAAGTACAGATTGTTAACCTAGTCAGGCACATGTCTAGCTCCGTAGGCGTTGTGTTCGTTAATTCTCCGCATTAACAGGCAGTGATGAATGAGTCCATGGTAGTCAATACAATGGCAGAGCTAAGCCAAAGTGCTTCTCGATTAGTGTCCAACCAAAGCAATCTTGATTCAAGTTTACTAATCATTCCACCAGTGATCCTGTCTCCAACACTATATCCTCCTTGACATCTACCATATAATCATCTGGTTGGTATTCATTGTCTTATTATTTCAAAATATATTGCTGCATCGATTTTATGAAGATAAATTAAGGAAATATTTGTATTTTTATTATATTTTTCCAGTTTTTTAAGTTGGAATTTTGCACTATGTAAATAAGTCAAAAAATTAAAACGGCTTGTAAACACTCGCTGGTAATCTTAATCACATCCCTCGTAAATGACGTTTACTACTTTTAGGTAACCAGTTTAGGAGTTATCAATTTATCTACAACAGCCTAATTTCAAAGACTGCTTGTGGATGTACATGAAGCAGAGAGACTCTATTACAAAGTGTTGTAAATTTTTTCGGATATACTGTGTGTTAACCATATTTCTCGCTCATTCTGCAGTAGCCACGGAACACTATCGAGTTGGTAACGCCTTCTAAACAGTCACAAACGGAATAAATACTATATTGACAGTTAGTAAATGTACATGTAATAAGTGCAACGTTCATCAGAATTTTGTTTACTTGAATCAACAGTGATGTCTGAGGCAAATGACGGGTTCTCCAGATGACCACCACACGTATGCATAAATTCAAGTGTCCAGTGTGGATTCGTTCTAGTGAGTTCATCTAGGAGGAGAGACAGTGACGTCGAATATTTTGTTCCGATGTTATAAAAGGGATCAATTATTAATCAAAGCAAATGGTGAAAGAGACTCAGTTCAGAACGGAGAATATTGCTATGACAGTATATTTGCGTTTCAGATAGCAAGGCGCTAATGAAAAAATGTGCATGTACAATTATATCAGTAATATATTCAAACAATCTTATCACAGTATATATCAGTAACGTATTACATAAGTAACACTGACAAACTTTTACAAAATATAAAGTCATTAAGTCAGTCAGCACAATCCTCTTCACAAACATTTGAAACTTACTTTCTCTTAATACCAATAATGAGAAAATGCTAATGGTGAACACTGAGAATATATCATCTACGTACACACTTAGAGGACACATTTTTTTATCGCGAAAGATAGGCTTGAGCGTAATGTTCTGTGATATCCTAGAAGCGTCTTCCTATTGACATTCTCTAGCCTACTGAGTTTAAGAGTTTCTGTCAAGAAATTTAGGTGGTCTGATTAATCAACTTTCTACTTATGTTCGTACTGCCTACTTAAGACCTCACCTTGAAAAACGCATATATCGTATCTTTCTATTTTGGAAAGGATGTCACCACGTATGAACGTGTCCGAAGGAGACCAATCTAAAAGGTAGTTGGACTAGAATATAGACAATACGCTGGTCAACTTCATGCATTAAAATTGCATCTAGTGCAGTACAGTTGAGTCACTGGTGAAGGATAAAATCTTAATATATCATATAGCCCATGACACCCTCTACCCTAGTAGATGGCCTGCCCTAAACTAAACCTAAGTGGACACTGTTTTAGGACAGAACACAAAAGAGCTATCACGTGAAGTTGCACACGGTATATGACCAAGTTACGTTTGGATTATTACCAGAGCAACTTCTAACGATTGAACCCACTCTTACGAATGAGAAGAAATCAGAAGGCAATGAAGGATGGAAGAGAAGTTATATTTGATCGGGAATGGAGCGGCAATGGGTTAGCAACGTCTAGGCTGGCAAACTAGAGAGGGTTGCTTGTTTCGGTACGGCGTGGCGAGATCTGGTCGTGATGCGTGACCGAGCGCCTTCAACTTAGTAGTGTCGGCTAAAACAAACATGGTCAGCATCAATGTCGAAACCTATGTAACTATTTATTTTGGGGATTATTTACCGCTACAGCTCACTCCCCCCCTAATGGGTTCGTGAGGACCCTATGACGTACCAGCCAAAGGATAAAACCCAATGCGTTAAGCATTGGTAAACGTTCCTTTGATAGCTTGGATGTTGTGCAGCTTCTGGCCGTCAGTGCCTATGCTAAAGTGTCGTTACATAAAAAAATGTACAAAATGTTATCGTTCTCTTCCGTTTTCTTCTGGTCGTTTCCAGGCGTCCTGGAAAACCAAAAGAAAAAAAAAATTTAGATATATGCATTTCATTAATATATATATATATGTATATATATTTAAAAGCAATTTAGCGGCTAAATACAGCTACAAAACCGCATAAAATGTCGGCAACGCTAACATGAATAAATAAATAAATAATTTTTTTTTTTGATATATTTTTTTTTAAGCATACGAAAATGTGTAAACAAAAATGCATACCATAAAGTAAAAACAAAATATTTTTATTCAATTTTTTTAATTTTGTATATATAGATATTCACAATACACACAGTGGAAAATTAGAAAAGAAAATTAATAGACGTAATATTCATTTAAGTGTTCTGGAAATCGTACATTTCTACCAGAACGTGTAGCTCTCGGCGTTATGGAGCTCTTCTGAATTTCCACTTGCTCGTTGGTTGTTGCTTGAGGCATGGCGACTTTGCTCATGTCGAGTTTCGGCGGTGTTGTGGCGAGTTGGACATCGAAGGGTTTACCTTCTAGGTAAGCTGCTTTGAGGCGGTCAATGCTGACGTTCTCTTCGTGTCCATTCTTATCGATCGTATAGTACTTTATTTCACGTTTCAAAACCTTGTATGGTCCTTCGTAAGTCGCATCAAGAGGTCGGCGTAGAGCGTCA
Source organism: Schistosoma mekongi (assembly GCA_034768735.1). Taxonomy (NCBI): domain Eukaryota; kingdom Metazoa; phylum Platyhelminthes; class Trematoda; order Strigeidida; family Schistosomatidae; genus Schistosoma; species Schistosoma mekongi. Next base: position 9,731,898 of record CM068307.1, on the reverse strand, counting down.
CGACGTACAAAAACGTGTGTACTATATTTTAAGGCGGGTTGGATGAAAGTGTCTGTCGATTGTCGTCGAGTTTGAACTGGCTTAACTGAACGCATAGCATTTGTAAGCCGGTTCACGTAAGAATTTATATCCAGGTTTGTCGAGGTGGAAGCGGTTTCCACAAACTCACCTGGTAATCGAAGAGTCGTTCCGTAAACTAGTTCAGACACACTGCACCCGACATCTTCTTTTACCATGCTTCGGATACCGAGTAAGACTAGTGGCAAAGCCTCTGTCCACTGCGGCATGTTTGTAGCTGAAAGTGATGCTTTCAGCTGTCGATGAAATCTTTCTACCAAACCGTTAGATTGTGGGTGGTAGGCTGTTGTTCGGAAGCGCGTCGCTCCAAGAAGTTTTGTCAGAGAGTGGAACAATCCAGATTCAAACTGACGTCCACGGTCTGTCGTAATTGTAGATGGACAACCAAAGTTCGCTATCCATCGTTCGACGAAAGCACGAGCAATCGTTTCAGTAGTGATGTCTTTCAGTGGAATCGCTTCTGGCCAGCGTGTAAAACGGTCCACGCATGTCAAAAGATAAGAAAATCCATTTGATTCAGGTAAGGGTCCTACCAAATCAAGGTGGACGTGGTTGAATCGAGCGTCGGGAGTTGGAAAAGTGCCTAGAGGACATTTATTGTGCTGAATTACTTTGCTCTTTTGGCAGGCCACACAGGAGCGTGCCCATTCTTTGATGTCCTTATTCATCCTTGGCCAGCAGAATCTCTGAGCAATTAGTTTAGACGTAGCACGAACTCCAGGATGAGAGAGGTTGTGCAATGTGTCGAAGATGATTCGTCGATAACTCTTGGGAACGATTGGACGGGCTGTACCTGTAGAATAATCACAAATTAAAGTGTTCTTACCTTTTCCAATCGTCTTTGTTTGGAGTTTAAGCGTTGTTGTAGATAACTCGTGATGAAGATGATTTTCTTCATTTTGAAGTCGAGCTAGTTCAACAAGGTCGATGCCTTGGATACGATTCAAGGCATGTATTCGTGATAAGGCGTCGGCAACTACATTGTTAGCTCCAGATATATGTCGTATATCAGTAGAGAACTGGGAAATGTAGCCTAGATGACGCGACTCTCGCGGAGAGTACTTCATAGAAAACGTCAGTAGTTTATGGTCGGTGAATATTGTAAATTTTCGGCCTTCGATGGAATGTTGAAAATGTCGTACAGCACAGTACATGGCTAACAGTTCACGACCAAAAGTGCTGTATCTTGATTCGGTATCGTTTTCTGTCCAGAAAGGGATGAGATGAAAGTTCGGGAGTGTGGGAGTTTTAATCTTAATGAACTTAGGAGTCTGATTAGTCATGCTATATATATATATATATATATTTATTTTAATCACATACTACTCAGTTACAATAAGCGTTGTGAAGAAACCATTTTGGGCTCCATCAATTGAGTATAATAATTCACTAAGTCAAATTAGCGAAGTAGTATTAAGAGTATAAACGCTAATGTGATGTAGGACGTGTAAAATAGAGAAAAAAGAAAAAAAGAAAAAAGAAAGAAAGAGAAACTCTAAAGAGTTCAATGCGTGGTCGTAGCTTAGGCTTTGCATAAATAGGTTTGTTAGCCAACTAATAAACCCAATATAATTAAAAGGTCAAGTTGTAATCAAAATTTAGAATCGGTTTATAAGTGATGACAGAAGACAGATAATAATAATAATAATAAAGTAGATTGGAACAGAGCGAAAATATGCACTAATAACCATGTAAAATATATAGAGAATTATAGTAATGGAGAGATCAAACAGTGCAATTAACAGTGTGGTGAAATTGTGAATTGTCACTCAAGTGATATTGGAAGGGTGAATAATAATAATAATAGTAATAATAAAGTAGACAGATAATAATAATAATGTTATTAACAATAATAATAATAATAAAGTAGACAGATAATAATTATAATACTAATAATAATGTAGATTGGGACAGAGTGAAATTATGCACTATTAACCATATAAAATACATAGAGAATTATATTAATGGAGAGGTCATACAGTGCAATTAACAGTGTGATGAAATTGTGAGTCTTCACTCAAGTGATATTAAAGGGGTGAAATTTCTGAATAACGAAGTATGCGTGTGTGTGTGTACATTAATAAGTATATGGTGTTGAAAATCACTGGATAATTACAGTAGGGATTCAATGTGCATAGGATTATTAGACAACTAATGAACCCAACATAATGAGCTGAAAGTTCTGGGGTGTGGGAGTTTTAATCTTAATGAACTTAGGAGTCTGATCAGTCATGCTATATATGCAATATATGAAAATATAAAAATAAATGCGATCAAAACGTGCAAAAAATGGTAATCACACCAAAAATACTGTTAAAAACTATAAACAGGAACGAACTCACAGTTATGAACGTGTCCAGAACACGTCGTGCTCACCAATGATGTGCACCCGATATATGACCAAGTTACGTCTACGGTGTTACCAGGGCAACTTCTAACGTTTGAATCCACTCTTACGAATGAGAATAAATCAGAAGGCAATTAAGGATGAAAAGGAAGTTATATTTGATCGTGAATATGGTGGCAGTGGAATAGCAACGTCTAGGCTGGCAAACTAGAGAGAGGGTTGCTTTCCACGATGCGGCGTGACGTGATCTGGTCGTGATGCGTGACCGAGCGCCTTCAACTTAGTAGTGTCCGCTAAAACAAACGTGGTCAGCATCAACGTCGAAACCTATGTAACTATTTATTTTGGGGATTATTTACCGCTGCAAACACCACCCACTATCTCTGGAATTCTTGGTAAAGTAGTGTGGCTAACTCAGAAGTAGGCTTCTGAGAAATTGAGATGTACTACGCTGACTATACCGTTTCGTTCGAGGACATTGGTCCAATTGTCCACCGTAGGCATCAGTTCTGTGATGTATGATCAGCGATTCCTAAAATCATGCTATTAGGCTGCGAAGATATCGGTGGATTCCAGGTAGTCACTTAAGCTGACACGGGTTAGAAATTCCATAATCTTAGATTATATAGAAATGGGAGGGTCACTGGCCAGTAGTTCACACAATTGTTGCCTTGGCCTTCCTCGAAGATTGGAGTGATGTGAGCCAGCTCCCAGAACTTCTCAACTCAGGTTATGTCTGAACAGTTTACCGAATGGAGGTGTCAAGAATTGATCGCCTTCTCATAGGACAGAGAAATGAATCTTGTCCAGACCGAGTGAAATGTACTTATTCAACTGGTGCGGTTACTGAAAATCCCTTCTATTCGTTGGATTGACTTTTGTGATCACTGTAGCTCGTGAATTAGAATTTTCGTACGTGAAACTACAGAATATTGGTTTGAACGTTAGGCCGTATTGGGTGACCAAATGATCTACAGTGGGTTCATTTAGACCCAACAACTGGGAGACTCTGACTCTGGCCTGATGGAAAAACGCAGCGTGATGGAATAAGCTCTTCAAGTTAAGGACAAACGAAGTGATTAGCTTATTTTGAAATCGGCGTTTATTTACTTGTCGAGTCCTTATGTTGATGTTACTAGTCTATTTAATAGGCTTGTAAGAGCCGTCGTTTAACGTTTCGTACTCCATCCAATTATATCGCTTCAGTACCAGTAATTTGAGAGTGTGATTTCATATAAATAAATAAAGTTTTTATTCTCAAGTATCATTGTGTACATGAGAGCATGCCAGTCACTCGAAACTTTTGAGTGCTGACTAGCGAACAGACAGCTTGACAGCTCTCAGAATAATTTTTAGCAAAATTTCTCGGTGTACATTGCCGCCAAAGGTGGGGTAAGCATATCTATCTATCTATTTGAAGATATCCTTTAAAGTAGCCTCGTACGAGCGTTTCTAATTCAGGTGTACATTGTCAACAGGGTATTCAGTCTTATTCTACAGATGAGGATGAAATGAAGGACGGTGTGGTCACTTTCTCTATAGGAGCTGGAATTGAAAGGTTGTCTATCATAAACTCTTAGTTGGTTAAGCCACAATCCAAGCGTAATGATACCTGATTGTCCTTCTAACGAGTTTCTGACTTTATGTGTTTAAATAACCATGAATTTTTGATAAGTCCAGTGGGTCGGGCTTCGGCAAAATCATCCCGTTTGTCATATGTGCAGTCAGCGAATTTGATTTCTAGGTGATTGAAGTCTTGAAAGATTAAAATATGGGTACGTCCTAATTTGACATAGTAGTTTGTTTCGTTTAACATCCTGTTATCGTACTGCGTATCAGCAATGGTCTTCCTATAAATAACTCTTACTAAACATCTTTTGGAACTCGGCAATTTCGTGGAACACAAAACAGATGCTTCGAAACTAGAGAATTCATGCGTGCTGATCGGATATACCACCAAACAGAAACTTATGTATAAAGCAGCTACACCGCCTACACTGATATTCCTGTAGTTGTAAAACAGTAAATAAGGCATAAAATAATTAGCTGCATCATAACTATCGTACTTTGTAATACCTAATAGTTTAAAGTACAGATTGTTAACCTAGTCAGGCACATGTCTAGCTCCGTAGGCGTTGTGTTCGTTAATTCTCCGCATTAACAGGCAGTGATGAATGAGTCCATGGTAGTCAATACAATGGCAGAGCTAAGCCAAAGTGCTTCTCGATTAGTGTCCAACCAAAGCAATCTTGATTCAAGTTTACTAATCATTCCACCAGTGATCCTGTCTCCAACACTATATCCTCCTTGACATCTACCATATAATCATCTGGTTGGTATTCATTGTCTTATTATTTCAAAATATATTGCTGCATCGATTTTATGAAGATAAATTAAGGAAATATTTGTATTTTTATTATATTTTTCCAGTTTTTTAAGTTGGAATTTTGCACTATGTAAATAAGTCAAAAAATTAAAACGGCTTGTAAACACTCGCTGGTAATCTTAATCACATCCCTCGTAAATGACGTTTACTACTTTTAGGTAACCAGTTTAGGAGTTATCAATTTATCTACAACAGCCTAATTTCAAAGACTGCTTGTGGATGTACATGAAGCAGAGAGACTCTATTACAAAGTGTTGTAAATTTTTTCGGATATACTGTGTGTTAACCATATTTCTCGCTCATTCTGCAGTAGCCACGGAACACTATCGAGTTGGTAACGCCTTCTAAACAGTCACAAACGGAATAAATACTATATTGACAGTTAGTAAATGTACATGTAATAAGTGCAACGTTCATCAGAATTTTGTTTACTTGAATCAACAGTGATGTCTGAGGCAAATGACGGGTTCTCCAGATGACCACCACACGTATGCATAAATTCAAGTGTCCAGTGTGGATTCGTTCTAGTGAGTTCATCTAGGAGGAGAGACAGTGACGTCGAATATTTTGTTCCGATGTTATAAAAGGGATCAATTATTAATCAAAGCAAATGGTGAAAGAGACTCAGTTCAGAACGGAGAATATTGCTATGACAGTATATTTGCGTTTCAGATAGCAAGGCGCTAATGAAAAAATGTGCATGTACAATTATATCAGTAATATATTCAAACAATCTTATCACAGTATATATCAGTAACGTATTACATAAGTAACACTGACAAACTTTTACAAAATATAAAGTCATTAAGTCAGTCAGCACAATCCTCTTCACAAACATTTGAAACTTACTTTCTCTTAATACCAATAATGAGAAAATGCTAATGGTGAACACTGAGAATATATCATCTACGTACACACTTAGAGGACACATTTTTTTATCGCGAAAGATAGGCTTGAGCGTAATGTTCTGTGATATCCTAGAAGCGTCTTCCTATTGACATTCTCTAGCCTACTGAGTTTAAGAGTTTCTGTCAAGAAATTTAGGTGGTCTGATTAATCAACTTTCTACTTATGTTCGTACTGCCTACTTAAGACCTCACCTTGAAAAACGCATATATCGTATCTTTCTATTTTGGAAAGGATGTCACCACGTATGAACGTGTCCGAAGGAGACCAATCTAAAAGGTAGTTGGACTAGAATATAGACAATACGCTGGTCAACTTCATGCATTAAAATTGCATCTAGTGCAGTACAGTTGAGTCACTGGTGAAGGATAAAATCTTAATATATCATATAGCCCATGACACCCTCTACCCTAGTAGATGGCCTGCCCTAAACTAAACCTAAGTGGACACTGTTTTAGGACAGAACACAAAAGAGCTATCACGTGAAGTTGCACACGGTATATGACCAAGTTACGTTTGGATTATTACCAGAGCAACTTCTAACGATTGAACCCACTCTTACGAATGAGAAGAAATCAGAAGGCAATGAAGGATGGAAGAGAAGTTATATTTGATCGGGAATGGAGCGGCAATGGGTTAGCAACGTCTAGGCTGGCAAACTAGAGAGGGTTGCTTGTTTCGGTACGGCGTGGCGAGATCTGGTCGTGATGCGTGACCGAGCGCCTTCAACTTAGTAGTGTCGGCTAAAACAAACATGGTCAGCATCAATGTCGAAACCTATGTAACTATTTATTTTGGGGATTATTTACCGCTACAGCTCACTCCCCCCCTAATGGGTTCGTGAGGACCCTATGACGTACCAGCCAAAGGATAAAACCCAATGCGTTAAGCATTGGTAAACGTTCCTTTGATAGCTTGGATGTTGTGCAGCTTCTGGCCGTCAGTGCCTATGCTAAAGTGTCGTTACATAAAAAAATGTACAAAATGTTATCGTTCTCTTCCGTTTTCTTCTGGTCGTTTCCAGGCGTCCTGGAAAACCAAAAGAAAAAAAAAATTTAGATATATGCATTTCATTAATATATATATATATGTATATATATTTAAAAGCAATTTAGCGGCTAAATACAGCTACAAAACCGCATAAAATGTCGGCAACGCTAACATGAATAAATAAATAAATAATTTTTTTTTTTGATATATTTTTTTTTAAGCATACGAAAATGTGTAAACAAAAATGCATACCATAAAGTAAAAACAAAATATTTTTATTCAATTTTTTTAATTTTGTATATATAGATATTCACAATACACACAGTGGAAAATTAGAAAAGAAAATTAATAGACGTAATATTCATTTAAGTGTTCTGGAAATCGTACATTTCTACCAGAACGTGTAGCTCTCGGCGTTATGGAGCTCTTCTGAATTTCCACTTGCTCGTTGGTTGTTGCTTGAGGCATGGCGACTTTGCTCATGTCGAGTTTCGGCGGTGTTGTGGCGAGTTGGACATCGAAGGGTTTACCTTCTAGGTAAGCTGCTTTGAGGCGGTCAATGCTGACGTTCTCTTCGTGTCCATTCTTATCGATCGTATAGTACTTTATTTCACGTTTCAAAACCTTGTATGGTCCTTCGTAAGTCGCATCAAGAGGTCGGCGTAGAGCGTCACGACGTACAAAAACGTGTGTACTATATTTTAAGGCGGGTTGGATGAAAGTGTCTGTCGATTGTCGTCGAGTTTGAACTGGCTTAACTGAACGCATAGCATTTGTAAGCCGGTTCACGTAAGAATTTATATCCAGGTTTGTCGAGGTGGAAGCGGTTTCCACAAACTCACCTGGTAATCGAAGAGTCGTTCCGTAAACTAGTTCAGACACACTGCACCCGACATCTTCTTTTACCATGCTTCGGATACCGAGTAAGACTAGTGGCAAAGCCTCTGTCCACTGCGGCATGTTTGTAGCTGAAAGTGATGCTTTCAGCTGTCGATGAAATCTTTCTACCAAACCGTTAGATTGTGGGTGGTAGGCTGTTGTTCGGAAGCGCGTCGCTCCAAGAAGTTTTGTCAGAGAGTGGAACAATCCAGATTCAAACTGACGTCCACGGTCTGTCGTAATTGTAGATGGACAACCAAAGTTCGCTATCCATCGTTCGACGAAAGCACGAGCAATCGTTTCAGTAGTGATGTCTTTCAGTGGAATCGCTTCTGGCCAGCGTGTAAAACGGTCCACGCATGTCAAAAGATAAGAAAATCCATTTGATTCAGGTAAGGGTCCTACCAAATCAAGGTGGACGTGGTTGAATCGAGCGTCGGGAGTTGGAAAAGTGCCTAGAGGACATTTATTGTGCTGAATTACTTTGCTCTTTTGGCAGGCCACACAGGAGCGTGCCCATTCTTTGATGTCCTTATTCATCCTTGGCCAGCAGAATCTCTGAGCAATTAGTTTAGACGTAGCACGAACTCCAGGATGAGAGAGGTTGTGCAATGTGTCGAAGATGATTCGTCGATAACTCTTGGGAACGATTGGACGGGCTGTACCTGTAGAATAATCACAAATTAAAGTGTTCTTACCTTTTCCAATCGTCTTTGTTTGGAGTTTAAGCGTTGTTGTAGATAACTCGTGATGAAGATGATTTTCTTCATTTTGAAGTCGAGCTAGTTCAACAAGGTCGATGCCTTGGATACGATTCAAGGCATGTATTCGTGATAAGGCGTCGGCAACTACATTGTTAGCTCCAGATATATGTCGTATATCAGTAGAGAACTGGGAAATGTAGTCTAGATGACGCGACTCTCGCGGAGAGTACTTATCTGAAGATGACTTCATAGAAAACGTCAGTGGTTTATGGTCGGTGAATATTGTAAATTCCCGGCCTTCGATGGAATGTTGAAAATGTCGCACAGCACAGTACATGGCTAGTAGTTCACGACCAAAAGTGCTGTATCTTGATTCGGTATCGTTTAGTCGTCTTGAGAAGAATGCTAAAGGTTGCCAAACTTGGCCAATCCATTGTTGCAGAACTGCGCCAATCGCTGAGTCAGATGCGTCAACCGCGATGCTGACAGGGGCTTCGGTATTGTGATGTGCCAGCATAGTCACATTGGCTATTGCTTCTTTAGTCGCAGTAAAGGCTTTCTTTGAGTCTGCATCCATTGTGACCACTTTTTTATTTCCACGAAGCTGATCCGTTAGTGGTTTTATGACAGATGCACAGTTCGGTATAAACCGTCTGTAGAAACTTACCAATCCATTGAAAGCTCGCAACTGCTTGATGGTGGTTGGTTCCGGGTATTCCAGAATAGCCGCCACCTTGTGTTTTTGGGGTTGTATACCATTCGCATCAATAGTATGCCCCAGGAAGTCCAACGAGGTTGTTCCGATTTGGCATTTCTGTATGTTTATGGTTACTCCATATTGTTGCAGTCTACTAAAGACTGTGTCCAAGTGTTTCATATGTGTTACCTCGTCTGGACTTGCTATCAGGCAGTCGTCGACGTATGCATGGACATAGTCAAGCCCGCGGAACACGTCATCAATGAAGCGTTGGAATGTTTGTGCTGCGTTCCTCAACCCAAAAGGCATTCGGAGGAATTCGTAAAGGCCAAATGGAGTTACGATAGCGGTTTTCGGAATATCATTTTCAGACATCGGTATTTTGTTGTACGCCTTTACCAAGTCGAGTTTTGAAAATATTGTCATTCCCTTCCGAGTGGCCGTTAAATCGTGGATATGCGGTAAAGGGTAACGATCAGGCGTAGTTTGGGCGTTAAGACGTCGGTAATCACCGGTGGGACGCCAGTCATTGCTATCTTTCTTCGGGACCATATGTAATGGAGATGACCATGGACTACTGGAAGGTGGAATTATTCCCAAGTCAATCATATGATCGAATTCGTTTTTCGCAATCCTTAGTTTCTCAGGCGCGAGTCGGCGTGCTTTGGAGAATACAGGTTGACCTGTAGTCGTGATGTGATGTGTAACATTGCTGGTTACACATGATAATTTCGATGACGTCTTATTCAGATCTGGATACTTGTCGAGTATCGGCTGAAAATAAGGGTTAATTAAATGTTTAAAACGAAGAGGACATAAGCTACAACCTGTAGCCACGGTTCCACTAACGTATAGATTTGTATTACTATCCACTAATCTCTTTTTACTAGGGTCCACAAGCAAGTTGTGGTGGCTAAGTAAATCCATGCCTATGATGGGTATTTTCACATCGGCGATGGTGAAAATCCAGTGTATGGGTTTTCGTAAACCCACGTTTAAGTAGACGTAACGTTTGCCATACGTAGCTATGTGTTTTCCATCGGCTGCCTGTAAATCGAACGCAGCTTCATGGTGACGATCAGATGGAGCTGCAGGAAGAACGCTAACTTCTGCGCCAGTATCGACGAGGTAGCGAACCTTCGTTATCACATCAGTGATAAATAACAGGCGGCTGCTTCCACCGGCTACGGTTGCCGCTAACGCGTGCCGGCGGGGTAGTTTCCCGATGCGTCAACAATCGGTTTATGTCTAGGGAAACAACAGGGGTCTCTACACTTCTTGGAATTTTTTCCATAGGTGTTGTGGTACCAACACCAATGTGAATTTTCGTTTCGTCGAGGTCGAGACGACGACCTTCTCCGTGACGTACTGCGTCGACGAGAATCGTCCGGTCGGTGTCTTTTCTTCAGGTCAAGAAAACGCGAATGAGCATTACACAATTTCGTTACTTCGTTTTCGGTGGCCTGAGGTTTTTCGGTAATGGAATAAACCTGATTGTCGCGAGTTCTGGTGATCTCCAGAATTCGATCAGCAGATGAGGCTAGTTCATCTACTGGGTTGTTATTAAACGTTACCAGAACTGCTTGCACTTGTTGTGGCAGTTTTGATAAGAAGAGTTGACGGAAAAGACCTTCGTTGAAGGTGCGTTGACCAATTACCTCTCGCATGCGCGTCAACATTTCCGTTGCTGAACCACTACCTAGCTCGATGGTGTGGAACAACTCATCAAGCCGTTGTCTATCGGACAAGTCACCGCGTTTGAGAATCGATCTTTTGAGTTGGTCATAAGGTTCTAGGCAGTCAGGGCTGAAAAAGGAAGGGGTGACGTACCTGTTCAATTCACGCGGAAGTGACCTTACGACGGCAAGGAATTGAACACGTGGATCTGTCACAGCGTGGTCTCGAAACTCGGCTTCTGCGTAGCAGAACCAAGCTTCTATGTTTTCTGTCCAGAAAGGAATGAGCTGGAAGTTCGGGGGTGTGGGAGTTTTAATCTTAATGAACTTAGGAGTCTGATCAGTCATGCTATAAATGCAATATATAAAAATATAAAAATAAATGCGATTAAAACGTGCCAAAAAAATGATAATCACACCAAAAATACTGTTAAAAACGACAAACAGGAACGAACTCACAGTTTTGAACGTGTCCAGATCACGTCGGGCTCACCAATGAAGTTGCACACGGTATATGACCAAGTTACGTTTGGATTATTACCAGAGCAACTTCTAACGATTGAACCCACTCTTACGAATGAGAAGAAATCAGAAGGCAATGAAGGATGGAAGAGAAGTTATATTTGATCGGGAATGGAGCGGCAATGGGTTAGCAACGTCTAGGCTGGCAAACTAGAGAGGGTTGCTTGTTTCGGTACGGCGTGGCGAGATCTGGTCGTGATGCGTGACCGAGCGCCTTCAACTTAGTAGTGTCGGCTAAAACAAACATGGTCAGCATCAATGTCGAAACCTATGTAACTATTTATTTTGGGGATTATTTACCGCTACACACGAAAATTCGTGCTATTGCGATCAAGAATGGATGATTGTGGAACTCCTTATCTAGTGAGGTTGTGTTGACACAATCCGCTAAACACTTCAGACAAAGGTTCGATGCATATCTAGACTCTATGGGCATTGAAGGACAATATTATAGGAAAGTCACCATGGTTACCCCTATTTTTACCTCTTAAGTCAACCCTTCTCCCTTCAGTTTCTGAAGCAATATAACCAGCAAAACTAATGACACTTCTGTCACCCAGAAGCGTATTTCGAGAGGCGTGAGTTTGCTAGTTTCCCTTAGCAAATTGAAATTGACGTTTGATCTTTGAAACTGATGGAGGGTAACGTTCGATCATACTTCAAAAGCTTACGGCACGTTCTCGGAATCATCTTGAAGTTCCTTAATTCTCTTACGGTTTTCGAATCACGTCTGTCCATTTCTTGTATATTCTACTGAATGTGGGTTAATTTTATTCACCTTACGAATCATCGGTTTACGTTTCTTATCATTCTGTTTCAGATTTTCTTACTGAGTAAACAAACCGTCAAACCGGGACCTTTAATTCATACCATTTAAGCAAAAACTTGTCCATAGGTTACGTGAAAATCCTTATACTACTATACGTTGCAATTAAGTCTCACTGAAGTTCTGCTTTTGTATACATATCTTTGGACTTTATTCAAAAGCATTGGCATTTAATTCACAAAATCATAATTGGATAAACTTATCAAGTGCAAAACTTAGAGTGAAATGGCCTTCAGCTTTAGATCCTCGAAATATTTGCTTATAGCACTTAATTTACTTTACTTAGTAACTTGAGCAGTTTACGTAATACGTCGCTATCCATACTAGGTTATTTCCTTCATCCTTGTCGGGGTCGCTGCCTACGCACGTCTAAGCGTTTACGTGACAAGCGTTCATATTGTTGGAGGCATAATAGCCTGTGGGGTTTTCCTCTTTGTACTTGCCGTAGTTGGTTTGTTTGGAGCTATCAGACACAGCCAGGCGATATTATTTTTCGTATCCTTTCACAATAAAATTCTTTTAATAAATAAACTTGTATTTTTATAAGTAATTTACTTCAATTGTTTTCACCGACAAAAAATTGATGCAGTTATTTTTATGATCACTTATTGTGTCGCTTGGTAGATGTAAACGACATCTGGTGCTCATAAACTCCACATTACTGTGAGACTACTGTGCTTCAGCACTTGTTTGGAGATATGCGAATAGCTAATAGGCTCTCATTTTTCAAATATGGTAAGTATCAGTACTGCATATATTTAAAGTTACAACATCTGAGTTTGACTATACATGAAGTGCAAAATACTTGTCGTTACGTGCACAAAGTGATCGACCACAACTGCTAACTTTGTTTGTTGGATAAAATATAAAACAAACATATCTTCATGGTTATGCGCTTGGGGCCTGTTGTTGTACATTCCCTTCATAATCAGAAGCTAAAATTCTCGAACTTTTATAACTATTCCGAAGTGGGGGTGTGGGTAAAAATGTTTCCTCAACTTGCTCGTTCTGAAAATCTAGTGAAGGTTCATTGTTGTATTCTTTTCGGTTCCCTTTTCGTGTTGCGCAATATTATAACCTAAATTAGCAATCAAACCCAGTCAGTAACTTCGAATGAGTTTTTTCTTAGGTGACTAGTGATGTTGCTTGTGCTCGATGTAAAGAACAGAGATAGTCGCTCTATTATTGGTTTAGAACGGTATTACTTATGATCAGTCAGTAATTTGTTGCGTCCTGATAGCTGGTTCCTATTCGTTTCTTCAGTTGGAATGAGTTAATTGGTGAGCAAAATTTGTTACTTTTCAAAATACTTGTCTATAATTCCTTAATAGTTACTAGTACATAATCCTACTTTTCAGCCTCTTTCTTGTTCAGTTTTCCGTAGCATGCGCTTGTTTGTCACTCTCTAGTGATTACCAGCGGGTTTTAGTTGAGACGGCTTGGAAACAAAGTTCTAATAATTCTAAGCTGACTGTCATGACGGCATTTAAATGTTGTGGTTTCCATAGAACCGACCTGCCTCCTTCCGACCCACTGGGATGCCCACCATGCAAGTTAGCCAAGGCAAGTAATTACACTTTGTAGTTAACTTTTATTTGTGTACGCCGTTATCTTGCTAGACTTTATTGTTTTGAAATGATAACTCGGAATGGTGTACATTTGTATAAGTATGTAGGTCACTATATACGTAGCGTGATCTGCTGCGCAAGTACATCATGTATGTAATAAATTGGATGTTGTCACTGACTTCACATTCCAAAATGTTATGAATTGTCTTATCATCTGATCATGTGGTTTCTGGTTTGATAAAACTTGTTTTTATCACAAGTAGTTTGTTTTAAAATGCTAACCACTAATGTAAACAACTTGTGCTACTGGCAATTTGGATACGTTTCTTAGTTTCATGTTGATGGTGTTCCGTATGTCCTCAATTAGTGTTTCAGTTTACTTGCTCTTGCGTTTGATGCGTAACCGTAAGTATTGGAAAATATGTATTGATTACAGATGTCTATTTTGCATCACGTACATGTAAGCTTAGTCATTGAGTAAGATTATTTAGTGTTAAACTCAAAGAAATTTAGGTCAATTGATCTGAGTATCAGTACGTAATGATCGGGAAAGATAAGTCATTGGTGTTTAACTTTAATCCATTGGGCATGAATTCTATGCTTTGCCGGTTGCGCATTTAAGTCTTGTTTTACTCATGCAAAGTCACTCTATCTACGATTTTGACTGAAGAAGCATTGATTTGAGTATAGATGAGAGTTGTCAGACCGAAACGGCACTAGTCTATAAAGTAATTGGGTGCTGTTTTAATTTATGTGGGATTCTTAAAGTGAGAAAATAAATGTTTTGAGACTGTGATCGACATAATTTGAATGATTCCACTCTTTATCTTTTCCATCCTAAACTTTTCATTACTTGTTATTTATTTTTCTTTCTTGACTCTTGTTGTCTGTTTTAATATATTTACATGTATGTTGATTTATTGCAAATCGTAATAATTTAAATCACCACATCTCTGTTGAGTTTAAAACTGATATTTTCCTGTCGTCTTTATCCATACCATTTAGTCATATTCTTCGCAGTTACTTTTACTTTTGTCATTATCTTCTTACTATTTTCATAAGTTTGGCAAACTTAGTCAGTAGGTTATTCACTATTACGTCAAGATGAATTTAACTTTGATTTTTAATTATGTTTATGGAGTTAGTTTAAAAATGGCATATTTTCTTTATCTAGCTGTCGTGCTGCGATACATCCGATGGTAAATTAGCTGAATGTTGCCAAGGTCCAGATGTGGGGAATAATACTTTTTGTCCATGTACTACAACTTGCTGGACTGTTATCCAAGAACGTTTGTCAACTGGTGTCCGAGTAACTGGTGCTACTAGTTTATTCTTTAGTGTAACTGAGGTAAGTTCTTCCCTCATTATCTTGGTGCGGCTACTACTACTTTGTTTTTTCTGGCTCAATATATATTTAGGTTGATCAGTCACCACGCTCCTCATGGACTGGTGGGAAACCGTACAAGTGTTTTTAAGCTATCTAGGCGATGTTTTCTTACCATTGAATCTATGTGTCATCAAGTTTGGGATCATGACTTCAATTTTCCTAAATATAACTTACACGTTATTTGCCTGACTCAGCTCCACATCATAATGCTTGCAAAAAATCTCCCATAATGTCAAGTGTACAAAAGGTCGTATGTTACCTGCTTACTAACGTATTTGTATCTCGGACCCTTCTGTCTAGCTGTAGGTAGTCAAGACCATTCTTAATCCAGTTTCCTTTTCTAGTCCTTTAGGAAGTGTGGGGAACCGAAAAGTATATACCTAAAGGATACTTAAGCCAGTGAAGTATCGACACACTACTGTTGAGCACTCGTTTTTGGTTGTCAGAACTACACGGACAATATTTTCTTCAGATTTCACATAATTTTAACACTTATCGTTTATTTGGGATAGATTCAAATTGACTACTAACTGTTTATGGTTATTGAGAAAATTAACAAATGTCAGTTATTATGTGTAACATTTCAGCCTGAGGTCAGAATCTCAATAAGATCTAAATATCTCCTAGTTGTACTTTCGAGATCTGGGTCATTAACCTCTAAGCACTTGCTTCTACTTCAAGAAGCAGCAATACATATGTGGTCACATATGTAGATCTACTTATATCTTTTAACTGTCGATAATACAAGTAACTATCTGTATCTGTTTTGTCATCCAGACATACTTGCATATAAAGAAGAGGTGAAGTAGTTTCATGAGTGATAAAAATGACCGAGAATCCGGTGAAAATAAAAGGTGTTCAAAATAAAGGGAGGTGTGTTTAAAACAACTGGCTGGTGGTTCCAAACTTTGTTCTTGTATGCTTACAGAAAGCATTGGACTTTGTGGTACTAATTTTTTAACCGTTAGGTTACTATATATTTCCTATCATTACCTGATTGTTCTTATGTTTTATTTGTTTTCAGCTTCTAGGTGTGTGGACGGCACTTCGCTATCGACACCAACGTGATCCTCTACTTGACCCAAATAGTGTTCTATGAATTATCTTCGTCATTTTAATCATGGCTAGTGCGATACCACACAGTTATGTAATATATATATTTTATGTATAATTAACAGATTAGTGTTGCCACCAACAATTAACATTCTCTAGTCATCAGTAATGTCGAACGAAAATTGAGTCCGACTACCTTTGCACAATTTTTCATATACGATATTGCTGTCATTGCTTTTCATCTTGCTGCTTCATTATAAATATTATTTTTGCGAACCATCAAAGCCGCTGTGATATGCTATGTTGCTTGCACGATATTGATCTGTTTTCTCGGACAACTAAAGACGAACAAGTTTTTTCACACGTACAGATCTTCGGGTATTTACCCGCTTTCACTCATTACTTACCTGTGGTTTTGTACACAGTAGTTGTCTCTAATATTAAATCACTTAAAAAGATTTATAAACACGTAATAAATTTTCGTGCAAATACTTTTTCCTCGCCAGGTTTTCTCTCCATTTTATCAATGTGCTCAGGTGTTGTAGGTGAAGCTTGGTGAACCACAAGAAAATTTACTGATAATGCATACATTGGCTATATACAGTTTTTGATTGGTTATTGGTTAGTTTTGAGCTAGAAGTGCTATATTCACAAACAGTATGTCTACTATTGTCCATCATACCAACTTGACATATTGATGGATATGTAGACATTGATGGAATAAGGATATGTTCACCTCTATTCCCGATGGTAGACTTTTTCCTTGCCAACATAGAAAATGTTCCCCTCAAGGACTCCGCTCTCGTTATCTGTACTCAGATGACATTTATTATCGTCGATCAGAATATGTACCCGGCAATTACTTTTACTTATAAGAACGAATGCTACAATAAATGTCGTTTCATCGATATTTTATTAAGAAGATGAGAAGATGGATCAATCAGCTGAAGTGTATACGTACATAATTTTAATGTAAATCACTGCACTCACTTCCATAGTTTCACACATTCAGTACAAAAGAAATCTTGTTAGGTGTCTTGCTAACAGATCAAAAACATCCATTCAGGAGATACCATAAAACAGAAATTAGAATTCTTAAGTAATGTTTTCACTGAACTATCGTACTCGAAAGTTTTTTAAATAAATGAATAAATACAGGAGAAAGTTGTAGACACTTACTACTAACACGAAAACCCTATTCAAGAAACTAAAATTAAGGGAAGATGTTGCTAGTGATGTCCTTCATAACAAAATAGTAAGGGCGGTAAAAAAGACTTTACACAGCAAAACTTTGCTTATGATTTTCTGGTCGACCAACATTTTTTATTCAAACGAAAGATATTACCTAAATTTTCCTCTTCCATATCCATGATTCAATTCAGCTGCTCTAGTGGAAAAGCTACATAGGGCCTACTACCAGACAACTTAGCAAACGAATAAATGAACATTCAGGATTGTTTGATGCAGGTCAAATAAATTATATATGAAGCTCGACTTTAGTTCATTTGGTAGGTGGCGGTCAAATAGTTATGAAAATTAAGTTATTTAAGTTGATAGACCATATACCGACACAACTTTCTAATAGGGTCTGAATTTGTTGAAAAAAGAAATCTAATGCATATATAATCATTAACCAGGTTTGTATGCAGTTTAGACGTATTCATTCAACTAACCACGTTTATCATTTTGACTGATAAATAGATTTATTGAAGTTAACATTATTCACATAATAGTCATTACGTCACTAACAATTTTATTTTACTAACCATCCTGAAGTCATAGACTGTTAGTCTTCAAAAATTGTCACTGCATTAAACCATGCAATTCATGAGGGTTAACAATTAGTTTTGATTTATATGTACATAACATGCAGTAAAGAGTACTCCACATTACATTGACTACCTGACTTACAGAATTATCATTAAACTAAGTTTAATTCTGATAATGTACAATAAATGTCGTTTCATCGATATTTTATTAAGAAGATGAGAAGATGGATCAATCAGCTGAAGTGTATACGTACATAATTTTAATGTAAATCACTGCACTCACTTCCATAGTTTCACACATTCAGTACAAAAGAAATCTTGTTAGGTGTCTTGCTAACAGATCAAAAACATCCATTCAGGAGATACCATAAAACAGAAATTAGAATTCTTAAGTAATGTTTTCACTGAACTATCGTACTCGAAAGTTTTTTAAATAAATGAATAAATACAGGAGAAAGTTGTAGACACTTACTACTAACACGAAAACCCTATTCAAGAAACTAAAATTAAGGGAAGATGTTGCTAGTGATGTCCTTCATAACAAAATAGTAAGGGCGGTAAAAAAGACTTTACACAGCAAAACTTTGCTTATGATTTTCTGGTCGACCAACATTTTTTATTCAAACGAAAGATATTACCTAAATTTTCCTCTTCCATATCCATGATTCAATTCAGCTGCTCTAGTGGAAAAGCTACATAGGGCCTACTACCAGACAACTTAGCAAACGAATAAATGAACATTCAGGATTGTTTGATGCAGGTCAAATAAATTATATATGAAGCTCGACTTTAGTTCATTTGGTAGGTGGCGGTCAAATAGTTATGAAAATTAAGTTATTTAAGTTGATAGACCATATACCGACACAACTTTCTAATAGGGTCTGAATTTGTTGAAAAAAGAAATCTAATGCATATATAATCATTAACCAGGTTTGTATGCAGTTTAGACGTATTCATTCAACTAACCACGTTTATCATTTTGACTGATAAATAGATTTATTGAAGTTAACATTATTCACATAATAGTCATTACGTCACTAACAATTTTATTTTACTAACCATCCTGAAGTCATAGACTGTTAGTCTTCAAAAATTGTCACTGCATTAAACCATGCAATTCATGAGGGTTAACAATTAGTTTTGATTTATATGTACATAACATGCAGTAAAGAGTACTCCACATTACATTGACTACCTGACTTACAGAATTATCATTAAACTAAGTTTAATTCTGATAATGTACAATAATGCGGTTTCAACTGTGTCATTTCACTTATGGTTACTTGTCTGTCTGGTGTGATCAATAACAGTAACGACAAATGACTTGATCATGTAGACTACTAGCGTATCTCTGTAATTATCAGCTTGATTGACTATGAGATGGGATGGTAACACAATACAATTATGCAATATACACTTTAAAATATGTTGCAATATATTATGAATGGGAAGAAGCTGCTTCGACGATCATATTTCATCTTAGTCACTATAATCTACTCATTGTTCTCTTCAGTAAATCAACCATCAACATCCATTATTACTTTAAAACGTGTTAGTTGAGTGCTGGGAAATATGTGCATGATGTGGATACTAAAGGAATTTTTATTTCACCCTGTTGATTAGTATGACCTAATATGATTTACGGTGCAAGAAAGTTTTCCTAATGGAAATTTACGAAATGTATAGTTTTGTGATATTTTAATACAATACAACAATTTGTTCACTGTTAAATCACTCTACCATAAGCATAGTTTTGTCTGTTTATTACCAGAAGTCAATAACTACGATGATTGAGCAACCAACGTTAACATGCTTTGAAATAAATTCTCAGTAGACATACCTACATATCAATCGAATTTTATACTATTACCCTCACGATTGCTATTGTTTGTCATTAGGAAGTGAGGTAGTATTTCTCAAGAATGAAGAGTTCATATGCCTTCCTACAAACAGTGAACTGAATCCAAATACTGTTAATTTCTAATTGGACAAATTGAGACAAGAAGGTTGTAGGCTATACAAATTGGGGAGTGGAGTGAGGAAAACATTTTTATTCACGCAAAAAATTTGTTCTATACCTGACGGCTCTTCGTCATGTTATTATTCTAGAAGTAAACAACAGTAATGATTGCTTGTTGTCATCTAAGTATAATATATCTCGAGTATTGTCTAAAAAGTAATCTATTCTTGCATTAGTTCTATCAAGTTTGAGTATATTGGGTATTTAAAAATATCTTGATGTAAACTGTGTTCAAGAAGTGAGCTTTCAGTTGTAAAATATGTTTGTATTGATTTGATTCCTACGAAATAAACTAATCATTGACCTACAAACGATTTTAATCGTTTGTATAGAATGTTTCGTATATTTTATGTTAATCGAGATCATTTTATGATAAGTGTACTTTGAGTTAATACGCTTACAAATTTATTATCATTAATTTACCATTTTTATCCCGAAGTTGTATTGCTTAGTGGATAAGCAATTTCTTTAGAGGTATTGAACTTAATGGTATGATAAAGTACGAGTTAAAGACAAGAAAGCCGATGTGTTAAGTGAGTAGAGGTAGTTATTAGGAAACCCTAAATCTATTTTTCATGTCCGTTGGTGATTAACAGCAAGGCATACCTACAAATTCGGGAGAACTAGTACTGATTTTAGGATTCAGGTTTTTCTGACAAGTATCGACTTTTATACAACCTAGATTCGAGGTTTTTTGGCAATTACTTTCGACTTTACTTTCAACAACGTATGGAATATGTCTTCCAATTAGAAGACATATTTCATACGATGTCGAGTCACACAGACTAGTGGTCGCGTTGTAAATTGATCAATGGAATTCTGTAGAAACCACTGTAACAATATTTCTAAAACAAAATATAATTTATACGATTAGTATTTCGGTATTTGCCATTTTCATCATGTTTGAAGATGTGTTCTTCAGACTTCAGGATTAATTATTCTAGACAACTTATTAACCTGATAAGAAGTTATCCAGATAGTATTTTGTTTGCATTCGTCACAGATTAATCTCGACTGGGTACGACTGTAAACCAGGAAGAACTAAACCTCCTTATATACGAGTAGTAGCTATTTTTACTGAATTAAACAAAACATGTTGATAAATTTAAAAGTTAAACATTTCAACACACATATTCTTCTCCACATACAGTATAAGCAACAGGGTAATATCGTTAGTTATTACCCAACTAAAATATTGTAAGTAGGGACCGAATCGATGTTACTCGTATGTATCCGGTCAGCAACTGACAAAAGTGATTTTGGGACTAGAGATGAATAGTCTACAAGGCAATAAGGGAAACAAAACAATCATGAGAAAAAGCTCAGTAAGATCATCTTGAATCACTCACGTTAGAAATCTAAATTGATTCTTGAGTGCATCATGCGTCTGTAATTAGTACATGATTCAGTATAAATGAAAAATGGAAATATGATCTTTTGGTAGAATATGAATACAATCAATTTTAATCATAAAAATATTCAGTTATGAGTAAATATGATCTTTTGTTTCTCGAGATCTTTATGTTAAAAATATTTATTCGACCTAAACAACAGTATATGACGAATACATTGCCGACTATTTACTACTAAGTAGACTACTATATTAATCTACAAAATTTCATAATTCATATAATAAACAAAACTATTTGTTGGCAGGGTACCGTTGAAAACCAAGGAGCACTGGACATTTGTTTTGTTCTAGTATGGAACTCTTCAGCAGTGTGCACCTCAGATTCCGCACCAGAGGCGTCAGGTGCCAACATCAATCTGTGACATATTCAATCAAATAAATAACCAGTCTCCACAAAAATAACCATCCCAATTGAACTATAATAATGAGCTCAGTAGTGACTAATTCAAGGATGTTCCTGAAGCTCTAGTGAGAAGTTGTAACTGATGGAGTTCAGACTTTTCGGGAGTGAAACAGTTATCACCAATGACAATCGATGATCGTCGCGCTATATATCACAAATTGATGGAAATGGGAATTCTACCACTGGATGCCGACCCAGTAGTGCAGATGGTTAGGCATCTGCCTTCAACCTGAAGCCTCTGGTGCGGAATCTGAGGTGTGCACTGATGAGGAGTTCCACACTAGAACGAAACAGCTGTCCAGTGCTCTCTAGTTTTCAACGGTACCCTACCAACATCAATCTGTGACCAATTCATTCAGCTAAATTTAATACCAATCTCTACAAACCATCTAAATTCACTTAGTCCCTTTGATAAATTTTGATATTGCGATAAGAAAACAAAGTTTATCAGACCAATGTGATGTGCATTAACGTAATGTATATTTGGAAAGACGTTTATATACTAAAAATAAAGGTCAAGTAGACAGTCCGAAGACAAGGATAGAAAACGAGTAAAATGTAAAACAGCTGCCCAGTGCTTCCTAGTGGTCATTAGTGGTCTAGTACAGACCAATTCATGATGTCAAATTAAAATGAAAAATCTTTATGAATCACATTCTTACTTACTTACTTACGCCCGTTACGCCTCACAAAAGAGCATAGGCAGCTCAACAGTATTCTCCATTCAACTCTGTCCGGAGCAATCCTTTCCAACTGTTTCCAGTTGCTGTTCATCCTTTTAATAACTGCCTCCAATTCTGCACGTAGTGTGTTCTCTGGCCTTCCTCTCTTCCGTTTCCCAACAGGATTCCAAGTCTCGTGATGCAGTCTGATGATTTCCGTAATGTATGTCCTATCCATTTCCAGCGTCGTTTCCTAATTTTCTTTTCGTTTGGAAGTTGGTTTGTTCTCTCCCATAGTAAGCTGTTACTGATGGTTTCCGGCCAACGGACATTCAGTATCTTGCGTAGACAGTTGTTTATAAATACTTGTACCCTTCTGATGATGTTTGCAGCAATTCTCCAAGTTTCAGCACCATACAGCAGGACTGTCTTCACCATCGAATTGAAGAGTCTGACTTTGAGGTAAGTCGATATTTGTTTTGAGCCCCATATGTTTTTCAACTGTAGGAATGCTGCCCTGGCTTTGCCAATCCTTGCATTTACATCTGCATCGGACCCTCCTTGTTCATCGATGATGCTCCCCAGATATATGAAAGTATTCACTTCTTCCAGAATTTCTCCATCAAGTTGAATTGGGTTGGTGCTCCATGTGTTGTATTTAAGAATCTTGCTCTTTCCCTTATGTATGTTTAGGCCTACTGATGCTGAAGTTGCTGCCACACTGGTCGTCTTTGCTTGCATCTGTTGGTGTGTATTTGCAAGGAGAGCTAGATCATCCCAGTAGTTCAAATCATCGAGTCACATCCTACTTGTCCATTCAATTCCCTGCGTCCCTTCAAATGTGGAGGTCTTCATGATCCAGTCCATCGCTAGAACTGAAAGAGAACGAGAGAGTAGGCAACCTTGTCTGACTCCGGTCCTCACTGGGAATGCATTTGTCAGTTGTCCTCCATGCACAATTTTGCACTGTGTTCCGTCGTAAGAGTTCCGGATGATGTTGACGAGTTTCTCTGGTACGCCGTAGTGTCGAAGAAGTTTCCATAGTGTTCTCCTATCTACACTATCAAACGCCTTCTCATAATCAATGAAGTTGATGTACAGTGGCGAGTTCCATTCGATTGATTGTTCAACGATGATCCGTAGTGTTGCGATTTGGTCTTTGCACGACCGATCCTTACGAAAACCAGCTTGTTGATCTCGAAGTTGAGCCTCCACTGAATCTTTCATTCTGTTCAACAATACTCTGTTGAAGACTTTCCCTGGTATCGACAGTAGCGTGATCCCTCTGTAGTTGTCACATTTGCTCAAATCTCCTTTCTTTGGTATATTGATAAGATGTCCTTCTTTCCAGTCTGCAGCCGGCACTTGTTCTTCCTCCCAGATCCTCCTGAATAAAAGGTGGAGTATCCTTGCTGTTAGGTCGATATCTGACTTGAGTGCTTCAGCTGGTATATTGTCAGGTCATGCTGCTTTCCCACTTTCTCTTTGTTTGATGGCCATCTTGATTTCTTCCATCGTTGGTGTAGTGGCATCTATCGGAAGATTTGTAGATGCTGATCCGATATCTGGTGGGTTCAGTGGAGCTGGCCTATTTAGAAGTTCCTCAAAGTGTTCTACTCACCTATTCCTTTGTACTTGAATCTC
The DNA here is from genome assembly GCA_034768735.1 of Schistosoma mekongi. Classification (NCBI taxonomy): domain Eukaryota; kingdom Metazoa; phylum Platyhelminthes; class Trematoda; order Strigeidida; family Schistosomatidae; genus Schistosoma; species Schistosoma mekongi. Next base: position 9,707,970 of record CM068307.1, on the reverse strand, counting down.
GGTGATTGTCTTGCCTCGTTTGTTCTTGACCGGTAGCTCTGGTTTACCATATTTACCTGCTAGTTTCTTCATTGTGTCATATAGATGTTTCATATTTCCGTCTCTTGCAGCTTTCTTCATTGTCGTTGCTAGGTCTTCAATATATTTTTGTTTGGTGGCTCTAATGCGCTTCTTTACCTGCTTATTTGCTCCTGAGTATTCAGCTTGAGCCTTTATTTTCTCTGCTCTTGTTCAGCTGTCGTTGATTTTTGTGTTCTTTTTCCTCCTCTGTTGAATTTTGCTCAATGTCTCAGTGGAGATCCATTCCTTATAATGGTGCTGCTTGCGGCCCATAACCTCCTGACACGTTCAAGTTCGTGATTCTTTGATTCCTTTGCAGTTGTCCTCCATAGTGGTTTCTCCTTCTTTCAGTAGATCTTGTAAGGATTGAAACGTGTTGTTGAGAGCTATTTTGAATTCCTTGAGCGTGTCAGTATTTCAAAGAAAGGCTGTATTGAACCGTTGTAGTGCTGTTACTCTAATTGTCCATTGTTCCTCTAGCCTCAGTTTCATTTTAGCAACCTCAAGGTGGTGGTCTGAAGCTATGTCAGCTCCTCTCCTGGTTATCTCATCTTCCACTGATCCTCTGAATTTTTTATTAATGCATATATGATCGATTTGATTCTCTGTGCTATGATCAGGTGAAACCCATGTAGCCTTGTGTATGCGTTTGTGGGGGTGGGAGGGGAATATTGTACCACCTAGAACCAGTTTGCTGAAAGCACATAGAGCTCTAAGTCTTTCACCATTCTCATTTCTTTCTACCAGTCTCTGTCGTCCCATGATTTCTTCATATCCGGTGTTGTCCATTCCGACTTTGGTGTTTAGGTCCCCCATCAGGATTGTCAGATTCTTTCCTGAACGCTTCCCTATAATTGATTGCAGCCTTTCATAAAACTGACCGTTGCCCTTGTCGTTGCAGTCGCTGGTGGGTGCATAACATTGGATAATATTGATTGTAATCCCCTTCTTCATTGTTTTGCAAGATGCTTTGATGATTCTGGGTCCATGTGGTTCCCATTCTACAAGTGCATTAGGTGCATCTTTAGACAGCATCAGATCAACTCCTTTGGTGTAAGGAGCATTTTCCTCCTCGTGGTTGGAGTATAGTAGTATCTCTCCCGTAGCCAATGTTTTCTGTCCAGCTTGTGTCCAATTGGTTTCGCTGATTCCGAGTATTGTCAAGTTGTATCTCTTCATTTCTGAAGATATTTGATTAATTTTCCCGCTCACCCACATTATCCGAACATTCCATGTACCTATAAAAATATTTCCTCTGGTTGTTAGAAGTATCATCGGCCTTATGACTCCCTTTAGATTACGATTTTATTCTATTTTGATTATACCTTGTTTACTTAGAAAAATTCTTATACATCATTTGTTCCTTTTGTCTCTCTCTCTTGGATAGAAAATAACACTTCTTGCTTGTCTTCATCCACGCCTCGAGTATTATGTTCTATTTTTTATTTTATCTTATTACATAACCCTACTCTACATTCATTACTCTTAATCTACTTATCTATTGTGATTTGTTTATTTAACGTGACCTTATCGATTCCTCTCTTTATTAAAACAGTTTTAATAATAGTAATGACATCATATCTTTTCGATAACTGTTACTATGTTCTATTAATTATAGTTATCCAGTTCAACTTTTATTTCTTTTCTTGACATGTTAACCATCAGCAACAACTTACTATGGGAGAGGACAAACTAACTTCCAGCCGAAGAGGAAATTAGGAAAAGACGTTGGAAATGGATAGGACATACACTACGCAAACCATCAGACTGCATCACGAGACAAGCATTAACATGGAATCCTGTTGGGAAGAGGAAAAGAGGAAGGCTAAAGAACACGCTGTGTCGAGAATTGGAAGCAGACATTAAAAGGATGAACATCAACTGGAAACGGCTGGAAAGGATTGCTCAGGACAGAGTTAAATGGAAAACCCTGGTGAGCGGCCTATGCTCCTCAGCGAGGAGTAACGGGCATAAGTAAAAGTAAAATCTTGACATGTTAACATGCTTCTATATATATATATATATATATATATATATATATATATATATATATATATGTACGATTGTACTGTTATGAAAATGTAATCTCCATAAAACACAGATCTCTTCATTGAATACAATTCTTGGTCTTCATAACTTTGATATACAATCATCACTTATTAAATGTATGTTAAAATACTGAAAAAAACATTGAATACAGAACACTGTTGTATACATTAAAAACATTGGCGGTTAATTTCAAACATGCAAATTGACGAAGGTAGAAAATCATTTACACACACACACACAAACAAACATACACTCACAAACACACAAAAATGCTTGTTTTATTTATTTATTTTTATTTGCATTTATATTTTAAATTAAAATTTACAAATTTTCATTTTTCTTCATGTAGTCAACAAGATTGTTTTCTTCTGGTAATTCATTACTTCATCTATTTTTAATAATAAATGTTCTCCTCATTCTTATTCGAAGTAATAATAGTAACAACAATAATAATGATCATAGTAACTAATTAATAGTTATCTCTTAAAATAATTCAGATATTAGTCTAACATTATTATTATTTAGATTGTTGAAATTAGATTTTTTTGATTCAATATTTGTTTTATGCTCAATATGATCATAATTATTGTGATTTGAATCATCTTTATGACTATGATTACTAATAATCTCATTGTCTGTAATATTGAATTGTTCTGGATCCATACCACCAAAACAAATTGTGCCAACTTCTAAAGATAATTCAGAATCATATAATCCATTAGTGATTATTCTAATATCACGTATTGGTAATAAAGTTGGTTGTTTTGTACGTACAGTAAGAAGAAGACTACCACTTTGTCTATGCTGAAAGAATAAAAGAAAAAAAGAACAAACGGTAATCAATAATTCAATTGCCTTTTTTATATTAAACAGATGAATCTGGAGTGAGCACCGGTGAGGAGTTCCACAGTAGAACGAAAAAGCTGTCCAGTGCTCGCTGGTTTTCAATGATACCCTGCCAACATCAGTCTGTGACATATTTAATAAAATAAATAACCAATCTTCACAAAAATAACCATCCCAAGAGATGATATAACATTAAAAAGAGATCTAGGAAAAAAACGAGTCTTTCTGGAATTGGGTAATATTGAACAGATATGTAAATGTACTGCTTGTTGAATTAACTAATGTACTAAGTATACATGTATGTACTTAGCTTTCAATTGCACTTTAATTATATCACAGTTAATAATATGACCCAGTTGAACAAATTGAAGCATAACAAGGCTAGAAATTCAAATCTATCATATGAAAGTCATGCATTTTTAACACTGGTTCACCACACAGTGCTTTTCAGAAGAAAAAAACTAGTCGATCTAAAAAGAATAAACTGTTCAGTTACCACAGTAATCCAACAAGAGAATACTGATACAAATTTGAACAGAGAACAAACGAAGTCAGTAACGTAATAAAATGAATTCATTCATGTATCATATTTTATTCAGCTGCTTTACAATCTAGAAACAGTTATATTAATCAGTAACAAACGAAAGGGAATTTGTAGGTTATATCAGATCGGTTTTAAGGTATCTATAAGTGTAGAATAATGAAAGATCATAACTATGGAAGCATTAAAAACACCATTTAGATGGTTGCGTATTTGTAAATGAAATATACGATTTTTTTAGGATATAAAACTGAGAGAACCATAGATACAGGAAACATTTTTAAAGGCAACCGTGTTGATAAACTATGCTCAGAGGAAGAATTAACTATAGTTGAATGGTGTTTTCAAGTAAATGGATATCCACAAAAATAAAATATGGTAAAATTAAAATCAGGTAACCAGATACGAAGAGGGACTCAGTTTACACGATAAATTATTTCCTGAAATATTCAAATGTGGAAAAATTATCACTGACTGTTACCTCAAATGTTTCCTACAAATTCACCTGTGTATGCTAATACACTTACATTTAAAAAGTAGAAAGTAAAATTATTGACCACATTTCTGAACACATGCATATGGAGTTGAGACCAAAAGGTTAACATGTTTCCAACTGCGCAACCACTAACCACTTACTTAGTAGTGGACTTGAAGCTGTTGCTTCAATATCTTTTAAAATAATCAATGAACAAATGACCACGAACTAGTTACACCTTATAGAAGCAAATTCCAATTAAACATTTTAAACTAAACCATTGTGTACAGAAACACTATGTTATAAATCATTATGTAACTTTGTGGTTTATTTTCAAAATTTTCACTGCTCTACTACCCTTCTACAACTTTAATACGTTGACAGATTTGTGTTGCCTTATTTGGGGGGGGGGGGTTAATCAACAGTTGCATACCTTACTAACTATTGCATAACTATAATGTTTACTTGTTTGTCATTATTAAAACATTTTCTATCTATGGTTGTACTAAATGTTTTTGCACGACAATCGTATTTCAACTATGAATAAACCACATTCCAATTACTTTCAAATTTACCACTGATATTATCCTTTATTGTTCTATGTTTATGTCAACTTTGGAAACCTTCTTGATATGAAGTATGCTCACTTGTTTGTTATTAGTCGCTATAATTGTTTCTAGGTCTTACAGGTCTAACCTCTGACATTGTTACTCGTCATAACTTCTTAAAATACATTTATTATAATTCAAAATAGTTCTAATGACTATATGATGTGTAGAAATTTTTCAATTTAAGAACTTTTTCTAAGGGTATTTCCAGCTGACAAGTCCCGAATGAAACAATATTCACGTCTTGGATTCCGCATATCAGTCACAATCCAAGTTAAACAATACTTGTGAACTGTCGCTATATCGAGCCAATCTGCTCAAGATGCACATATAGTGACATAGACTGATCAATGGGAAGATTCAAATACATTCTAATCAAAGATACTTCGTTTTAGTTTAAGATTCTTCAATAGCTTATTATCATAACACCCTTTATGATTACAATCCAGAACGTCAGCTGTCCTGTCAAGTAAGAAACAATTCACTTGATTATTAAGAAGAACTAGAACTAAATTAATAATCTGTGGATGATACTGGATATCAATGATTCTGTATTACAATATTTGATATTAGATTATCAATTATACTTTATAGTTAAAGCTAATAATACTACCCAACACTTAGCTATACCTAAGCAGTAAGTGAACAAAGTTCAAAGTCAGAATGTTTTAATTTATTTGTAACCTGAATAACTATAACAACCATCGATAGAAAAGCAATGTAAGTATGAATGAAACAGAGTACATATAATACTATCTTGAAATAATTTATATTGCATAATCATAATATTAATTCTAGAATATATTAATGAATAGTGAGTTAAATAATCCACTTATCACCTATTACTTAATTCTAAATAACATAATAAGACCAAGTAAATACACATAGAAGTAGAATTTATGAGTGAACTCATAAAAGTCGTGACTGGTGGAGTTCAGACTTGTCGGGGGGGGGGGGTGAGACAGTTATCACAAATGACAATAGGTGAGTGTCGAGCTACATATCCAAAATTGATCAAAGTGGGAACTCTAGCATCATACACTGGCTGGCCCAGTGGTGCAGATGGCTAGATGTTCGCCAACCTGAAGCTCCTGGGGCAGGATATAGGGTGCATGCAATTGAGAAGTTCCACACTAGAACGAAACATATGTACTCCCTGGTTTTCATTGGGAGCCTACCAACATCAACCTATGACGTGTGCAATCAATTGAAAACATCAATCTCCACAAAATAACCATCTTAATTCGATATAATAAGACTAAGTAAATACATATAAAAGTAAAATTTATAAGTAATTTTATAGTCAGTTATTAATTTCCGGGTGTCGACAACTATTTAGTGTTATGTCAATTGAATTTATTTTTGTGTATTGAGTAAACGAATACATTCACGTTTATACTTAACTCAGTAGTCAATATGTGTGTTGATAACCATCACATAGAAATAATTGATTAACAGCCTATTCATGTAATTTCTTCGTCATTATCTTGAGTTCTTTCTGGCGAAATGTATGTTCATCTATACCTTGAGCTGTAGTATAAATGGATAAAAGTAGTAATCAAAATGCATTTGGATCTTCCTGTTGATTTGTCATGGACTGAAAATGACCAATCTTTATTGCTATATGTGCATCGTGGGCCGATTGTCTAGATATAGCAGTCGTTCACAAGAATTATTTGATTTGGATTGTGGTTAACAAGCGGAGTCTAGGAAGGGCATTTCATCCTACATCTATCTGACAAATTCAAAATGGGACGAAACGAGCATCCTGGATTCTGCTCTCCAGCCACAATCCAACTCAAGAAATATCGACCATCTTCAGTCTATAACAAATCAACGGGAATATACAAGTTCATTCTAATCGAGCGTTTTGGTTGTGATTCTGACTAATAATCTTATATGTATATCAACCTTTTTAATTGATTGATAAAATCATTATGACTTTAGAACATATAGGATGTGACTAATATTGGGATCCAGGACAAATGTTTCTTCCCATCTCAGACTTGTTAGTTGGATGTACCTGACATTCCACTGTCTATGTTCACATTGAAGTACGTTTAGCTTTAAATATTAATCTCGTATTTATTAAGCTATTATCAGGACAGAAAGAAAATTTACTAACTGACGATTCTACACTTGAATAATATAATACATATCCGTCAATTACATAATACATGACACATGATAATAGTACAATATATGAAAATTTCTGATTTGACAACAAGATACCACAACACTAATCAGACACTAAATCATGTAATATGTATCAGTACTTAATCAGATAATCCGTTCCATAATCGAAATTAGAACCGACGAGATTATAATGGTATAATCATATGCAGTATTGAGTAGCAAATCAAAAACATAAGAAATTTGAAAGTATATAGGTCAAAATGCTCAGTTTACTCAAATATGATACATCGCTAGCCTGTTTTTACTTACATTAATCAATCGTGATAGTACACGTCGATATACGCTGAGTTAAGATATTTGGAATTTGAAGTTACATGGTTCGAATCTCAGATTGAGCATCGACAGTAAGTGATATCCAGCTACTGAATCTATTATTGGACGAATTGTTTGTTATGGATTCCACTGCTAGTCATGATTTGTATATCCGAAAACTTACTACGAAACTGATATACCAAGGAAATCTATTTAAGATGTGTATATGCCAATAATACTAAACAAAATGGAGTGGTGAATATCAACAATGGAATAATACAGACCATCGTAATATGAAGATCTTGTTTTAAGGTTTACTATTTAAATATTGTAATATTCAACAGAAGAAATCTGTTAAAACGTATAAGACATAATTGGGCAGTAAAACTGTTAATTCTCAACTCCAAACTAAATTCACTAGTGACTAGGTAACTCAAGAATCGTTGTGTTCATTAGTCATTGATGTTTAGTAAATTTTCAACCAAGAACCATTAAAACTAGGGAAAACATTGATTCTTCTGGTTACTAATAATCTTATATTCACTATTGTTTAACTTGCATAGACAGTTTCGGAATAGTTGTACTACACTAATTACCTTTAAGAATAATCATTTTGTAAGTGAAGGCATAGGATAAAGTTTGCAACCTACTTATCCATACTAAGACGAATAAGCTGTCCAGTATTCCATAACTTTTAAATGTATCGCAACTGTTGTCGTTCCGTAACGAAATTATGTGTAAATCTCAAACAAGAAGTGTTTAACACATAGTTACAAATGTAGAAAACAAATGTTTAAGTTTGCAGCATGTGCAGTGCTTTCGATCATGTAATCAATTTGTCGATTACCCAGATATAGATACATAGACATTCAATTATATATGTAATTTTGTAGTATGCACTGACAATCAATAAGATCTAGGGGGAGCTATTTGGTCGTTATGTACAACTTTTTAGCAGTGTGCATCTACGATCTCAGAACGAGCCAAGCTTGAGATCTTCAATCGTCAAGGGCAGGTATAACCTCGTTATAATCACTTATCTTGTAACATACTAATAAATATACTGTTATTAATGGTTATCAAATATAATATGCAAAATGTACATTTAAACTTACCGTACATGTATTCTCTTCAACTTCAATAGAAAATGATGGTATTGTTTCATTGAATTCTATCAACATGTTATTATCACTTAATAAAGATATAATATCTAATATATTTTGTATGTTTCTACAATTTAATTTTAGACGTTGTATAGCAACTTCACTTGACATTTGAAGAAAAATTAATTGATCTTTTGGCATATGATACTCGATTTGCTAAATATTTGATTTTACAGAATGATAGAAGGAGAGAGAGAGGGAGAAGGAGAGAGTCAATGATAATCAAAAAACAAAACTATTAATTGAAACGTCTCTAACTAAAGAAATGAAACAACAGCGTCGTCATCTTAAATTGAAATGAACTGTTTAAAGCCTAAACAAGCACTCGCTATTCATACATTACAGATAAGTATATTCTGCATTTAAAGTGTAATATTGAAAACTAAGTGAATTGGATTTTTGTTACAAACTCTTATTAACTAAGGTGTTATCAACAACTTGTTAAAGCCAAACGGCTTTCTTATCCTAATCTGAGGATGTACAAAGGATTGAACATCGAACTCTTGGTTCTTTAGTAAATTTTTATGTTCGAATACGTTTAAGAAACCGAAAATAACGACAAGATAAATTACATTCAATGCTGTGAATGAATGCATGACAATTTTAGAATTTAACCCAACCAAGCTGCTCTCACAACAATATTTTAACCCATATATGCCATAAAATAAAACAATGTAGCCGTAGATTAGCTTTTAGACAACTGGAATTTTTGGTCATTTAGAGGTAAAAAGCTCACTTAACGTAGTTTGATTTACATAAGCAGGTCGTACCAGAAGCCTTCAAACAAGTTGGACTGTATCAAGTACCAAGTTAATAAATCACAACTGGATAAATTAGTTTACTACTGTTAGGTAATCGAAAATGTTTGTAAGTTGACTAAATATAAAGCCTTTTTAAAATAATCCATAGTGAGTGGTCTAATATGAATATGATGATGACGATGATATTCAGAAGCTTTGGATTAAGCATCGTAAGTTTGCTATTCGTATGACTTCATATATCAGTAAACATTATAAAAAAACTTCTATTCCATTTACTTCTTAACATAAATCGTATACCATAATATTCACTAATTGACTTACAGCATTTTCTGATTTCATTAAATATTCAGAATACCATAATCGTTTCTGTTTAGTTTGTGATAAATAAATTGATGACATTTGTTCTGTAACAGGACTAACACATGTTTCTAGGCCACTTAAACGACAATAAACACTAACACCATCTCTCCAGTGACCACCATTTGGATCTACGTAATAAATACCTGTTTAGTGAAAATTTTAAATAAGATACATATTAATAACATTTACAAATAAACAATCATTTACAATTAATTGAAAGCCAAAAGTAACTGATATTAATATTGGTATATTGAATGCATAGTGTGATTTTAATTTAAGGCTTCATTTTCTAACATTAGCTATTGTGATATTAAATTAAAAATCAAATATGATGACTTCGAGTGAAAAAGTACAGGATGTCGGCCATTTAGACCTAGGTTAAAAGTGACAATGAAAGCTACCTAAATAAATAACCTAAATCAGGCAACACAACACCATTATAGTCATTCACATGGGCTACAAATCATCGATATGTTACATGGAGTTGCTGTATATGTAAAGCTTTAAATTTCAGTTGATTGGTAGTAACTTTAACGATACTCACTTGTTGTTTTACTAAACTAATACTGACTTAAAGAAGTTGTCATTATTCTGATCACATTGGTAATTTGATGTAGAGAATATTATACTCTTCTTGTCACTTGAAAACACCTATTATGTGATTGTTTTCAACATTGGTTGCACTATACGTCAAATTACCCCAAATATAGAAAATCTAGATATTCAGGTCTAAGCTAAGTAGCCTGTTTGCTAAGCAGGAAATCTAGTGGCTTGAAGTTCCATTGTATCAACTGTCATCAGTGTACAGCACTGAAGAGTCCTATATTTTGGTAAAATAGTTGTCAAATACTTATATATTTTCTCTAGATTTTTATATTTAATATCATTTTGTGGTAAAATGTAGGTCAGAACTAAGTTAATCATTACCGTGACACCCATCCTTTACAAATTTAATAATTATCACAAATGAATTCAGATGTCATTATTAAATGTCTGAAGATAGTTATTAGGAAATACTAAAACTAGGTTTTATAGTTCCGAGTCATTAATGCACCTAATGTTGAGTTACTTGTACTATTGATCAAAATACAGCTTGATCGGTAAAATTCAGTTAGAACTAAAAACTAGACCAACACGTAGTAGACTCCAAATTAGAGATCAATCATTGTCAAACTGAATCATTATCAATTAATAGTTCACTCGAATTTTTTCTGGAGGAGAGGAGGAATTACCGAACCTCCAATTTTACATTCCAAACTGATTTACATTAAACACCTATTGAAGAGCAAGAGGTACTGAAGTGCTTATGCTTTCAAGTATGGGACTCCTTAATAGTATGGACGTCCGATCTGGCCAGGGGTAAATCCAGAACATTCATACCTGACGGTGAGTATTTAACCTTCAAATAAACATCCAGCCTTTTCAACTACATGCAGAAATTGAGTTTGAATTCAATATCGCGAAATGAACTGGGTCCAACCTTCGTTTTAAATCAAAAAGCATAGAATAACTGTTTCGTCCCAATATCAACAGCTTGTATCCATGATCTCTTATGGCAATCCGGCCCAGTATTACCAGGTTTAATAACAAGTGCTTCAACTTTTGACTACTGCGCAGACATCCTACAGTTAGCATTTCTAACTTCAATCACTATTCGATATGTATTCACAATCTCATCTATTATCATCTATTGGTAACTGTCTAACATCCAATATAGTTAAATCTCACTGATTAAATCTTCTCCCTACAGTTCCAAGAATTACCTCCTGAGGATAGTCAATAGTTAGTTGACATGAATTAAATCGTAATATAAAATCTACGTTTAACAATATTAATAATAACACCTAACTACAAAAAAATGTAATTTATTATTGTGTAATTTTTCAAAGGAAGTAAAATATTTTAAATGATATTCTTAGGCAGTCACATGTTTTCAATGGCTGCTATTAATTAGATGATAACTTCAGGTCACATGATTAGAAAAAATAAATGAATGAGTTTATTAGTTTAGACGCTTCTTGTTACTATGCCGAAATACTTAATAGTTTCTATCATAACAAATCAATAATTTGCATGAATTACCAAATAGAAAGTATTATGAAATAACAGTTATTAATGCTTAAATATGCTTTACTGGTTGAATTAATAGTGTTTTTTTTTTAATTACATCATAATGTAATTGTATCTCATCAAAGGGGTGCTTGTATAAAAGATTCATTTTATGATTGTTAATGACAAAAAGTTTGAGATATTAATAACCACTGAATAAAATGTAACTTTAATAAAGATAGTACCAATCAATGGATATTGGCATCATCAATCAATCAAGAAATAGATTGTTTATCATTCAATGATTAATTAATTTGCATATATATATATCAGTCTTATAGGAAGTTAGATGAAGTTCAAATAAGTTAGTGATCATATCCTAAACTATAATACTGTTTTCATCACTAATTGATGTTAGCAGGGCACCGTGGAAAACTAGGAAACACTAGATAGCTGTTCCTTTCTAATATGGAACTCCTCAGCAGTGCACATTCTAGATTCCACCCCAGGAGCTTCAGATTGGCCGACGTGTTACCCTCTGCACCACTGGGTCGATGATATATAGTGCGGTGATCATCCGTTATCATTGGTGATAACTGTCTCACTCCTGACAAGTTTGAACTGCACCAGTCACGACTACTCACTAGAGCCTCAAGGACACCTTGAAATTAGTCACTAGTGAGATAATTATTGTAAATAAATTAAGACCGTTTATAGAGATTGGTATTAAGTTTAGCTAATTGAATTCGTTATAGATTGATGTTGAGAGGGTACTATTGGAATCGTCGCGCCATGTCACAAATTGATGGAAGCGAGAATTCTATCAATAGATGCCGGCCTAATGGTGCACAGGGTTAGTCGTTCGCCACTCTGAAGCCCTTGTGGTGGAATCTAAGGTGCTCACTTCTGAGGAGTTCCATACTAGGAAGGAATGGCTGTCCAGTGTTTCCTGGTTTCCAACGGTACTCTACTAACTCCAATCCATGACGAGTTCAATTAACTAAACTTGATAACAATCTTCACAAAGCCTATCAATTCAACTGTAATGTTGTTTGATATTGGTTGCAATTCTATAGGTAACATTAGTTTGTACAAGACTGCCAGTAAACCATAGTGTGACAAGTGGCATTTTGTACGAATTAGGTTTAAGATTTCACATTGATTAACAACATTAAAAGAAGTATTATATAAATTCGTCACTGAAAAAATTGACTTCAATCATGTGGTAACTAAATTAATGCTAAACCCCACTATCCTTGTTATTTTGAATTGACACTGAAAAGTTTACCTTCTGTGTACTTAAAAACACTACCAATTGTAAATCAAACTAAGAGTTGCCATCTATCAAAAGACGTAATTCACCAATAAAATGATTGGTTGGAAGTTGTGTGGTAAAATCAATCACACTGAATACTGCTAGTAAATAAAGGAAGCTTTAGCATTTATAGTACATTGGAGACAATCATATGTAATTATTTAGCTCCTGTTAACAAGGAAATACTTGTATTCAGGTAAATTTCTTTGCTGTTAGTAAAACTTTTGTAAGCCAAACATAGATTAAATTTTAAAATATCACCCATAGTACCTAGTACAATCGCTTTTGCAATCTGTAAACAACATAATTTATGTCTTTACTACTACACTACTGAACATTTTAACATATAATTTTCCTTGTTATCATAAAGAAAGAGGTTATAGATATTACTGGACAAAAGGATCAAGCTAAACGCTTACTAAGTAGCTGTAAAATCCTTGATTTAATTCCTAGTGTACTCGTGAATAAGCACCACTCTGTTTTCCCAGTAGTATAGTCCAGTATTCAGTCCAGTTTTCGTTTCTTCATTATTTCACATCAGTTAGTGATAATAAAGCATAAACTTCTTGTACAAATAATCAAATATTTATTGATTATTTATGAACTGCAGAACTCCAGGGGATTAATAAAAAGGATCACGAAGTGACAAGGAAAAAAATTAAGGCGGCGTGTAATGTAGGTCATAATGAAGATCTCATTCACTAACGAAACATCACCAAATGTTTTTCAAGGATGAGATTTAGTACGTACTAAGCTTCAGATAGCTTAGTGTTATTATGCACCGAAATTGATCGGTCTCTGTTGCTATATGTGCATCCTGAGCAGATTGTACAAACATAATTAGAATTAGATTGTCGTTGGAAAGTAGAATCCGGGATGCACATTTCTTCCTAGTCGTGACTCTTTAGTTGGATGTATATACAACCTGGTAGTGATATTCACACCTGGACTAAAACTCAGCCTGTGCAAGGTAATCTTCTGTTAATGTGCATATAGTAAAAAAGATTATTCACTTTCAGTGTATAAGTATTATGTCCTGAACTTCCAGCAGTACAAAGATACGACCTTGCCCGAATTAATGCGGTAACCAAGAACAACTTAGAATATTATTCTCTGTCCTTAGATTTACCATGATTCCTATTTCTAAACTTAAGCTAGATAGTAAGAACTTGAGATTTAGGAAATGATCAGCCAAAGTTCTCATTATATGTTCCCTATACTTCAAGTACTTGTTTATATATATATATGCATTTAGCTTTAGACCGCACATTAGACCGATCAGAATAATGACATCGATGGTAAACAATACTGACTAGAAAACGGGTTAATACATGCATAACTAACTAATCATAGCTCACAAATGAGAAATAGTATACTAGCTGTAAATCGGTCAAATTGAAGGTCTGGATTAGAGGGACATAAAGATAATAGAAACAAATTGTTCGTTGCATAAGCGGTCAAAATATATGCGGCAATTTCCCGAAAATCTGTTTTTGAAGACTAGTCATTCACCGTAGGTTGTCCTCTATAACAACAGCAACAATATCAACGTTAGGATACAATCACTTTCGTATTGTACATGCATACCTGTTGCATAAGTGAACTCGGTTGGATTAAGTAGTTTAGTGATGAACGTGGTGTCGTTTAATACCAGTGGGTTAAGTTCGAGTACCATTATAAACATAAACACGGCCACAGGTACACCAAGTCATGAGTTGAGAATGAGGCGAAACTCTAGTTCCGTGTCCTACTTCCAAGTCACAATCCAGCTCTATAAACATTTCAAACAGACTGTATAAAGTTTCCATACAGACTAAACTAACTACTGATAACTTCATAGTTTACTGTTATGTTTTCAAGATAATTTGCACTGGACACTATTCACTTTATCATTGACTTAGCACTTATCTCTTATTAAAACAGTATGTATACATATATGCGATTTATTCATTAATCTAGTCAATACTTTAAAATCATGAATAGAATTGTTTAAAGTTTTATACTATGAACTGATTTCAGTTAGACAACTGTCAATAACTCAAAGAAAGACTGGAGACTAATATGTGTACACATCACTATGAATTTAATTGAAAAACATTGAGGTCATATGTTATTCTCTTGACATTTAGACTACTAAATCAGTATCTATTGGTATACATTTCTAACTTGAGTCAATTCACAATATTGTAAAATTTGATAGGACCAAACAGATGTATTTATTAGAAATCTTATATTAGAAGAAAATAACTATACAGTGATTTTTTCGTAAATGGGTGTTGTGTTGATTGTTAAATGTTAATCTAATATTACAAATTGGTTTGAATTAGACAACCATTGGTCACCAGGAAGCACTGGACAGTTGTTTTGTCTGTTATGGGACTATGCATTATTGCGCATCCAAGACCTAGCCAAGAATCGAACCCAGGACCTTTTGACCCTTCAATGAATGTTTTAACGTTGAATCACTGAACTAGCTTTCAAAGGTTGATATTTCTAACTCAATCAATTCTCGATATGCTAGCATAACTTAATTCATTGCCATCGTTTGGTAACTGCTTCACACTGGTTATGATTGTTCAGTTATGATCACTGTGAAATTTCAGATACACAATCTTCACGAGAAATTAATGAAAGTATTTCAATTATTGTATACGTGAATTAGTGTAATGATAAATAAATGACAGAAAATATTTTCTCTTTATACACTTTCATAAATTTTTCTACTTGTTATTACTAGTCTTAATGTTAACTTGACAATTTTCACATTATTTGCATAGTATACTAATGACTCATTCAACTTGATTGTCTCTCAAAAGGGTACTAACTGCTTGACAGGTACATATATTAGTTACTATGGGACCAAATATGCTATTTTATAAGTAATAACACTAATATCTTTTCTTTATATACAGACATATTACTTTACTTCTACTAATATGAATTGTAATATCAAAGCTTAACAGAATGATTCTAATAGACATTGAATAGAAAGCGTTATTATGGTACTAAAAATATTAATTAATTGTGTAACTATATCATAAGTTGTACTGCTAACGTGGTTACAGTTTGAGGCTATTTAAACCACTAAAGAAGCAGAAACAAACAATTTAATATTAAAGTTAACTAAAATGTAAATCAAACAACTGTAGTGATTGATTTGTATAGGCCTAGATTATCTAGTGGATACATTGCACATTACTTTGTGTATTAATCTTCAATGTATGAACGTACCTTCCTCTCTTTCTGCTTGTTTAATTCAACTTATTTCGCTTGTTTGATTAAATTGGTTTCAAATATAGCATCATACGTTGAGAGTATCGACTTATCTATTTACGTGCATCAGATCAACGTTATATGTAAGTAAAGCCAAAGTGATATATACGCGTTATTGGGTACTCTAAGGAAACAACTATAACCTAACATTTCCAGTTCTCATATCTAAGCCCCATTAGTCAGTTTACCTAAGATACGCGCTCATTTAACACTCTATACATGCTTCCCAGATGACTACTTTGTATAAATCTATATTGAATATTAAACAAAATCAAATTAGTTATATCAGTGTACCAATGGCCGAAACTTAAATCCAGTAATTCAAAGTTGAATACATTACTCACTTAGAGATTGTTTAAAGAAATAAAATCAATATGAATTACTTCAATGTACATGAAATGGTTTAGAAATTATTTATCGTATAGTTAAACCGATAACTGATAAAATGTAAGTAGAAGGAGTATACATCAATTTGCATAATGAGCGTCAAATTACGATGTAAATATAATTGATAAGATAAACAGCATTAAACAATACTGAACGCCAAGTCAAGAAATGTATGAACTACCTTAAAATTAGCACTATCGTTGGATTGTACTTTTATGAATAATTGACAAATCCAATCAACTAAACATAATGCCAGTCAACACAAAATCCAAGTCAGTGTCAATTGTACTGATCTACTCACTAGTGACTAGTAGAGTCTACACATACCGAAAGTGAAACAATCTTCACTAATGGGATTCAATAATCATCAAGAGTGGGAATTCTGTCATTCGACATAGCCCTATTAGTGCAAAATGTAAATCATTCGTCAACTTAAAGGCGCATTGCTAAAGAGTTCCGTATTATGGCAATGGTACCTCACCAACGTCAATGTGTGACGAATTCAATCAGTTTAGCTTAATACAAATCTCCACAATTAACCACATCAATTCAATAACTAAAATGCCCAACAAAATCAGTTTATCCAGATTGTAAATGTGAGTCATTTTCTACACAAATGTTTTGAAAATGTCAAGATTTAAAAGGTTTTATAAAATATTTTTTGTATAGTTAGTTACCAAAACTGATTCATATAGGGGGGAAGGGGAGTTTCTTCTAAATGTTAATTACTTGTTACTAGATAAAAAAATATTCCAGTTTTGTTTTTGTTTTCATCATAAGCTGTTACAGACCGAATAACATTATTTCACTTATAATCTAGTAAATAGTCTATCTCATAGTAAGTACATTATCATTAGCCTTATGGATCAGAGTTTAATGGTTATAAATGTAAACATTTCAGTATTATGTGTGGTTTTTCGTTGCCCTATTAACGTCTGAAACTGAAATTGATTGATGCTAGTTTGAATCCATCAGTGAGAATCAGTTACATAAGGTTTACAGGTATATTTGACTGATATGTGTTCAATTAGCGAGAAACTCAGATGCAGAGTTTCCTCCAACTAGCCAACACACAAACAGAGTTACTTTTACTAGTGACTATATTGTAGCTTAATCTAAAGAATATAATTTATCTTAAGGACTAGATGAACATAACATTAGACAATGCTTGGTGATCAACTAATGTTTCATTTGTCTATTGAGATTGCATTGTTTACATAATCAAAAGAATATTATTAAGTGATATATATTCAATCGACCATGATCGATAAGGACATGCTTCCATCTATTAAAAACATTTATTAATACTTAACTGTTATGTCTGGGCAAAGAATCGGTCCTGCTATTCAGACCCCTACGACACGCGTCCACTAAATTTGTAAAATCAATGTGTTGTGCACGAAATGTTAACTCCACCCTTGTAACTATAAGGTCATTTCATTAACACATGAATGAAATACAATATTTAAAGGAACTTGTTACTAATGTGATAAATAATATTAACTGACCATCTTTCTTCTCTGGATGATCTCTTTTTAAATCATGACATGTTCGTGCAGGACTGAATTGAGTTCCACTTCCACTATTCAAACTATTCACAAGTCGACCAACTTGTCGTAATGCTTCAAAAATATCTTCCTCCTTGTTTCATTTTAATTAGAAAATAGTTTAAAAAAAGGAAAAGTCAAAGCTGTGTACATAATGATGAGAAGGTAATTAGATATTTTAATAAAAGATTGATGTTCAACTACCATAATCAGGAATACTGTTGTAATAAGAAAATTAGAATTTGAAAGATGATTTTGATCTTTAATCGGTACTATTGAGAATATTAGCATAACTAATTGGTACTGCATAACTGTTTCTGCATAATTTTCTACTCTTCATCAGATATTACATGAATTAGTGTAGTTGTAGTAGTAGGATACGTATCTAATAATAAGTAAATTAGAATGTTGTAGCTAAAGTTGTATTGAGTCTTAATGTATCAATCATAGATATTAATATTGGATACCAAGTTAGGCTTGATGAGATTTTAAAGCTTTTTAGTTCAATACTATAAGTTTGAAAGAAATGTTATTTTCAATCGCATTAGTTAGTATGAATTCTGTTCATTGTCTATGTTTCTTTATTGGCTTGTTTTAAACACACAATTCAGTGATTAAGATTAGATAATCTGAAATCTTTCAGTAGCATTACATTCCTTTAATTCGATGAACAAGGAGGGTCCAATGCACATGTAAAGGAAAGGATTGGTAAAGTAAGGGTAGCATTCCTACAGTTGAAAAACATATGGGACTCAAAACAACTGTCAATCAACCTCGAAGTCAGACTCTTCAATTCGAATATCAAGACAGTTCTGCTGTATGAAGCTGAAACGTAGAGAACTACTACAAACATCATTAGAAGGGTACAAGCATTTATAAGCAAATGCTTACGCAAGATACTGAATGTCCGTTGACGGGAAACCATCAGCAACAGTCTACTATGAGAGAAAAGAAACTAACTTCCAGCCGAAGAAGAAATTACGAAACGATGTTGGAAATGGATAGGACATACACTGAGGAAATCATCAGACTGCATCACGAGGCAAGAATTAACATGGAATCCTGTTGGGAAACGGAAGAGAGGAACGCCAAAGAACACACTGCATCGAGCATTGGAGGCAGATATTAAAAGGATGAACAACCACTGGACAGAGTTGAGTGGTGAATACTGGTGAGCGGCCTATGCTTCTCTGTGATGGGTAACGGGCGTAAGTAAGTAAGTATGACATTTCTTTAATAAAAAGGACTATTTGCACACGTTATTGTCGTAATTGTCTTTCTTATAAACGTGTCTCAAAACAGTCGTAAACAACACTGAAGATTTCTATTTATGAAATAACGTTAGTTAGTTAAGATTGTCTTTGATATTTGTCGAGTATTTTAAGTTGATGGAAGTTGTGACGGTGCTCGTGTATGCAGTATAGTATATTAGATCAACTTACTATATCCTAAATTACGTCACTAAGTGAACACCTAAGGAAAAATCAACTTTTCTATGGTACAGCTGTTGACATCACTTCTAATTCTTTGATTTAATGTTGTGGAAATTCTTTTGATATTGAGTTTAATATTCAAGATGCTACTTTCGCTGAATACCAGCGAAAATGAGAAATACTCTATTGTCAAATCATTCGGAAATTTTAAAGAACTTTTAAAGATTATCACAGATATCTGGATATAAGTCTTTTGTTATTAATAGAAGATATAGGTGTAGAGGTAACAAAGTGTCAACGTTCATAACTACGATAGACTACCGGTGACCATCTCAGATGACTAATACTTACCATGTGATATGTAATAGCAGGTTACAACATCACGCTGAATGACTCCTTGAAGAATGAAATGAAAGCTGCTCAAATAAAATATTTACCTCAAATTAAGCAACAGTGATGAAAGTAGCCAGCCTTTTCCAACATAACGATTTGTATTATTTTAAGATTGAAATGTCTTAATTGATATTCTATTTCCATATATCAATCAAATGCTAAGTGATCTGTTCGCTTTTACTAAACATGTGGCTGTATCTATTGTTTAAGTGACCATTGTATTTTTGGATAGGTTAAGACACTAACTTCTTGTTTCTCCACATTGATTACATAACTGTTGTAACAGAACAACAAAATAATGAAACTCAACTCAAAGGTCAGTACCAGGGTGCATGCATCATGTGACTACAGATGATGGAATGTGATTTTACTATGGTCCACTAATGGATCATATTCTCTAGTCGTAGTATTTACATTTCTAAAAGAAAAATTTGTTTTATGATATGATTTAACCTCTTGAGATACAATGAATAAACTAGGCATCTACAAAGGATACAAGCCTTATAGAAAAAGGCTATTTTCTAAACTTAACACAAACGTATTCAAGGGTTATCAATATGATATTTTTTATTGATAAATTAATAACGAAATCATGAGTTCATACTAAATATCAAATTTAATAATAATTTAACTCACTTCATCATTAGGATCAGTTTCCTTGCTTGGATCATAATCCTCATCACTCCATTCATAAGAGCGACGTATTCTTCTCCCTCTATTACGAGGTTCATCAGCTTGCTAGAATTATTTTCACGTTAATTTTGATTTATTGTTTTTCAACAAATAGAACAAGTAAGAAAAAGGTGAAAGTGTAAGTAGGCGGAAAGAAACAGCGATTTCATAATATTTCTCAAGTATTTTCAATTACTTCATTACTGAAGATTATCCCGTAGACATATCAACTTTTAAATTGTATGCTTTCTTTGTGTACGCATTTTCTATGCATGATTGAACTTCTTAACCGACTGCTGGTTTGCTGGAAACTGTTTTTCTGATGGATTCAACTAATTCCAAATACAGCACTACATATCTAGCGTAATGACTTATTTTACACTGGTATATGTGGTATATGTGCATGAAGTTAAAGTGTTCTGTGTGGAAGATTAAGTGCTCTAAAGATATTAACGTATTGAATCTTGATTTGTATAGCAGGAGTCATACGTGGTTTTCTGGTCGTCTCACAAATAGCATTTTTTCAGGGCACAGCTCGTCTATGTTGCTACTTCAAGCTTTCTATAGGCATAACTATGAAATTTCTACACTCACTAAGAAGTGAATTACCTCTACCTATAAATTCAACACGTATATATACCTGTTCACTTGAAATTCTGGAACAAAATATAATTATTTTTCACCTTATCTACAACAATCCAACAACTCCATGGTCATTTGAAAATGACTAGTTTCAAAACTTAACTTACCAAAAGCCATAATACTATAAAGATTGACATTAAAACACATCATAATTGAATATGAACTTGACTACGAAAATTTTGCAAAGTCAGTGTAGCATTTAGAATAAATTCAGTAATTTGCAACTAATATTTAAAACGTGATTAATCAAACTGTATCCATGTTTCATAATAATAAATGATTTGTATCTGTCTCAAATCAAAATTTTTGACATGATTATTGACAAGTGAGATATGAATACTCTAAGCTCGGTTCAGTGCACGGTTATGTGTGGTATGCTATTAAGGAATCTAAAGTTGATGAGAAACAGAAACTCAGTACTATGTGACTGTTAATGGTTCTTCATTGGAAGTTTGATCAAATTTCTACATGAAAAACAATTGTTTAGAGACAAAAAATCTACAGCTACACAGCCACTTGTTCATTTAAAATGCTCCTACAATATAGGCTATGTACTATCAAGCTATCATGGATGTGCTTTATGTGCATTTTCGTAGTATTCACAAATGTATATATATATATATATATATATATATATATATATATATATATATATATATATATATATATATATATATATATATATATATATATATATATATATATATATATATATATATATATGAACTTTCCAATCTTACCATCGCTCCAACCTCTGTATCTCTTCTACGACTAAACAATGATGTGTAGTCAGTTTTGAACTCTCCTGGTGGGCCAGGTAAACCCTTTAATGACACAGAAAAGTTCATATGAAAGTTACAAAAATTAAATTAATATATAAATTGAGTGAACAATCAGTCTACTTCTAAGGATAGCTTTAAGTAACACAGAATTCAGCATTTCTAACACAACGTATACGGTATAGTTAAGTTTCATACATGTCGATTCTATGAAAGGGTATTGTGAAGATATGTTTAATTTGTAAATGACATTTATCGTGATTATGTGTATCTTGAGATACTATTAAGAACTGGGTACATTAAACAGCTGATTGGTTCTAGTATGAGACAACAGACACTTTGCAGACTCGTATGTATTCGAACTTGGGATCTTCAAGTCTGAGAAAGTATTCGACTACTAAACCAACGGGTTGATATCAAATGCTATACACTTCCATAAATTCGTATCTGAAAAATAATTTGTTGACTGTTTTGAAGGTAGATAGACTTGTTTAATAATCGTTTTATCCAAAATAAATTGCACTAATTAATAAGTGCTTAACAAGTCTCGATTAGACGTATCAATAGGATGAGATTGATAAAATATTCTTTATTTGTCAGTTGTCATCCTAGAAACCAAGCTAAGGGCCTTCACATCTGGCGCCACTGGGTCTGCGTCTAATTGTAGAATCCCTACTTTCATTAATTTTTCATATGGCTTGACGTTCATTAAATTCTATTGGTGAAAACTGTCTTAATGCCGACATGTCTAAACTCTACACATTAGTATTTCAGAAACATCATAACTACATTATCAGATTTTAGGCTATCAATAAAAATTATTACTACTATACCAATTAGCATATATATCACCCATTTCAATAAATTGCTTATTTGGAGGTCAATAAGTGAGCTTAATATGTTTGTCTCAGTTTCTCTGGTTCATGAATGATCTACGAGAACAATACTTAACATTTATTGATAATACAAATGAACTATGACCGTGTTTGCATTCTGTAAAATATTTTATTATTTTGTTACATAAGACGATTCATATTTGCTGATCAGTTATTTTGATGTCTGATATTTATTCATAAAACGGAAGACGTTATATTAGTTAGTCAGTTTTATTCCTTGGTCAGAATTAAGTCAGACAACCACTCAATCAACAATCCATACAAACAATTCTTTCATAATAGCATTCTTTTACTAACACTTCAATAAAAAATATTTTATGCTATTTATTAATGCTGAATAATCTTAGGAGAGGAATGATGCTTCCATTGGAAATCTAGCCCCGTTCAATCAGTCCAGTAGCCATGGATATTACTATTAAATTAATTTGGATGAAACTGACGTACTTTAAAACTAAGGAACTAAAAATAACTAGTCACTTAGTAATAACTCATACTGTGTTGTTTGGTTCCTGATACATTATATCGATCAAATTAAATGATTGATTCTTGAATGGTTTGCATATGTACTAGTGCACATAGCATTTTGATAAAGGTGTAAGTAGTTTTCATCAAATGTTACGTTAATAAATCTTTAATCTGCAGTGTCATGGATTATTGGAGCCCACTACTAACATCAGGATGGATTGAATGATTATGTAACGATTAGATAATTTTTCTTCTCAAAGCATTAGTGACTAGTTGGATTCAGTAGTAAAATAAAGAAACTAAGTCCTTTATCTCAATTAAAGGAGTGATTAAATATTTACAAATAAGAGAGCAGTGATATGCAAAAGTAGAATGAAAATATTGTTTTCAGGTCACTTAGATACTAATGTTTCATGATAGTATATTTAAATGATCAGAAAATGACAGTTTATCTTGTAGCTAGTAAATAAATATTCATAAGAAGAAATAATTCGTTTCTGTGTGGAATTACTTCAGAGAACTCTAATGTATGACTAAATGTAACCCTGAGTTCACAGAAGTCATGTTATATATAAGAATAATATTTACTTACAGGAGATCCTGGAGGACCATCATTTCCTGGAGGTCCTGGTTCTCCCGGTGGACCTTGAATACCAGGTGGGCCCTATGAAAATAATTTCAATAAATGTTACAATTAAACTAAATGCGTCTGGAAAAAGAAACGATATTCTCAATCCTGATTAAAACATTCGCACCATCTACTTTTTACTAACACTTCAATAAAAAATATTTTATGCTATTTATTAATGCTGAATAATCTTAGGAGAGGAATGATGCTTCCATTGGAAATCTAGCCCCGTTCAATCAGTCCAGTAGCCATGGATATTACTATTAAATTAATTTGGATGAAACTGACGTACTTTAAAACTAAGGAACTAAAAATAACTAGTCACTTAGTAATAACTCATACTGTGTTGTTTGGTTCCTGATACATTATATCGATCAAATTAAATGATTGATTCTTGAATGGTTTGCATATGTACTAGTGCACATAGCATTTTGATAAAGGTGTAAGTAGTTTTCATCAAATGTTACGTTAATAAATCTTTAATCTGCAGTGTCATGGATTATTGGAGCCCACTACTAACATCAGGATGGATTGAATGATTATGTAACGATTAGATAATTTTTCTTCTCAAAGCATTAGTGACTAGTTGGATTCAGTAGTAAAATAAAGAAACTAAGTCCTTTATCTCAATTAAAGGAGTGATTAAATATTTACAAATAAGAGAGCAGTGATATGCAAAAGTAGAATGAAAATATTTGTTTTCAGGTCACTTAGATACTAATGTTTCATGATAGTATATTTAAATGATCAGAAAATGACAGTTTATCTTGTAGCTAGTAAATAAATATTCATAAGAAGAAATAATTCGTTTCTGTGTGGAATTACTTCAGAGAACTCTAATGTATGACTAAATGTAACCCTGAGTTCACAGAAGTCATGTTATATATAAGAATAATATTTACTTACAGGAGATCCTGGAGGACCATCATTTCCTGGAGGTCCTGGTTCTCCCGGTGGACCTTGAATACCAGGTGGGCCCTATGAAAATAATTTCAATAAATGTTACAATTAAACTAAATGCGTCTGGAAAAAGAAACGATATTCTCAATCCTGATTAAACATTCGCACCATCTACTTTTTACTAACACAAATATTGCGATTAACCTTCGTGCTTACTATTTGTTTGAATGAACTTTAAAACTAAGGAACTAAAATAACTAGTCACTAGGTAATAACTCATACTGTGTTGTTTGGTTCCTGATACATTATATCGATCAATTAAATGATTGATTCTTGAATGGTTTGCATATGTACTAGTGCACATAGCATTTTGATAAAGGTGTAAGTAGTTTTCATCAAATGTTACGTTAATAAATCTTTAATCTGCAGTGTCATGGATTATTTGAGCCCACTAACATCAGGTGGATTGAATGATTATGTAACGATTAGATAATTTTTCTTCTCAAAGCATTAGTGACTAGTTGGATTCAGTAGTAAAATAAAGAAACTAAGTCCTTTATCTCAATTAAAGGAGTGATTAAATATTTACAAATAAGAGAGCAGTGATATGCAAAAGTAGAATGAAAATATTTGTTTTCAGGTCACTTAGATACTAATGTTTCATGATAGTATATTTAAATGATCAGAAAATGACAGTTTATCTTGTAGCTAGTAAATAAATATTCATAAGAAGAAATAATTCGTTTCTGTGTGGAATTACTTCAGAGAACTCTAATGTATGACTAAATGTAACCCTGAGTTCACAGAAGTCATGTTATATATAAGAATAATATTTACTTACAGGAGATCCTGGAGGACCATCATTTCCTGGAGGTCCTGGTTCTCCCGGTGGACCTTGAATACCAGGTGGGCCCTATGAAAATAATTTCAATAAATGTTACAATTAAACTAAATGCGTCTGGAAAAAGAAA
The DNA here is from genome assembly GCA_034768735.1 of Schistosoma mekongi. Lineage (NCBI taxonomy): Eukaryota > Metazoa > Platyhelminthes > Trematoda > Strigeidida > Schistosomatidae > Schistosoma > Schistosoma mekongi. Next base: position 9,682,309 of record CM068307.1, on the reverse strand, counting down.
CGATATTCTCAATCCTGATTAAACATTCGCACCATCTACTTTTTACTAACACAAATATTGCGATTAACCTTCGTGCTTACTATTTGTTTGAATGAAACATTCATGAATGTTGTTCATGTGTGCGGATGAGTTAATCTACCGGGTTGATTACTGGAAAATATCTTATTGATAAACCTGAAACAAACGGTAATGAGACCTATAATTAATTAGTCAAGATTCTATGTTGATGAACATACAATAACGAACATATGACGTAATCATTACATGTTGATATTACCTTTATTACTTGTAATGATTATCGACACTTTTCCCACGTATTGAGATTTCTCAACAAAGTAGACCCAAATACTGGTTTTACAGTGAAACAAGAACGTAACAATATGTTTCACTTCCTGGATCATTTGTAAACAGCGTTATACTAGTGGACGGTGGGTAGCGATGGTATGTGGATTAGAAAGATTTATTTATTGGAATGACACATAGAATTGAAGGTATTTAAAGTTAATTAGCTTTTGCTCAGTAAACCACAAAAGAACGTCGATAGGAAATTTACTAAACCTTGGTACGTAAGAAGTGTTCGGCGGATAGAAATGAGAAAGGATCAGCTATGGTTGGGGGGGGGTTGTTTACATGAAAATGCATATTCACAAAAGTTTATACCTAAGTATGATATGGCTAGAATGAAGGAAACAGATTATACCACTATTAAAAATACGTCCATTTTTGTGAAATTCGGATGTAAAGGTGAAGAAATATCCTTGAATGGTTGGTTCCATACTAAATTTCATACTAAAAAGGCTTCATCCATCCACTAAATTAGCCTCTGTCTACTGAATGGATTGCTCGTTGAGATAGCCAAATGTGGAAGAATTTCCTGCTCGTGTTTTCTATTACCAATTCACAAGTATGTGCCAAAGCAAATAGATTGAAAGAGTAGAAAATATAATTATTGGTCATAATTTTGGGCTCATTTCTAAGAATTTAATACTCAAAGTTCAATGGGTTTTCAACAGCTCAATTAACAGGCACCTGGTTGACAGTCGACATGATGCTGTTACATCAATATCTTTAAGGATAAGCAATGAACCAAAGACCATCAACTTGTTACGCCAATTAAGCATTTTAAACTAAACCATTGTGTACAGAAACACTATGTTATAAATCATTCTGTAACTTTGTGGTTTATTTTCAAAATTTTCACTGCTCTACTACCCTTCTATAACTTTAATACGTTGACAGATTTGTGTTGCCTTATTTGGGGGGGGGGGTTAATCAACAGTTGCATGCCTTACTAAGTATTGCATAAATATAATGGTTACTTGTTTGTCCTTATTAAAACACTTTCTATCTATGGCTGTACTAAATGTTTTTGCACGACAATCGTATTTCAACTATGAATAAACCACATTCCAATTACTTTCAAATTTACTATAGACATTATCATTTACTATTCCATATTTATATTAACTTCGAGAATCCTCTTGATATGAAATATTCCCGCTTGTTTTTATTTTGGTTACTATCAGTATCTTTAAGTTGTAAATTAGCTGAACAGAACTTATTGGCGGCCTGCTTGAAATCTTGGGCTATCACTTTTACCAAATATCTTAAAAAGTTACTTTACGTTTTGTTTTAACTGTTCAATCATGTTCCGAAATCGCATGGTATACTCACGTGCCTTTATAAAATGTTTGCGACCTATCATGAGTAATTCAGTTAGGTCTAAACGAAGACATTATGGTGGCTGGCAACGTCTACTTCTGAAATTTTTAGTCTTAGTCTTTCTTATTAGAAAATTGGACTACCTACGATTTCTCCTTAGTTTTAACATAAACCGTAACTGTGGTTTAATCACAGTACAAGAATCTTGGATACATAACCTACTTTCGTCAGGATCGTTCTGTCATCAAGGAAAAGTGTGGTGGTGGTAATGTTTCTACTTTCGTGAAGACGAACTGGTGTAAGTCCAATCGTATGTGTACACAGTAAATGAGTAACTTTTTGAGACACTGTATGCTGAAAATTCATATTGTACTAAACATACTATTGAATAAAGCCATTATTATTGAAAAAAGAATCCTGTATGGAAATCGGAGAACAGTTATGTTTAATCTAACTATCAGGTCACAAAAGCTTGTTATCTTCTGAACTAACATTCTGCTAGCGTTCATGTTGGCTCAAAATAAAAAGTGAAATCGTCTTAAACTGTTAAGACACAAGTCTAATTGTTTTTGTTCATAATGGAATGATATCTGTTAAGTACCACTTAAAACCATAGAGAACTTGAAAACCGTCTATTCCTAGTATACAACTACTTAGCAGTGCGCACACTGGATGTCACCACGGAATTCAGCAATGAGCTTTCAGGTCTCACCGCAAAAGCTTAACCATTCGTATCACTGGTCAGACCAGTGTCCACTCTCATAATTACCACGTTTATTTAATGACACTAGTGATAACTGTTTCACCACCAACAAATCCGAGGAGTCCCATGCTGGGACGAAACAGCTCTCTATTGTTCACTCTTTTTTAGTAGTACTCAGCCAACATTGATCTGTGACGAATATAAAGAACTAAACTTCGCACCTGACTTTAAAAAACCGTTTCCGTTTTATCAAAACAAGATTTTCAATTCACCAAACAAATTTATTCACATTTTACGCTAATGTAATAAAAATAAAATAATCAATCAATCACATTATTTCACTTACCATTGGACCTGGTTGTCCAATTGGTCCTAGAACTCCTGGCAGGCCTGTTTCACCTTTCAAACCAACTTCACCCTAGGTGGATTGCATTAAAATGTATTCATCAATAGCAAGGAACATGAATAAAAATGAATCAAGTATCTAATATAACCAAAATTAAGAAACCGTGTAGGGACTATAGTTGTTTAAATAGCTTCTTTAGTATGAACACCTCTGTCACTTATTTCTTCAATCTTGAAACTGTTTTCTAAAAAAACGCCACTTTTGAATAACTGGGACAAAATTCGAATATTAAGCAACAGAATATTGAGTATATGAAATGCCTCATAATAAACTGTTAGGTGTTTATCTAAGTAGCTTAGTATGCACCCAACCCCAGAATTTCCTGATTGAGTTATTCAAATTAGTCTTACGTTTGTTATCAGAAACGATAAACAGAGAGCTATTAACCTACGTTTCATGCGAGCTGTCATTTATCAACAAGGGGTACCTATGGGAATTGATATTTTTGATAGGATTTAAACTTATCTAGTTCGTCGTCTTAGATGTTACCACTGAGCTGTTCAGGTTGTGATTGACCAGTTGCAGAGTGTTAATTATCAGGAAACCTAGGTTTATAGCTTTATAATGACTGCCTGTAGTCATTGCATATTGTGAAATTGGACAGAGGTATCTAGTCACCTAAACTTATTACCTACCACATTACAACCTATTCAACAAAATTCGATCCTGGTCATTCTATGTCAATTGGAGTAAGCGTTATATGGACACTTTTTTTAAAACTACACCAAAAGTTACTGTATTGACTTTCTGAATTCTTCAGTTACAATTTTTAAATAACTTATATTTTAATTAAGCAAAGATGACTGCAATTATAGGCTAATGATAGGTTTTTGTTAATTAAACAACAGTTCTGGCTTAACTAAGGATAGATGTAGAATAACTTACTTGATATGTCCCAGATTAAGTTTATGGATACCACTATATACACAATGAATATCTTGATAGTAATCAATTTTGGTTTGATGAATATGAATCTCCGACATAAGTAGCCTAAGGGGGGGATGGGATCACTTATACCAATCACTCAGATCACATTCAATTAATTACTTAAAATCGTGAACTCAAAACCTCTAGATTACTCTAAGTTCTGTTTTATGTCACATAATTCTAATGAGAAGCTGTAGCTAGTGGATTAAGGAGTACAACAATTATCCATTGATAATATTGGTTAGTGTTTTTGTTGTATCTTAAGATAAATGAAGGTAAAATTGTATTTCACTGGATGTAGATTTACCATCAAGACGACGTCATGTCAATTACAGGCTTGAATGTAGTAGTTTTGATCATATGAGAGATTGTGGGCGCACATGGTTTAAGGAATTTCAGTGCATGAGAAAACAATTAGCCCATGCTTCCTGGTTTTCAGCATTTATCCAGTTGAGGTAGGCACGTGGTAAAAAATACTTTCACAGAATATAAAAATTTCACAGTATCATCTAGGTACAACAAAATTAGTTCAATATATAAGATATATATGTATATATTAGTATTTGTATCCAGAACGCGTTACTGATACAACCATGTTGTAAAGTGGACTATATGATCTGTATTGTTAGCCCCGTATACTATGCTGGTAGGGTCACCTAATCAAACTGCTAGGAATATTTCACTTTCATTTTATTTTAAATTAACTTGTAAGCGTTGAGTATTCCGATTATGTTACCATCGCTGAATATAACCTGATCAGTGAGCCGATGTTATTTATAATACTTGATTATACAGATAACAACTTCGATTCTGAACATATTGCTTCAGAGTGGCTGGAACTAAGAGAAATGATAGCATGGGATAAATTATTTGAGTTACGTGTTTTATTTATTTACCATTCCTTTGTCTTTTAGAAATAAAGTCTTAAACAGAGTTGTTTTTAGGAAAGTTGAAAAAAAAACAAGAATCTTACGACTTACCAATGGTCCTTGTGGTCCTCGTGAACCTGGACTACCTGGCAACCCAGGAGGTCCCCCATCACCAGGTGGTCCAGTGAGACCCATGTTACCAGATGCTCCTCTTGAGCCAGGCTCCCCCTCGTCACCGATTGGTCCTTTGCTTCCAGGAGCTCCAGGTAGTCCCATCTCACCAGGAGGGCCTCGTTTTCCTTCAAATCCGTCTGGACCTGGCTTTCCGGGTCTTCCTTGACTTCCCTGTTTTCCTGGTGGCCCAGGCTGTCCAACAAGTCCAGGTGGTCCTCTTATTCCAGATGGACCAATCGGTCCTCTACTTCCTGGGGGACCTTTTACACCAGAAGAACCAGGCGGTCCCTGCATTCCTGGATTCCCTTCTGGTCCTCGAGGCCCTTCCTCGCCACGTGGACCTTGTTTTCCAACTTGGCCGTCTTTTCCTGGAGGTCCAGGCAGTCCTGTTCTTCCAGTCAGACCAGCATTCCCAGGTGGTCCCTAGAAAAGTTAATCAAAGCTTAATAGTAAAATGGAAAATTATCCAAGATCACTTTATTAAAGCATAACCTTAAAAGTTTTCATAAATGAAACTGATACTTATGTCTAAGTGGTTTTATTTAGTGATAATAATAAATCAAATTTAATGGATAAACTACTGTACGCCTTACCATTTCTCCTGGTTTGCCAACATTACCAGGCGGTCCAGTTGGTCCAATTTTTCCAGGTGCACCACTTGGCCCTTGATCACCGTCTGGTCCTATTGGTCCTACTGTACCCTAAGGAGACAAACACATTGACAAACACAAATTTAAACTTAAATTTTTAGTAACTTAATATTGTTAGATTGAGTAACAAAAATTTACAACTATGGTTAGAACATATTTTTCAAATTATTTTGTTCTTGTAATCAATTAATAAAACAGAGGTCATTTAAATATTGGTTACTGAAAATGAACTTCAAATAATCGATTAAGTAATTTTGTTTTCATGGTGGGATCTAATTAAATACTATCCAATTGTAATTCATGGGCAATATAATATTTCAGCCAATTAACGTAGTGTAAATAATTAAAAACCAGTTAAAATAATTATAAAATCTTACCGGCAATCCAGGATCTCCTCGTTCTCCTTTATCACCTGAAGGACCTGGAAGTCCAGGCAATCCATCAAAACCGGCTGGTCCTTCAAGTCCTGGATCCCCAGCCTCACCTTTTGGTCCAGTTTGTCCGGCAGGTCCAGGAGGACCTGGTCGACCGTTTTCTCCCGGTGGTCCTTGGGGTCCAGGTTCTCCAATCAAACCTTCTGATCCTTGATCTCCTTGCACACCTGGCTGACCTCTGTCACCTTGCTGACCTGGTAACCCTGGGAGACCTTTAGGTCCAGGTGGCCCTTGGACTCCTTTTATTCCCATGTTCCCAGCCTCACCACGAGGTCCACGTGGACCCACTTCCCCTTTAAGGCCTTTCATCCCAACGGAACCGGGTGGCCCCGGTGGTCCTGGTATACCTGCATCGCCTGGAATGCCCTGTGGTCCTGGGTCTCCTGGTGTTCCTTTATCTCCCTGGTAACCGCGAATTCCCACTATTCCCTTGTTACCAGTTCTCCCTTGTGGTCCAGGGTGTCCCATGGGACCATCAGCCCCTCTTTGTCCAGGAACTCCTATAGGACCTGGATCCCCTCGGGGCCCTGTAGGTCCTCTGTCTCCTTTTTCACCTCTTTCACCACGAATTCCTGTATTACCCACAAGCCCAGGAACACCACCCGTTCCACTGTCTCCCATGTCACCTTTTTCTCCCCTTTCACCCTTAGGGCCATCACGTCCAACTGGACCTGATGCTCCTTTTTCTCCAGCCCTTCCTGGTGGACCTGGTGGACCTATTTGTCCAGGAGCTCCGCGTTCTCCCTAAAAGTAATGTAAATTACATATATCATTGCCAACGTTAAATTTGATTATTTCAAATAAATTAGGTATATATCACTCATTTTATTGTAAATTACAAAAAAGCACATTTAACACTTATGAGTGTGTTAAGGATGTTGATATACTGAAGTCGTTTGTAAGACTTGGTTTCTCCTTAACACTGAGCTTTCAGTAGTGGTACAAGAAACGTAAATAGTATAATAAAACACTTACTTCACAAGAAGGCTTCCTTTTTTTATAGCTAAGATCAAAAAAATAAGTATGCTCTTACTAGAGTAAATGTCAGATGATGATATACTGTGACAGTCCAGAAGAATAGTATGTAACATATACGCCTTGAAAATACCAATACACTGACACAGCTGCTTCTTATCATCTCTGATATATCATTTCATTGACTATTTTGGTGGATATTAAACTTAAACACATCTTATCACTAATCTACTTTAGAATCATTGAAGTTTCTAAGTAGCAATGTGAAGTATCTTGGTAGAATAAATTTCAATAAATAAATAAGTTATGTTTAGTTGACCGAATTTGTCACAAATGTTGGAAATGTACCATTGTGAACCATCGAGTACTGAATACCTATTTCACCATAGTATGGGACTCCTCAACAGTGGGCACCCTAGATTTTCCCCTCCCAGAGGCTTCAAAATGGCAAACACCTAAATGAGTGCACCGCCAGACCGGCATCAAATAGTAGAACTACAACTTTCATCAGTTTGTGATATAGCTAGTCTATTTCAATTGTACTCTTCCAACAACAATCTGTGACGAATTCAATCAGCTGAACTTAATACCAATCTCCATAAACCATCTCAATTCAAATAAGTCATGAATTTATCATTTAATGATGCTCACCATGCTGAATGCTACAACTATTGGCGATATTTCAAATTACACTGTCTTTTTAAAAAATAAAAGAATTTAAAATATTAGGAAGGACGAAACTTTTAGTTACATATTTCATAATTTTTCCTTTGAATATACAGTCATGGATTAGAAATGAGGTGTTTCCATAAGCCAATCTAATTTGAAAAATGTATTGTCAACAATAAACATTTAACTATGATCCATAGCTACCTAAAATTCTCTCTGATCATTCAACAAAAAGCATAGTAATGTTGAATGGCTGATAGTATATTGCACGAACTGATCAGTCTAACAATCACAGAAACCATTTAAGGTATTCAAAATTATCAACAAATTATTCGACAGTAGAATAAACTGTTGGAGTTTTTATCATCCTTTAATCTGTTAGTTATGAATTCCCAAAAAACATTCTAAATTTTGTGAAGTGTAATGTAATCAGTTCTATGAAGAGGAAGACTTCTGATACAAAGTAGGGTAATTTTGACTATAAGAATTTTCCTTATGGTAATAATTTAGTTAAATGTGCGAAAATTTTATTTTATATTTGGATAAATTAATTTGTTGTTGATAAGTAGTATATGTTTTTAGATTCATTAATATGTAAAGTAAATATGCTTCACTTACTGGAGGTCCTGGTGGACCAATTTGTCCAGGTTCTCCAGCAGGCCCAGGGTCACCTGGTTTTCCAGGTGTGCCTGGGGAACCCTCGGGACCAACACGACCTTCTGCTCCCATTGGACCACGTTTTCCAGTTTGCCCACGCTGACCCTTTTCGCCAAGTGGCCCAAATGGACCTGGCGGCCCCGGTTCTCCACGTGGTCCTCTGTCACCTCTAGGGCCTTTTGATCCAACTGCTCCAGGATCACCAGTTTTGCCCACTGAACCAGGTAGACCACGTAAACCTTGTCCTCCTTGTGGACCGTGTGGACCAGGAATTCCTGCAGCTCCAGGCATGCCTGGCCGACCAATTGATCCAAGTGGACCCTGATTTGACAATGTGGAAACAAGAAATAGTAGATCACATGATTAATTCCATGTATATAAAAGAACAGCAAAAAATAAAATGACAAATAATTATCATCATCTGATCAAATGAAGAATATTTCGAACATTCTAAGCGATTATACAAGAATGCATAGGAGGCTTATCTTTCCGTTTAATGCATAATGTTACAATAAATTGGTCTGTGCTAATGCTCCTCTGATACCACACAGTTAAATAGTCCCGCGTGTTGACTAGTTTTGTCTTCTGGGGGGGGGGGTTACACGCTGTATGTACTCAAATACTGAAATTTTCTAATTTGAACAAATTGAGGAGCTGACAAGATGCGTACGTGTTTACTCTTTACACTTTCACTGCTAAGAAATTTGATCTTTCGGGGTTGAGAATATGAACAGGTTGGTTGTGTTTGACCACAGGTATGCTTTGATACTTTATCTGTATACCATTAAGCCCTCATTTTAGAGGTAAAATGTCATTTTATGAGATCACAAACATTCATGAAGTGAGGTATTTAATACATATATTGTAAAAACCTAACAACTATCTACTATAATCGGCTATGTTGGGTAACACACAAGTAGATGGATTTTGCAAACGATGAGATTGGTCAAAGCAAAGAATTGTTGTAGCTCATGATTCCGAAAACTATTGGTCAGAACTGTGCCGAGAGACTGAGTAGAATCAACAAAATACTATGGTAATCCTGTATAGTTCCAGGAACTCTTATCATTTTTTTACACAGACTGAACTTATTTTCCCAGCAAGTATCTTGCAAACACTTTTAGTAACCGATGAAATCGTCTAAGGTATGTATTAAGTATCCATGACACGTACTGTATGAATAAAATGATATTTTCTGCTTTGTTATTTAGTCACCGGCATCTGACAAACAAAAATTAAAGAAAGAAAGCGGAAAGCGTAAGTAGAAAACGTTGTTATTATATAATCAATAGTTCCATAACATCCGTATTTATTGGGGCTCGTATTGACCAAAGTATCACCAATATACATTCTGACCTCCAAATCAGTTGATGATTCTTTTTTCCAGTATACTTGATTTACATATCTACAATTTAATCGATTTATCATTTCGTCTTGATACGTTACGTAATTTTAAAATGTATCAATTTTCGGGCTTCATATATCATTATGACTCCAATTTCCTTTCAGTCAGTAATATTATATGATATCCCATATAATTGCAATTAAATACATGGTATTCATAAAAGAGACCGTAATAATATTGTATAATCAAGATCGTAAAGTAACTAACTGATGAACCAACTTGCTTGCTTTTACTAAATATCAGAATAATTTTTAAAAAAACCTTCAACTTGCCTTGGGACCAGGTTCACCAGTAGGTCCTGGTTGTCCACGATTCCCAACTGAGCCCTAAGTGAAATGAATAAAATACAACAAGCTGTGTTAAACTGTTGAACATTATTCTTATGTATAATTTATAAATCTGTATTGATTCATAACTAGTTTAAGCCATTACAATCAGTACCAGCATCATGTTGCTACCTTGAAACTCATCATATAGATACCATATATATTTAACATATCAAATTTCACTTCAAGTACTTAACTACATCAAAAACTAATTGACCAAATTTAAAAAAGTATGAGTCATGTGATTTTGATTCAGTCTTCAAAATATGTCATGCACACCTAGAACCTGAAAATCCAATGCTCAAACCTGCGAGGGATGTTGTTTTCCAATCGATGTTTGTCATATTGCACTCATACATTTGAAACCAACTTGAAGTACTGAGACAGTGTCTACCTAAATAATATTATTTATTCTTACATATATATAATATCAAATTATATTTGATCTTCACAGTTTCTGCCAAATCCCTTTTGGTTCTAATATGAAGAAGACTTAGTTCAATAAAATACCAGAATATGAAATGTTATTTACTTACTCTGGGTCCAGTAGGGCCTTTGAGACCGCTTGGGCCTATATCACCTTGAGCTCCTTTCTCACCGACAGCACCTGTTATGCCAGGTGCTCCAGCGGGTCCAATGGCACCTGGCGGGCCTTCTGGACCTGGTGGACCACGTAGTCCTGGAAGACCACGGCTACCTTCATGCCCAGGGGCTCCTGATAAACCAGCGAAACCACGTATCCCCCTGCCACCTTGTTCACCTACAGGTCCAGATGGGCCACGTTCACCACGACGTCCTTTGATACCTTCGGGTCCTGGTAAACCCTGGGAACCTTGCAATCCGACTGAACCCTCAGGTCCTTTTGCACCAACCAGACCTATTTCTCCTTCCCCACCAGAAAATCCTCTGATTCCCATCATTCCAGGTTTACCTGGATGACCTCGATCTCCCGGTTCTCCTTTGTTACCGATTGCTCCTGGAGGGCCATATGCACCCTGTTTTCCAGGATTTCCAGATGGACCAGGTGCACCACGATCTCCACGTAATCCAGGAAAACCAACTTCGCCTTTAGGTCCAGGAAGACCAGGTTGGCCTTTAGGTCCTTCTGGGCCTTGTAACCCAGGACTTCCCTGAGAACCAGGTGCTCCTGGATCACCTGGTGCTCCAGGGACACCGTCTGTTCCATCAACTCCCTGCAAACAAATACAAATAACGGTTATTCATTATCGTCACGTAGGTGATAAAACAATGTATATATGTTAACTTTGCACTTAAAGCTATAGTATGTAAAAGAATAGAAGGGTGTGATTCATTCACAGTGCATAACATTAAATTTTCATCTTAATACCAACGTATCGGAAGGACCCTGTAACCTTAGTAGTCAGTAAGTAAGGCTAACATTCACTCGTTGTAGGTTGTTAATTTTCTAGTGACCTTTAGATGTATTTTTCCCAAACTTTATATTTCCAACATTCAGTTCCTATTCATGTTATTGTGTCGATGCATTTATAAATTTGAACTGCAGAAATGACGATTCATTGGTAAAATCCTTTACTTGCAAGTAGCATTTATATCATACTCAGTTAAATGTATGACATAGTAAAAATGTGGAGACCTGATTTAACAGTGGACCATTCTATGATCGTAAAATATGAAAAATTAATTCTATCCCCATTTTGGGATGTTTTAGAATTATCAACCTTATATTTGGCGCTCATAGTTTATAAAAGGAACACTATGTTGTTTTAAAACTAACTATTAAAAAAATCAGTAGTAAAACATTGACACTACTAATGCTGTTATACAGAACATAGATCTACACTTTATAACGATAAACATTTTAACTGACAGGAACTGAAACATACCACAGGTCCCGGTAGTCCCATAAAGCCTCTTGGACCCGGTTCACCCCGTTGACCCTGAAGACCAATTGAACCTTTGGGTCCTACTGGTCCTGGAAGTCCTTTCGGACCATAATCACCAGCCATTCCTTTGATTCCTTCCTCTCCACGTTCTCCGCGTTCACCTCGAAGACCCATTGCCCCAGGAAGTCCAGCTTCGCCCATGACTCCAGGTATACCACGTGGTCCTCGAGAACCCTTTAATCCGGGCCTACCTATTGGTCCAGCCTTTCCATCATTACCAGCAGTTCCTGGATGCCCCCTAGATCCAGGGTTTCCTGGTGGGCCGGGGTCCCCCATCATTCCTACCTGTCCTATTGGTCCAGGTGCACCTATAACACCTGGAAATCCGGGTGCACCTGGCTCACCAGGTGGTCCCTGTGGAAAATAATGATAGCACGATTAAGCATATCTTCAAATTCACTAAATATATTATGAGAATCTCCACGATATTTAAGTTGACCACAATGAATATTTGTTTTGATGTATAGCTACTGATAAGCTACAGATACAAACTATATAGAGTGTTAGTTGTCACATACTTCTTTAAGAGTTTACAGAATGTACAAATATAAACTATCAAATAAATTAAGATACTTTTACGATTTGGCCTCTTTATAACAAGCATTTATGGTATGTGTTAAGCAAGAAATAAATTAAGCTGTATTTAGATACACTAATTTTGATATCCTATTTATGCTAACCACTGGCCTGACGAAGAGAATAAGCCGTTTAGCACTCATTATTGATTAACTAGTAACCTACTGTCCTAGCCGCACTTACAGATGTTGCATAAATAAATTTTTACAAATAATTTTCATACTCGCTCATGTATAATAGGATTTTACTTAAAAGTAGAATAGTGTAGAGATGGGTTAATTATTTCATACTTCAAATTCTTAACTTAATGACAGTATATATTCGTTTAACTATAGGGTTGTTGATTCATTGCCACTTCATACATTCCATAATATATCTATACGTTTTGTAGAATATAACTTAATTTGTAAATATCTCCAAGTTGAAGTATACAGTCAAAGACCAGGTACAGCTTCTTCTAACCATAATAACAAAACTATCCACGTATCATATGACTGTATACATAAATATGAGAGTATATATATATAGCGAGAGAGAGATTTGGTATAGATATAGATAGATAGGTAGATAGTACAACTCACCATTGTTACCCTAATATCTTGGTACATAGTTACATTTTCTCCAACTGGACCTTTCACCATTGCTCTAGAACGTTGTAAATACTCTTCAACATCTTGAGGAGGCTAAAATTAATTTATCAAGAAAACTTATTATTATATACTTTGTGTTAAGATGTGACCAGCTATTTCCAGTATGAAGCAGTTAGTCACCCATATCAGTAAATGTGGTAGAGTACATATGTCATGAATCAACTGTGTAAAAATGTCAACCACCAAAGGCTGTCTCAGTGGTTTAATGGTTAAGCATTTCCTGTTAAATTTTAAAGTCCTGTGGTCGTTTTCTTGGTGACGTAGTGGATAAACACTGCAGAAGTGTTTTATACAAGGACGAGAATGTTGTTTAGTGTTTCGTAGTTTTCAATGGTTGTCTAACTAAAATCAATTCGTGAAATCAAATTAAAATTCAACCATCTTCTCAGCACTTATTTATAATTAAGAAAAGTTTGCATGAATAAATGTTGTAGGCGACAACTATTCATTATTATTATTATTGTCTATGAAGCAGTTTTTTAATGATATTCATCTATTTCGAGTGGTGACTATGCAATTTTCGACTGTTTGGAATTGATAAGAAGTCTTGAAGTGGAATGACTTCATTCTATTCTGTAAATGGTAATCATTCTTACCCTTATTCAAATGTATGAAGAGAACTGGTTGCATGAAATGTTGAAAACTAGTTGTAACTAAGGTTTTCCTTTATATTGTCACATTCTATTTTAGTACAGCATTCAGTAATTAAACTTAAAATGTATTTATGAATGTTAAAGTCAATTAATTAATAGTTATGTATTCAGGCTCAACGAAAGCAACTACACTTTAGGTATGCATTTTTATAATCCTGAAGGAATTACTGAAGCTGAACCCTAAGAACTTCTGGAACATAATGCTTAACAGTGTTCATTAGTTGATTGTAGTTAGCGAAAGTCGCTGGTCCTAGGTTTCGTGTTATTATTATCACTGGTCACTTAGGTATACACTGTTGGATTAGAAATTACATTACGTTACTACTAAGAACTAATGACTATGAAAATCTTAGATTGGCCAGCACTTAGTGATTAGTCAATGTAATTACATGACAAATTTTAGTTATCTCAAAACATAATACACTCACTAACAAAAAAAGAATCTGATAAATAGTTTCTATTCTTTCTCTACTATAGTCGATACTTCAAATTCAATGATACTAAACTATGCCAACAACGATATTGTTAAGAAAACTAATTCAATCTAAACTTTTAAACTTCATACTCATTTCTATTGCAAAGGTTCTTCTTAACCTTACAATTACATCATTTTGACAAAATAATTTAATTATAAAAGTGATATTTGACATTAACGAACTATTCACTATGTTGAATGATTCATGGAATAATACAATGTCATTGAAGAAATACTTTGATGAATTACCAATTATGAAGGAATTCAAGATCTGGTTAAATATACATGTCGATATATATCATTACCAAGGTTAACTTTGATAATTTCAAATAAATTGAGCATTGGATAAATTGTTTATAAAATAAGTGATATCTATTTGTAAAATTTCAATGAGTAGAAATTAAAATTTCTGACGTTTCGCGGCTTAGTGCAAGTCGCTTCTTCAGAGAAATGAATAACCGAATTTAATTAACACAAGATTAAATAATACAATGGAACAAATTAAAAACAAAATAAACCCGTTCAATCAAAATTTTTAGTTTGATCGTGTTATGATGTCAAGTCATATAGGTCAAGGTGGTTTGAGATGAAACATGTATGTACATGTTAGTGTGATGTGTGAGGAAAATATGTGAATATGTGAGAATAAAATTGTATGTATATTCATGTGTATGAAATTCGATGTACTTTAATTGTGGTCAGTTGGATGGAAAGTCCATGTTGGGTGGATAGAAAGACCTTCCCTTTTGTTAAGTGCAGTTGGATTTAACAAAATATGAAGCGCCTCAGCTATTCGTCTTTCCTTATAATTGGAAAAACCTTTTTGAATGATTCGGATATTTTTAATATCGATCTTATGGTTGTGATAGATAGCATGTACTGCTATTGCTGATTTACTTGGTAATTTTTCAAGTTCAACAGGATTATTAGGAGGTCGTTTAGTGTAGCTTTCATGTTGTTTGGCACGAGTTTTGATTTCTCGTGAAGACTCTCCAATATAGAAAGCATCACAATCAACACAACCTAGCCTGTAGACACAATTCTGTGTTGAGGTGAAAGGGATCTTGTCCTTTACTTTAACCAATGCACTTCGAATAGTGTTGGTAGTTTTGTAGAAAGTTTGAATTCCGTATTGTTTTAGAATTCTTTGTAATTCATCTGTTGTGTCTTGGCGGTAAGGTAGAACGGCTGTACCAATCCAAGATGTTTTTACTAATTTACTATTATTTAGTAATAAGTCGTTTTGTTTTTGCAAATTGTTAATAATATTCATTGGAAAATTATTAAGTCGTAGGATGTTGACTATATTTTTGTATTCGTATTTCTTGTCGTCTTCAGATGTAATGAGTCTATTGGCTCTTCTGAATAAGTTTAGATCCAGTGATATCTTTGCACCGAATGGATGTGCTGAATTGAAATCGATATATCGATTTGAATGTGTGGGCTTGTGGTAAATTCTCAGATTAAGAGTTCCATTTAAATTTCCTTTGACTAGGCAGTCTAAAAATGGTAACTCATTGTGCTCATTTTCACTTTCTAAAGTGAATTTGATATTCTGAGACACGTTGTTGATTCGTTTTGAGAATGTTCTCAGAAAAGTCTTTTTGATGATGACAAAGGTATCATCTACATATCTTAGCCAAACCCCTGGTCTAATGTCATTATTGAAAATGTGAGATTCAATGTGGGCCATGAAAAGGTTTGCTACAATTGGTGGAACGGGGAAGCCCATTGCTACTCCGTTGGTTTGTTTATAAAGAATCCCATTGAAGGTGAAAAAGGCTGAATTCAAGCATAGGCTTGGGGATTTAATGATTAAACTGATGCTTAATCGGTCAGAGTTGTGTAATGATGATTATAAAATGGATAGATTAGCAACACATCAATCGGTATTGCTCACAAAATTAATAGAAAAATGAAGAAGAGCAATTAGTAAACATTGAGTAAAGCTCGAAAAACAATCAGTAACAAAACATGAATTGACGCGTTACGTAAGAAACCATCCAAGAATAGGGTTAACAATTGAGGACAAACTGACTACTGTATCTTTTTGAATACATAAGTTTGGGTTAAACCTTTTGATAGTAACAATTTCAGTAAAATTTAATAAACTAGATGACTTTCGTGTGTTGATTATTCTGAATGATTTCGAAATGTTAGTCTTATGGCCACTAACAAGAATATGACGAGCGATCGCACGATTGAAAATACTTTGGGTATTCGACTTTAGTTTTTGTGGTATGTGCTGGGTAATGTGGGGTTTAATCCTCCTTTCTCTTCTTCCAATGTAAGTGATTACTCACGAACAAGTAAATTAGTAAACACAATTGGAAGTAACATGAGGTGGGAATTTGTCCACTTTCGTCTGCCTTAGTGAGCATATTGTTTCATACATCGAGATTAGTTTGACACCCGAAAACGCTCTTTTTAGTACAGTGTTTAGACTGAAAATTAATTCTTTTGGCAATTTCAGTACGATTAAACTAAAATCGTAATGTAATTGGGTTTTTTCTACACTGTACACTCTATTCCTTCAGTTCTTATTCTTCCATACTTAATGATAAACTTCTGTGGGTAACCACTATCTTCTAGACAATTTTCAGTTGACAATGAATCTTCTCCAATCTTCTCATGCGAATATAATTTTTGTGTACGGTTGAATAGTATCATCACTAAGGCTCTTCATTTAGCTAGTTGGATAGAAACTATTAAAATTCAGACATATAACGATGAGTTTGGTTATTGAGTGTGTTACTGTATACTTTGAATTTCATTAGTTTACAATTTTCACATTTTCTCAATCTAATTTTTGTTCTTAGTTGTCTTTTGTGCATTAATATACGTAAGTGATAGTAGTATTGTGTTCTTTTACTACTACTAATCTATGTAAATGAAGGAAACGTTCACTTTATTCTTTTAGTTACATCTATTTTACCAATACTAATCATGAATTGTTTAAATTTAATGATTTAAATTCCTACTGTCAGCATTAAATCATTTTAATTGTTACATAATTAAGTTAGTTTACATTAACTTAGCTTATATTGTAATTGAAATTATATTGATAGAAATGTAACAAAACAATTACGTAATAATCTCTGTTCATTTAGTGTTTATTTAGTAACAAAATGAAAAATTTTATGTTTCTGTGGCAATGTAGTTGTGATATTTTTTCAATACATGAAATTATTCCAAAATCTGTATTGAATAAAATCTACCCGAAATGATTCAGTTATATTGTTTGCTTAATTTTTTAAGAGAATGATATTGATTTCAGAAAATATTAGACTAGTCCCTGTCTTGGATATTCTTCGTAGTTTCGACGGTATAGATGGGGGGTGGGAGGGTAAAACAATATTTACTTCAACTGCCGATTATAATGTAACAACTATATGAAAGTTGGTATATGACAGTGAGAACAACAACGAAGCTATTTATGGGCGAAGAATTGTTGCTTGTTATTTTGGCTAGTTATTTCTGTTTTTCACAAAGCATGTCATGATAATTTGATTACAAGTTAGTAGAGATTTGTAGCTAAATAGAATGGTCTTGGTGAAGTTTCAGCTTCTGAGTTAAACAACTTGAACTCAAAAATTTAATTGTACCTTAAGACAACATTAGAAGAACTTATATCTGAAATCTGTTCCTATGGAATTTTTTATTTATTCAAATAATGCAACAAATAAATTTTTTTCTAAATGTTAAACTTACTGGACCCGGAAGACCAGGCATTCCAGGCAATCCGTTTTCACCATCAAAACCAGGATCTCCAGGCGGCCCTGGAGGTCCAGGTGGACCAACTGGTCCTCTAAGTCCTGGAGATCCATCAGGTAATGGTGGGGGTGGAGGTGGTATAGTAGCTGGTGGCTCAGCAGTTTGTCGCGGTGTTCTTGGTTCATCAGTGTATGTACGTGGTGTAGCCGGTGGTCTGGCTGGTTCCTAATGAATAAAATGCAAAAAAAGCAATCCAATAATGACTAGGTGCTTTATAATCATTCCGAGCAACAAACATCAGGTTACCTACATTTTTATATTATTGGATTATTTAATAAGTGATTTCCAAAAGGTGTCAGCATATAGCAGTTCTGGACAACTTCATGATTTCATGTAACAACAAATCTTTTACACCATTAAAACGTTCAAATCTGTTAACTCCGACAGGGGGGGAGAGTACAATGATTAAAGTTAAGCATTTATAGAATGAAAAACTACTTAAAACATCTGATCCGTCATTGGATAACCGTATTCTGTTCCAACCTACTCACTACACCTCAACTCTACTACTTCACGGTTAAGATATTTAAAGTGTAGAATGATAAAAAAGTGA
This sequence comes from Schistosoma mekongi, assembly GCA_034768735.1. NCBI lineage: Eukaryota > Metazoa > Platyhelminthes > Trematoda > Strigeidida > Schistosomatidae > Schistosoma > Schistosoma mekongi. Next base: position 9,663,846 of record CM068307.1, on the reverse strand, counting down.
CAAACTGATTATTTCGACTACAATCCTCCATCAATTGCAGATATAAAATGAATTAAGTTATATATTTCAACAGTAACAGTGAACACTGTTCTGAGATCTAACAGAAGACACTAAAATTAACTTCAGTAACATCTATCTAACTAGCGTTCTTCACTAACATTGTGTAAATTAGACATTTAGTTCATTTTCAAAATTTGGGCATATTTACTTAATGAGTTGTATTCAACAAAAACTGGTTTACACTGATTTATATGTAGTGTGATATCTGTCTGTCTGTCTGTCTGTCTGTCTGTCTATCTATCTATCTATCTATCTATCTATCTATCTATCTATCTATCTATCTATCTATCTATCTATCTATCTATCTATCTATCTATCTATCTATCTATCTATCTATCTATCTATCTATCTATCTATCTATCTATCTATCTATCTATCTATCTATCTATCTATCTATCTATCTATCTATCTATCTATCTATCTATCTATCTATCTATCTATCTATCTATCTATCTATCTATCTATCTATCTATCTATCTATCTATCTATCTATCTATCTATCTATCTATCTATCTATCTATCTATCTATCTATCTATCTATCTATCTATCTATCTATCTATCTATCTATCTATCTATCTATCTATCTATCTATCTATCTATCTATCTATCTATCTATCTATCTATCTATCTATCTATCTATCTATCTATCTATCTATCTATCTATCTATCTATCTATCTATCTATCTATCTATCTATCTATCTATCTATCTATCTATCTATCTATCTATCTATCTATCTATCTATCTATCTATCTATCTATCTATCTATCTATCTATCTATCTATCTATCTATCTATCTATCTATCTATCTATCTATCTATCTATCTATCTATCTATCTATCTATCTATCTATCTATCTATCTATCTATCTATCTATCTATCTATCTATTACTCATGAATAGATGCTATAGTGTGGTGTAAAGTACAATTAGGGTTTAATCAATGTATTTGAAGTGAACTTTACACTTATATATGTGTGATATCAAGTGTATATTGTTTATTTGATTACTTGCAATTTAAACCAATACAACTAAATAGAAAATAATAAAATACTTAGATTTGAACTAATTATTGACATTAATCCATGTCGAAAATTTGCCATAAAAAACAACCAATTGGAATACTTCATTGGAGATCTTCAGTTACTAGCAAAGATTTTATGAAAACTTATAATGTTACCTATCAATCATACAAATTATTATCTAATACATGAAAATATGAATGGGTGATTAGTGCATAACTGTTAGTTAAGTTGATTATTCCTGATCTATTTATTACAATCACATTATTTTCTAAAGTGTAAGTTATGCCGTTTATTAATACTGATACAAAATAGATTTTATTCCTTAAATGATTGAATAAATTAAATATGAAAAATGTACGAATTCCCATAGTAACTTCAATTGGCCAATCTTGTAGTGTAATTTAAAACTCTGGCAAGAAGTAAAGAAATATTTAATTAAATGCAGAAGGTTTTGTGGAGAATGGTATTACGTCTAGTTGACTGAATTCTTCACAGATTGATATAGGTAGGGTACCATTATGACTCAAGATTCCGCTCCATAGGCTTCAGGATAGCAAATGCTTAACCCTCTACACCAGTGGGTTGACTCTGAATGGAGGAATTCCCACCTTCATCAATTTGTGATTTGGTGCTGGAGTGAGACAGTCATCATCAATGGAATGGACGATTGTCACGCTATGTCACAAACTGATGGAAGTGGGAATTCTACCATTAGATGCTAGCCCAATGCTGCAGAGGGTTCGGTGTTCGCCAACCTGAAGCTCCTGATGAAGAATGTTGGTTATGCTCTACTGAGAAGTCCCATACTAGGACTAAACGTTTGTTCAGTGCTTCCTCGTTTCCAATAGTACCCTACTAATGCAAATCTGTGAGGAATCCAATCAACTAAATATTTTTTTAACTGATTTGTGGATTTCAATGAACAGGTACAAGTGTTTTTTTCAAGCTTAGCTATCAGACGAACAGATTTTTGTCTATTGGGGGAACATGATACTACTCAGTTATCCAATATGAAATAGATCGACTGGAATTTAAAACTTGTATATCGCATTGCTGAAATTCCAGCTGTTTAACCAATAGGTTACGACTATGCCCTTATTTCATTTGACAGTGATTATAATGAACCGAAGATTAATTATGCAAAGCAATACAAAAGGTTATTCACAATGTAAACTTGCATTGAAAGTTAGCCCATGTATATATATATATATATATATATATATATATATATATATAGACTTATGATACAAATAATAATGAATCCTTTAAAAAGAACATCTCTAAATGTCTCGTCTACTGTCGTTCCTGTATGGGATTACTCATTGCATCTACACCACTTCATATTGCTTCATATTTGCAATAAACCTTGTTTCTATTGCTAGATGATTAAGTTACAAAACAGTTCATTAATGACACTCAAAGGTGGTAATGGGTTTATAAAAAATATGATTGTTGAACATTTTTTCCACAAATACACGAACCCCTGTAATTGAAATATGTTCATGATATTTGGTTAACTAACGTAAATGTACGTCTTACTCATGCTTACATAACATAGTTTAGTTATTCAAAAGAAAAATTTTAAGGTTCGTCTGATTGTTCTTCCTTCTTCATGTTAATCATAAGGCTTCTATCGCCATCATTTTTCTTTATGTTTATCAGGCTACTTTCCATATGGGTGACTTATTTTGTTTTGTTTTACTTTCATCAAGTGGTTGCTTGGAAAATTTAATCAATCCAATACTAATAAATACTAGCTTGAGTATCAATAAAAGCGAAAGAGATTGAACCATACATTGCATTACAGTCATAAACTCTTGTTTAGTTTATATCCATGACTTAACAATAAGTATAAATATAGGATATTAGTCTCCACCAACGGAAATTATATGATTTTATGAATATGGCAGAGTTATTTTCGTACTAGTGTAAAACCACTTATGACGATTATTGCCTACGCTATCCCAATTTAATGACATTTATGTATTTTCCCTAATAATGTCACCTATTCATAGTAATCTGAATTAGTTTAACTGAATGATATGAAGACATTCTATTCTGTGTTACCACACATTCTGAAAATTATTATAACGAACAGCGAAATTGTTCCGTGAAATTCAATATTTCGTTAAATCATTATTGATATCCAGATGGAAATGAAAATCGGTTTGTTCAAATAGTTTTGGGTATATGGGCGAAATACTGAATAACTTAAAACTATGCTGTAGGTATCGCAATAAAAAATGAATGTCATTTCTTTTATCATCATAAAAGACAAGATCCGTATTTTTCTTCAAGTTATATTTTCGAAGATAAATGTTATCTACTGATAAATATTAAGTAGGCTGTTCACAATATTTAAATTTCATTTGATTATTGCTTTAACTATGCTATGAAATTCTTTACAATTTTAATTATTTCAAGTTTATGACAACAACATCATAGTTCACCATTTTTGCATTTCCATACTTCAGACAATTTGGCTTTCTAGAAACAATTTATTCGCGTATTGCAGAACCTGCATCTATAATACGTCAACAGTATTAAACGTTCTAGTTTAGTCTATCTGTTAGATAAAGGATACGTTGTAGGCGAAATGAAACAACCAATGAATAGCATAAGTCGACGTTATTAAGTTTTTTTTTGATTTTGTAGCAAATAGAGGATCAGAACTTAACCATTATGTTCAGAAGGAGTCAGTAGTTAAGAAACATTTTCTTTTGTCATGGGGACATTCCAATGAGTTTCATCCTTACATTTCTATTTTGTTTCTTATCTTCATAATTCTACAGGGAATCCGTGTGCGAAATTACAGTCATGTCTATTCCATTATTCTTTTGAATCGTCTTACCTATATGACCTTATTGATTTGATGAATCTGCGTTTTATTACGTAACTAAGTTTTTAGAAATATCTTGAAACTTTTAAGTTGGATTGTGACTGGCAAGCTGAATCCAAGACGCGCGTTTCGTCTTATTTAGGACTCATTGGCTGGATGTACCTGCATCCCAATGTTAATGTTCACATTGGGATTCGTGCCAAACGCCACCTCGTTTACCACTAGGCTATTGTGTCCAGATGGTCACACTTGTGGAATGGACACATATAATTATTCTTATCCTAATTATCTTTAAACTTATTTCTAAGCACACAAAACATAGAGCTTCTTTACAACTTAACATATTAAACAATTTAACATTACCTGTTTAATGTTTCACTTCTTAATGTACATGTATATTAATACTATGAATTATTTAACATTATTACATCAAATGTAGCTGATGAGGCTGCAGCGAAAGTCATTGAATTTATTTCATTCTCTATATATTGCAACTTTTGCTTTCGTTGGAACCATTAATATAAAAAAAAATATATCATAAATAATGGGTGAGGATTAGAATACTCTATTGATTCAATTCATAGGTTGCGAATGTAATATGTTACGTAATAACTGAAAATGTTATCGAAAATCACTTACCCCACGACTCTTCGCTATAAGTTGAAAATCAAAAGAAAAATCAAGAAAAAGAATAATCAGTACAGAAACCACTTTTTTTTCGGTCAAGATAATTACATCAGTTATCTCTATTTTTATAAGCAGCATCAGATAGATACAAAGTGAGGTCAACATGTAACATCACGAGATTGTAACACTTGGAATGATATAATCCAGAAACTATTAGTAGTGTGAATCATATTGTTATGATGGGACAAAGAATCAGGAATCAAAACCTATCAAGTCTATTTGCCATATTATAAAAACTCTTGTCGCTAAGATACATTTGTTAATCACTTAGTAACGATGATATTTGCATTGCTTAAACTGTAGGCTTCCTATAGACTCATTAATTACTGTCATATCTATTTCCCTTCCCGGGTTTTTGTTATTTTATCATAGACCTACTGTCCTGTTTTCCGTCCGAAACTCTCGCCTCCACCCAATTTAGTCTTTAGTACATTTTGTATTTCTTATTACTGGTTATTCAAGAATATGCTATATAAAAGCATTTTCCAAACTACATCAAAGCGACTCTTCATACTAAACGAGAGATTTTGTACTGTCTCCTATTTGCTGGTGTTTTATGCTCTCGCTCCCTACCTTTAGGCAAGCTTAATCATATTGACATCGATTCAACCACTTAGCCTCTACGCAGTCAAATCGTACAGATTATAGAAACAGATCCTACTGGTCCATTCCGAACGCAAGGTAAGTGTTACACTTATCCTGGCTGTCTCGTATCTTGCCTTCACACCAGTAACCTCCAAGGTCATTTCATATATACTGCATAGAAAAAGTGTAATCACACATGGTAACATTTTTGAGTACAGTGTTATTTTCAGAATACTCACTGTAATAATCGTCATTGTTATCAGTCATCTTTAATACATAATACTTGCAACACAGTATAACTACAAAGTCATGTAGCTTTTAAGATGTACGATGTTACATTCACCATGAAGTTTTTAATGCTGTACAACACTATTCTGTATAACATTAACTAAAAGTTGTAGTAACTGTTAAAGTCTATGTTCAACGAAGAAAATATAAAATATGTCTACTCTGTAAAAAGAACCAGGTTTATTGAATTGTTATTAACGTAACTTATGCTGCCGTATAGTACTATGACTGGTAAGTGATTTTTCTGATTAGTGTTAATTATCGAAGGTTCATCATTTCGAAATTTAGTATTTTGTTTGTAAGAAGATTCAGATATTGTTATGTCGGACCACTAAAGGAAAGGGAAAAACTTCCAAAACTGTGTTTTAGAGGACTATTTCATTTGTTCTGGTCGTGTGTAATTTAAACATTACATTTCTATTATTGTTACGTTTCTCTTACCCTATCCTGCCGTTTAGTATATTCGCTGTTATTATATTGTTTCTTATTATGGACTACAGTTAATTAGTTGTGTACAAGTTACCCCCCCCCATTCACTGCCACAATTTCTTCTGTTTTGTATTAGTGTAAAATTGCTAACTGGTTTGCTGTGTGGTCTGATTTTGTGTATACATAAAAGCATGAATGAAATACAATACGATAAAAATTAGATTGAATTGGACTGTCTGTTTGGCCCATAAATCGTTGTTTTCTCTATCTCGGCTTGGGGGACTAGTAGTTGCGGAGCAGACGTGTCCGTATACTGATTGACAATTATCAAGGCCACTGTGTATTTTTTGAATATATAGCGGATATTATCTTTGAAAGATGAAAAATAAACATTGTAATGTAAGATAATTTTAGTCCAGTTGGATTGTATGTATGATCTTGAGTATGTGACAGTTTCACTATTTGAAGAAATATTTAGTCAGCTGATCAGGAGTGCTTTCTTCTGACATTATATGGCTTACATAAGATACTTGGATTCATAAATAAATGATGCATTTGGCTACTTAAGTCAACGCAATTGTTTTATTTGACGATTTTTTCATTATAACGTTAGGGTTATTACTTCTTTATGAATTAACACTACAATCAGAATGGGAGATTTGTGAAAACTGATGAATTAAAGAATAGTTTGTGTGATAAATTCATTTCCACTGGAAGTTTAAAGATCTAAGATGAACTGGAAGCCGTAGAATTTCTTTAGGGCTTGTTGGCTATTATACTATATCTCAGGTGTACACTCCTGAGTAGTCTCTTACTAGTATAGAAGTCTTCCCGGTCACTGCATAAACTATCCTTCAATTATCATCGTAGCTTAGAAGGTAACCTTATAAGTGTGAAACATCTGTTTAGCTATAATTTTAATAACCACTAATAAATCGAAGATAAAATTAATTTACCAACACATTCAGGACAACATTGACCAGGTTCAAGAAGCTGTCCTTCATCTTCTCCGCATTGTAAAGTTGGACAAGTTTCTGTTTCACAAACTACTTCACGTGTGTTCGGATCACATCGGCATATTGCGCATGGAAAATTTGGCAATCGAACTTCTTCACCGGGGGATAAAACTCTCCCATTATCCATTGTACAACCTAAAAATATATCCTTCATTATTAAAATTTTAACAGATATCTGTAAAACGTATTATAAACAGACTAAAATAAGAAGGTTCATACTATTTGAGTCCAGGATTGGTGTTCCATCCTCTTTTGAACTCATCAGCTGAATGCATCTACATCCTAGTTTTAATATTCATACTGAGACTGGAATTTACTATTAAGTGCTTCAAACAGCAAAATAGTTGAGAAAGTATCATACTGACCAATTATATTCCTGAATGACAACATGCAGTTACAAACTACTGTTTATACCTATATCGAATTTTGGAGTGTATCTAAAGATATATATATAACTTTTCATATGAGTGTGTAGAGAAAGAGTAACTTGCTGTGAAACTGTATGCTGAAAATTCATATTGTACTAAACATACTATTGAACAAAGGTATTATTATTATTATTATTATTATGTGCAACTCTATCAATCAAATAAGGTAACAATAGGTACACAGAAATCATTATTCGCATGTAGAGCTTAAATTGGAGTTGAAAAAGAACGATATAGAAACAAGACAATAAAAATACATAATCAATTTATTTTGACTGATTCAATAAATTTTGAGAATGAGTAGTATTCAAGTGGTATTCAAGTTGTGTGATGTGATCAAATGAACCAAATTAGAGAAGGAAATAGAAACAGAATTAAAACAGTTCATGTCAGTTATGTGGCGGAGGGCGAGTATGTATAAATAGTGGAAATTTCACTTATTTACCAGAAAGAGAAGAGCCCAAAAATAACAGTTATGTGATATTATAGATGTCGGAGCTATTTAGTTGACTTGATTCATCATAGATTGATATTAGTAGGGTACTGTTAGATACATGGAAAGGCACCGAACATCTGCTTCTTTCTAGTATCAGACTCTAATAGTGTGCATCCTAAACCACTCTAGGGGAATGAAAGCACTATACCTTCGTGTTGATTAGTACACTACTGAGGCAGCATCTAACGGTAGAATTCCCACTTCCATTAATTTGTAGTACGGCGCAACGACCATTCAATCTCATCGGTGAAAATTCTCTCACTCCCAACAAGTTTGACCTCCGCCGACCACTGTTAAAGAGTCCCATACTAGCACGAAACATATAACCGGTGATCTTACGTATTTAATTGTTCTCTATTAATATCAGTTTGTGACGAATCTAATCAGCTAAACTGAATACCAATCTTCATAAAAATAACATCATTACACTTATTAGCGCATTAATGAATAACTTCAAGATACTCATGAGGTTCTAGTGAGAAGTGGTGACCGGTGAAGGTCACACTTGTCGGGATCGAGATAGTCATTACCGGTGACATTGGATGACTGTCACTCATTATCATAAACTTATAAAATGTATGATGATTTAATCTAGAAATTTGTAAGTCAGCTCCACAGTAAAATAAACGGTCTACATACATCCGGTTCTTCAATGTGTTTGACGGTTTCCTCGGAGTCACACAAGAGACGGAAACATATTGACTTGAAAGGTTTTTGTTCACTCTTTAAATTACCTTGATAAATGAACTTTTTCTGATCTGGTAACCAGTAGCGACAAAATATTTTAATGTAATCAATATCATCCTACCTCATCTAGGCTGAGTAAGGCTGCTGAACTTACTCAAATAGAAAACTCACCAAATAAAATGGTATTTACTGATAACTAATACCAGCTTCAAAATAAGCACACAATATGAATTTACTCACACTTTTAATAAGGTGATATAAATAAGTACACTCATTCCATAACTCGTACATAACATTTCAATAATTTGCAAGAACTACATTTACTGAAGTTTTGACTACAAATTTGTATTAGAAGTAGTCAACTTTTCTCAGGTTGAGGTGTACAACATTTATTCATGCCACTTACTGTTTATTTCATTTCAATCATTGTTTAAATGTATATGTAATTAGGATAAGTTTGTATTTTCCCGTTGATTTGTAATGGACTGAAACTGGTCAGTCTCTGTTGCCATATGTGCATCCTGAGCGGGTACATCCAGCCGATAAATCCCAAATAGAACGAAACGCGCGTCCTGGATTCCGCTTGCCAGTCACAATTCAACTTAAATATATATGAATTGTTTAAATGTGTTCTGTGTAGATACAATGTACTTCATTCACTGAGAAAGTATTTTTTTGGTAGGAATGTAATCAACATGATTTACTTCATTTTAATTTAGTCAGTAACACAACAATAATCAATAAATCCTGTCAGGTAACATAGTAACTATGTACAATTTACAAGAACAAATTCACTTAAATGGATTTCATTGAAGTTGGAAAGTGAGTAGCAGTGAAATTCTAAACTCCCTGTTTTATCTTATTTGTATATCATTTCAGTGGTGATGTTTACACTAAGATTAGAATACAATAAGTAATTTATATTTATTAACTAGAAGCTTATATCTGTAAAGTCTAATTATGAAGAAAAACTATTTCTACAAACCAAATGTTTGATTCCAACATTTGAAGAAAAGTGGTATTTTCTAGTTGACAATGAACACCGTAACTACCTTCTATCTTCTCCTCCCTCTTTTTTTCAGAACCAAATACCTTAATAACGACTGATAGTAGGAATAAATTTACTAAGAAGAATTTATAAACTGTATGTTATTATAACATACAAAAGTTGATAATAACTAAAACTTATTTTACAGTACATTCTTTCTAGTACTTATGTTAGTATTATGACTGTAGTAAAACTGGACCTGAAACAGTTTAAACAACGAAAGAAAGAAAATAAAGACTGATGGTACACATGCAGATCCAGATGCATGTATACATAAATTTTACTGGTACCGATTACTGGTCAGTAATTATTTGGTAAGAACTATGATTTGATGCACTCACCCATTAGTTGAGAGAGAGTAAAAGGGATATAAAATGTTGGATGAATTACAATTAATAAACACTGAAAACGTATTAAATAATTTCAGACTTAAGATTTTGCAGATGTATGATAAATTAGCCGAATATAACATTGAATTAATACAAACGAATGTTTAATATCATACTGACTGACTTATGCGTTGAACATGCAATTAAACTAGTGATTCATTGAGTATATTCTACAATAGATCAAAATACGATTCTGTTTGATCATCCTATGCTAACCGTCAGGAAATTATAAATACGATGTATTAGTTTGCAAACATATTGTATTCATTCATAAATTATAGAAAAGACTCAAAAAAGTACCTAAAAGTTTTATCTTATTATTATCACCATTCGTCATTAAAGGCTATCAAATAAACTTTTAAATGTTTAAAGTCCCTTAAAGATTCCAATCTATACTACTCACTATTACAGTTGAAGTCATAATATTAACAGTTTCAAAAGGTCACTTCACAATGATAAAATTTAATGTGGTAATATAAGAGAATATAAAAGGCAAGATATATTATCAACTATTACCGACCAGTTATATCGGTATTATAATTTTAAACTAAAGTGTACTATCTAAGGATAACATTACAGTTTAATATATCTAAATCTATGATTGGAAAGCAATTGGTTATGTCTGAATGTATAATGTTCCAAAATAGTATAATGATAGGTACTTTATCTAACAAATGCTTTCTATTTATAGAAAAAGACTAATTTGGAAATGATGATTTGTAGACCAATCACATTTTTTAATCCCCAACCCACCCTAATCAACCAACAGTACTCTACTTTCTCAAGGTCAACTTAATAATCCTATGTAAAATTAATAAAATAAAACAATCACATTTACTAAACATGAACTTACCTTGAGCATTGATCATATAAATGATACAACTAGTTATAGCAAGATTAAATAACATTTCTATAGGAATTTTATAGATGATAATCATATTGTACTGGATTTTGTTTCTTACAAACTCTTCTTTATATTAACTTATATCAGTAGTAGTTTCATATTCATTAAAATTGATACATATTTGTTAAGTTATTATAAGTAAAATGAATACAACTTTATAATAATATTAATAGTAATAATAATATTTTTGAATAAAAATCAACGATTGTTTTATTATTTTTCAGAGGTTCTATTCATAGAAAATTATTCGTCTTCATTTGTTTGAAAGGAGATTTTGTGTATGAATGCGTGTATGTTAGTATGTGAAGGAGAGGAGAACTGGTTGACGTTGAAAGATTATCTACTTTTGTACATATATACACTATGATTATATTATTTAACTACAGTTCGATTTGTGTATGTAACAATAGAATGTATATACTTATCTATCGAATGCCCACTTACATTGAATTACAATGAATGTATCCTCTTGTGTAGGTATCGTATAAGTATATCTTTATGTGCATGGTTGATGAGTGAAGATATAAACTAACATTCCTATTCCCCTAGAGATAAAATATTAAGAAAAGAACCAATCAGTAGAGGTTATATGTTGTGCTACATTAACTGCCTTCATCCTGAAAAACATGTAATGCATCAACTAATATATACACATATATGAAAGTGAATACAGACAAATATCAAGTCGCATTTAGTAATATAACTAAACATACTACTGACTAGTATCCATAAATTAATTAAATTAGATTTGATCTAGTTATTGTATATATATGAATAACTTCATTGGAAAGAAATATCTTTACTTATTTTAGTATTGGTTTTCGTTTAATAGACAGATGGTTTTGATCAAAAGAACAAAGTATCAGATAGTTTTTTTTGTAACAAAAAATTCATTTAATTTACATTGTGAACTACTGACATCAACCGGGAAGCCATTGTAAACTAAAAGGTATTTTATCTTAGGTTGGATGGTTGGCCTTAGCTCAACCGTTTTAGTCTGGGAAGGATTAGGGAACTGATCGGCCTTAAGATAGAGGTCTTTTACTTAGTCCAAGAATATTTTGAATGTATCGATAGAAGAAGCCATAATAACATGTTTCGATAAACAGTTCTACTTGTTGATAATTCGCATAAGAAGTTGATAGTTAGATGTCGAGGAAATAGTCCAGGAATAGTGAATACTTCTGTGTATTATTTCAAATTTTCTTATTCTAGAAGACAAGAAGACGAAAGTCTATATGATGTGACACTATTATTAAGCAACATACAAACTATAATCAAATGATTTCTAATGAAATACAAGTCATGTGTTTAAACGCACTGATGAAAAGAGTTTAAACTAGAATTTGATTGCTTAGAGATTTGATAAGTTGAGGTACACAACTTTATTCTTATTCACAGTGAGTACTTGTTTATTGCCTTTTATCATATTTGGTCAACACAATTTCAGTAGGATGCTATGTGCCCAAATGAAATACTGAGTAAAGTCGATTAAGTAGATCTTGTATCTGTTAGCAATTGTCAACAAGATCCATCTACGATAATTATGTAATTTAAAACTTCAAATGGAATTTGAACCTAAATTAAAGATAAAAACTAGACTACTTAGCTACAATAACCCTATTTTTACTCATTCATTATTTCGTAAATGGTCAGCAACTTATTAATATAAATCTATGTATGAACAGAATGAAAGATTCAGTAGATGCTCAACTTCGAGATCAACAGGCTGGTTTCTGCAGGGAACGGTCGTGCGCAGACCAAATCACAGCACTACGGATCATCGTTGAACAATCATTGTAATGGGACTCGTCACTGTATATCAACCTAATTGACTATGAGAAGGAATTTGACAGTGTAGACAGGAGAATACTATGGAAACTTCTTCAACACTACGGCGTGCCAGAGAAACTCGTCAACATCATCCGGAACTCTTACGACGGAATACAGTGCAAAATTGTGCATGGAGGACAACTGACAAATGCACTCCCAGTGAGGACCGGAGTCAGACAAGGTTGCCTACTCTCGCTTTTTTCTTCCTTCTAGTGATTGACTAGATCATGAAGACTTCCACATATGAGGGGATGCACATAATTTAGTAAACAAGTAGGATGCAACTCGATGATTTGGACTTCGCGGATGATCTAGCTCTTCTAGCCCATACACACCAACGAATGCAAGTGAAGACAACCAGTTTAGCAACAACCTCAGTATCAGTAGACCTAAACATACTTGTGAGAAAGTGTAACATCCTCAAATGTAACACAAGAAGCACCAACCCGTTTGAACTTGATGGAGAAACTCTGGAAGAAGTGGATACTTTCACGTACCTGAGAAGCATCATCAATGAACAAGGAGGATCCGATGCAGATATAAAGGCAAGGATTGACAAAGCAAGGGTAGCATTCCTACAGTTGAAGAAAAATATGGGACTCAAAACAACTGGAGCTGAAACGTGGAGAACTGCTATAAACATCCTCAGAAAGGCACAAGTATTTATAAACAAATGCCTACGCATGATAATGAAGGTCCGTTAACCGGAAACCATCAGTAACAGCCTACTATGGGAGAGAACAAACCAACTTCCAGCCGCAGAGGAAATTAGGAAACGACGCTGGAAATTGATAGGACATACATTACGGAAATCATTCGACTACATCACGAGACAAGCATTAACTTGGAATCCTGTTGAGAAACGGAAAAGAGGCAGGTCAAGGAACACACTGCGTCGAGAACTGGAAGCAGAAGTTAAAGGGATGAACAGCAATTGAAAACAGCTGGGAAGGATTGCTGAGGACAGAGTTCAATGGAGAATCCTGGTGAGTGGCCTATGCTCCTCAGTGAGGAGTAACGGGCGTAAGTAAGTAAGTAATATGTGGATAATCGAATTCTATCCACCAAATTGCATTATGACGACAACGCAGTGATCATTTTACTCAGATATTAGACAGTTTGAAGTAGTTAGCAGTAAAATCTGGTTGACTTTTACTTCATGCTAAATGAGACTTATAAGAAATTAACAATGAAGGATTAGATAAACATAACATAGACTACCAACCAGTAGCCAATGTAATTATCTAAGTCCTACAAGAGGTTTGACATAACTTAATTGGTTCATCAGTAAAGTCACTAACTGTAGAAATAAATTTCTGGAGTAGTAATTTTTATCAAATAAACTTTAATGATAACTATTTACAACTACCTAACAGTAAATGTTGAAGTGAAAATTTCAATTTGAAACATTAAAATAAAGAATGTATTTTTTTTACTTTAACATTTTCAATATTAAAATAAGAATAAGGAATGAATAACCAATCTAATATCTAGAACAGTAAGAAATAATTACATTTTTGCATCGATTGTATTCATTGTCATTCTCATTATATTTTCCTGTTTATGGATGTATAACATGTATCCTATACACCAAGTAGACATGTACAAAATATCTGATATTTAATACAAGTTTGTTAGTATTTGAATGTATAGTATGCATGATTGCCCTTTAAGTTACATTCATTCGTGTCTTATTGGATTGCTTATAACGCTTTAACTTCTTATATTTTCTTGTCCTCATCTCTACTAGCACAGATTATAGATTGTCTCTCACATATTCATTTTTGATGTAGTAGATTGGTAAACGTGTGTTCAGAAAAAAAAAAACATCATCCACTAGAACATTTTATTTTGCTTTATTCTTTACTTTTCCAGGTTGTGGCATAAACTATTTTGATAAATTTAGATTTTATTCTAGATTTTAGACAAAATTAACTAGGAATTCACCGTTGACTATGTTTTTGTTTAATCTTTCTTACATATACTGAATATTGGTTATTGAATGTTCTATCTTTCTATTTTGGCCTTTAAGTAGAATAGAAAAAGAGGTTACTTCAGTTAAATATCGACTTGTTTAGATAGAAAGGAACAGATGATCTATTTAAGTGTATTCATTGTATCTATGATTGTAATAATGATCTGTGATTACACACAATGAATAGCACAAAATGAATATATGTAACCATTTGTTGAGATAAATCATTTTGTGTTTATCTTATGCATGCTTTCTTAGACAACCATTTATACACATTTTATACACAAATTAACACACAAATACAATGAAAGAAGAGGTGGATAACTAAATATAGGGTTATAGTGGAAAACTGTTAGTCTTAATTCACTACATTCACTAATCCTACATTCATAGTTAGAGAAAAAAATAAACCTAAAGATTGTGACCCAAACATGCATATTTTGTGTAATAGATTCAAGTAGAATAATTGAATATTATTCATAACTAACCAATTTATTGCATTTAAAACATTTACTTTATATTCTGTATCTTATTAACTGACTGGTGCTCAATAATACAAGCTTATTGAGTGTTAAATGTCCAATGTATTACATTCAATTGTATACAATTAAAACATTATTCTTTTTAATATGTACATTATATTTAATAGAAGGTAAGTGAATTATTTATACATTATTACATAAATACGTGTACATGTTAGAAATAAGTAGTTATGTAATAGTGTAATAATGTAAACTGTAAAGTATTATAGTATTAAACAGTATTACTTAAGTTATCCACTTAATTATTTGTATGCTTAATATTCAAAAAAGTGTATTCAATATATTTAATTATTTCTCCATAGATGAATACTGTATATTGATGTGTTTCAACTTCACTTTTTAATTTGCATTACATTTGTGCTTCTCATTAAATATAACCGATTGTGATATATTGACGTAATTGAATATCACTACTGAAATCTAACCTCTAGTGAACAGTATGTTCAAATATTCAGAATTAATCTATAGAATGAATCGAAAAATGTCTAAAAGCATTGAATACAATAAACCCATTTAAGCAGTGATAACATTGAGGATAACCTGAATTATTGCACTTTTATTCAATAAATTCAGAATAAATTTTCCCCACAGATGGGAAAAAAATCATTTTTGTCTGTTGAACAGCACAATACAATTATGATAATCAGAGTTGTATTGATCGCAATTGCTATATACATAATAATTAGGCAAATATTGAGTGGCTCATATGAAACTTAGTTACCAAGGCAACTTAGCCTATTCAATGTTAGGTACTTCATCTTTTAGTTATCAACTCAGACCCACTGCAAAAAATATTTTAAACTTCATTCATTGGGATAAGATAATTAGAACCTCTTATTATTCATATTATAAAAGAACAACATAGTGTAAGCATTCCAATTCATGTTAAACATTTAACCACCATAGCTACTTTGATAAATTTAGATTTTATTCTAGATTTTAGACAAAATTAACTAGGAATTCACCGTTGACTATGTTTTTGTTTAATCTTTCTTACATATACTGAATATTGGTTATTGAATGTTCTATCTTTCTATTTTGGCCTTTAAGTAGAATAGAAAAAGAGGTTACTTCAGTTAAATATCGACTTGTTTAGATAGAAAGGAACAGATGATCTATTTAAGTGTATTCATTGTATCTATGATTGTAATAATGATCTGTGATTACACACAATGAATAGCACAAAATGAATATATGTAACCATTTGTTGAGATAAATCATTTTGTGTTTATCTTATGCATGCTTTCTTAGACAACCATTTATACACATTTTATACACAAATTAACACACAAATACAATGAAAGAAGAGGTGGATAACTAAATATAGGGTTATAGTGGAAAACTGTTAGTCTTAATTCACTACATTCACTAATCCTACATTCATAGTTAGAGAAAAAAATAAACCTAAAGATTGTGACCCAAACATGCATATTTTGTGTAATAGATTCAAGTAGAATAATTGAATATTATTCATAACTAACCAATTTATTGCATTTAAAACATTTACTTTATATTCTGTATCTTATTAACTGACTGGTGCTCAATAATACAAGCTTATTGAGTGTTAAATGTCCAATGTATTACATTCAATTGTATACAATTAAAACATTATTCTTTTTAATATGTACATTATATTTAATAGAAGGTAAGTGAATTATTTATACATTATTACATAAATACGTGTACATGTTAGAAATAAGTAGTTATGTAATAGTGTAATAATGTAAACTGTAAAGTATTATAGTATTAAACAGTATTACTTAAGTTATCCACTTAATTATTTGTATGCTTAATATTCAAAAAAGTGTATTCAATATATTTAATTATTTCTCCATAGATGAATACTGTATATTGATGTGTTTCAACTTCACTTTTTAATTTGCATTACATTTGTGCTTCTCATTAAATATAACCGATTGTGATATATTGACGTAATTGAATATCACTACTGAAATCTAACCTCTAGTGAACAGTATGTTCAAATATTCAGAATTAATCTATAGAATGAATCGAAAAATGTCTAAAAGCATTGAATACAATAAACCCATTTAAGCAGTGATAACATTGAGGATAACCTGAATTATTGCACTTTTATTCAATAAATTCAGAATAAATTTTCCCCACAGATGGGAAAAAAATCATTTTTGTCTGTTGAACAGCACAATACAATTATGATAATCAGAGTTGTATTGATCGCAATTGCTATATACATAATAATTAGGCAAATATTGAGTGGCTCATATGAAACTTAGTTACCAAGGCAACTTAGCCTATTCAATGTTAGGTACTTCATCTTTTAGTTATCAACTCAGACCCACTGCAAAAAATATTTTAAACTTCATTCATTGGGATAAGATAATTAGAACCTCTTATTATTCATATTATAAAAGAACAACATAGTGTAAGCATTCCAATTCATGTTAAACATTTAACCACCATAGCTACTTTGATAAATATTAGTCGTTGTACTTCATTGTGTTTACTCGTCATCATTATAAAGTCAAATAATCAATTTAAGTTGGAAATTTAATCTCCTACTGTTATTTTGCAAGCGACATACGTCTTATGAGACTGAATCAAAACTGAGCGTCTTTAAAATTATTCATTGTTCTGAATACACAAAGTATCTACGACTAAGTGAAAAACAACTGAAACTGTTCTACTATTCAACTAATGTTGCTACTTAAGCTTCACTTTAGGAAACCAGAGACCAAAGTACTATTATTTGAAATTTCATATCACAGCATGATTTTAATAAGACAACCATTAGGCACTGAACAACTACTTTTTCTTAGTATATGACTTCTTAACAATGTACATCTAAAACTCTCCTTAAGTCTGAAAACAGAGGCATCGAATCTTTTAGTGTGTGCTTGACATTAGACAACTATCGAATAGTACTTTGTGATGACCTAAAATGCAATCCGAAACGCTATATATATATATATATATAGTCATTCTTATGGGATTTCATCGCCTGGGAAATTATCGAAATAAGTCTGTATTTGATGGCTATTTCTCTTAGTTTGTTATGCACTACCCATTTAAACCTATGCAGACTTAAGGATATGCATTATTCAACAGTTAGAATAAACACAGTTGTCCAGTTCCTTATGGTAAATGCTATCATCATATTGCCTAGCTTTCACCAAACCATTCAGTTGTTCTAATTATTTAAGTTATTTAATATAGAAATTGTGAAATTTGAATTTGATGTTAAAAAATGTATCTGGTTTAAGAACTATTAAAAAACAAGAAGCACTGGACATCCGATTCGTCCTAGTATTAAACTCTTCAAATTTTTAGATGTAAGACTCTTAAAGGTGAAGGCTGGCTTATTTATGTTTATAGTTACACGTTCATTATAGTTAGTTTTGGGTTAAGTTTCCTGGCGAGGTCGATGCTATACAGTGATGAAGGATATTATTCTAAAACTAAACACCATTCAGTATTTCCTGATTTTCGTAAATACCCAACATAGACTTACCTGTGAATAGCACAAACGAAATGTGTTCAAACTATTGCCTTTTTTCGTAAATGAAATATAATTCGTTATTCACATATGGGAATCGTCATCATTTATATATTTGTATTCTCTGAACTTGATAGTCTTACTGCTAGGCTTTTGATGTCGTTTTGGGTGATATTATCAATACTTGCCTCATACAGATGTAAGCTGTTCACGTATCCGAAAACGAACAACAACCATTAGTTCGCCAGACGAAACTGATATAGAGCTTGTAGAATACAGCTCATTTCTAAGTGAAGCAAATTCTAAAGTTATTGTTCGGAATAGAATCAAAGCTTTACAATTAAACCAAGAATGTTAGAAAGCGTTACACAAACAAAACCATTCACCTAAGATACAAAGCTTCACATTCATTTCATACGATAATTGTTTTATATTACTTTAAATTAAATAACAAGAATATACAAACTTTTCCATGAAATATTGAAATTTACGCGCCTTTACTTCTCAACATTGTTTTATTGCGTAAAATGATAACAATTGAAAGTTGTGGTTTGCCAATACTTATGTATATAGTCTTAACATTTTTTACGACATTTTTTTTATTTTCAGGTGAACGAGTTCGAAGATTAAGGCGTCAAGCTGAAGATGCACCAAGTTCTGGAGTAAGTTATCTACTGTCTTTCTATACTTTTACACCATTAATGATAATTATAAATAGTTGTTTTATACCGAAAACTATATGCACTTATTTCACTACCGTTTTTGAAATTCTGACTTAACTTTGCAAAATCACTGAGTGGAATCCAACGTAATGTTTGTGACCAAATCTTAGTTCTAAAAGGATTCTATTAGTCAATTTTCTATTAGCCAAAATGATTGGACATAGGAATAACTAATTTTTACGCCAGGTAGTTGAAATTAGTCAGTAGGATACTTTCATTGACCTAGGATTCGTGTTATTCTGCACTTAATTGGAGATGACCGAATGAGGGAATTCATATCAAAGGAAAAATCGTCAAAGTATTCACAATCAGGACTGAGAATTATTAATTATAATGAAATTTATTGTGTCAGGCAGTCATTATTTTTATTGTTACATGTAAAACTTTTCACTAGTCAATACTACTTAATAATGTACTTTTATCACTAAGCACTCTTGTCGACTAACTGAATTATCATTTAACTGGGTGTTAGTATTTGAAGATTATGCAGTTATTTAAGTAACCGACTGTGTGACTATGTAAAACAATTGTTAGTAATCAAATGACAATTAAGCAAGACACATGATTGATCATTTTGAAAGGTAATTAATCCATTCAAAATAATAAGAGGTTTGATTAAACTATTGACTATCAGAATTCAGTACTTACTTCATGTAATATAAGAATACAGAGACACTAGACATCTGTTTTTCCAATGACTTGTAACTCCTCAAACACGTCACGTCACACTGTCAAACAAGATTGAAGCCAGAACTTCTAAGTCACAAATTATGTAAGAAATTATCAGTCAGTTATTGAGACAGTAACTGTTAGTGATAATATCTCACTTTATTTTACTTGTAGTGTAAAATATAAGCACTCATAAACTACCTATTAAATGAAATTTCACTAATTGTAACCAATTATATATATATATACATATATATATATATATATATCATGAGCACAAGATATAGAAAGTCTACATTCAATCTATGCATGTGGCTTCCTATGAAAATATTTATGAAGGTGATTATGACATAGACACGATAGTAAATAGGAATATTTGTAAATATAAATAGTGGTAGTATTAATGATAACAATAGTATGAAGATGATAGATTGAATAGTACTGCATTTAAGTAGTATCAATTAATCATTCAATATCAGCAAATGCTTGTATATATATTAGGACCAGTAAAGGTGTAAAAATATAAATTATATATTAAGTAGGCTTGTTTCCTCTGTATTTCACTAAACTCTTAGTCAAAATTTTTAAAAGGGATAATTGTATTCAACTTTGAAGTTATTGACATATTTTGACAGGGTGTAACTGCAAACGTACATCTTGAATTAATTTAATACTCACTTAAAATGAATAATGTTTATTTCAACTGAAATTTACCGATAGGTAAAAGGTCCCGCACCGTTTGGTGCAACAACCTATCGAGTTGGTGCAATGGGAGTTCAAGGAGAACGTGGACCTCCGGGACCACCTGGACCAGATGGTCCACCTGGCCCATTAGGTTCACCTGGGACACCGGGGAAAACAGGAGCACCGGGAATTCCTGGACCAATTGGATTGCCTGGACCTCCGGGTGCAGATGGAAAACCAGGTCGAGATGGTGAAGCTGGAAATCCAGGTCCATCGGGTGAAGTTGGTCCTCCAGGTCCATCCGGACCAACAGGACCACCTGGATTAAAAGGACCGCTTGGATTGAAAGGTAAAAAAGGTGAAAGGGGTGATCCAGGAAGAGATGGTGTTGAGGTAAGAATTCATTGACTAATAATTATAGTTTGTATGGTTTATTCATACATAACATTTTGAAGAAAGAATTGACTAGAATGCTGTTTGTTAAAATTACGAAAGTATCTCCCTAAATCGTAATATTCTATAGTTGTTATATTCATCTTCAAAGCCTAAGGCATACATAAGTACTAATTAATTATTTCAACTGACTTTAACCAGGGAATGTAAAACATATACGGACATCATCTCTATATATCACATAAAATTTACTAAACTATCAAGTACTGTTAAATAATAGAACATTTGATGCTTATCAGTTGAATTTATCTACAAATAGTAAATCCGTCAAGACGAGTACGAATATTCCCTTAAAATTAGCCAAACAAGACGTATCTAGATACCATTTATGATGCTCTAAATTATAAATTTAAGAATCCATTTACCATTTCATCTATGCGGACATAATCAACCAATCAATCAATGCCTGTTACCCCAAGTGGAGCATGAACCGCCCACCAGCATTCTTCAACCAACTCTGTCCTGGGCTTTCCTTTCTATACGGACATAGTACGTGTACTATTCGATAGGACAGTATCATCTAATTTCATAGTGTCTCTTCTTTATTATCAGTAGTATTTTTTCTATGAATCACAAGTTTGACCAATTAATCTAATTAACTCAATGTAGAGGCTCATCTTGTTTTGATGATACATTCTTAGAAATAATCCTGATTGTTAGCCATTCACAACGAAATCGTGATTTCGGGAATACAACTGATTGTCTCCAATCCTATTTTTTTTACCAAACAATATAAATGAATGATTAAATTTATTTCCATGACATAATAGTTATCCATTAGTTGATATGGACTTACACAAACGATTATTTATGAAAAATTCATTAGATTACAAAATTACCTGTAAATTATACCGAACTTATGTAAATATACTAATCAGCTAACTAATTGTTATCAACGTACGACGTAACACAAACGAGAATTGTTACATGTTATCTAAACTACGTTGAATAAAAACCAGTAAACCGATTTATGCTTGTGACACATTTTCTTATACAGATGATAGTTTGAAAATATAGGTACACAAGTTGATGTATGCCTGATACAGTTTTCCACATAGATATCAACGCATTTGTATTGTTAAGAGGCTATGAACTAAAAACAAAACTAGTGCTTCTTGATTTCCAATATTTCATCATATGATGTTAATCTATGGTGAATACAAAATCTTATCAATTTTACTAGTTTGACAGCTGTATGTGGAACAGGTTCGAATCTTCAAGATATGCTTAGTTTATTCAAATTTCAATCATACACTTTTTATGTATAAAGTGAAGTAAAAAAGTTACCTACAAAAACATTAATTATCAAGTTCCGTCTATTATGTTTAAGGGTAATTTATTAATTACTGTAATTTGACTGAATGTTAAATAACAGAAACATTGTATTGTAGCAATATGTCTAAACGATCGTATTTATATAAAATAACTCGATATCAATTAAGTATTTTGAAGTAAATCTAATCAACATTTATTGATGAGTGAGTGCATGTTATTCAGCAGTTCAAACGATAGTGTGAAATCGTAACCTATACTTAAAACAAATCATAATCCTCTCTAGTTACATGTATTTGACTTTTCATATTATCAATATTTGTAAACTGTGATTAAATTAGGGCGTCCGAGGAGATATTGGTGCCCCAGGTCTAATGGGACGAACTGGTGCCCGAGGAGGAGTTGGACCGGCTGGCCCATCAGGTACACCTGGGCAGGTTGGTCCTGCAGGAGCAGATGGTGTTCCGGGTGCACAAGGTCCACCGGGCCCACAGGGACTTCCAGGGGAACCAGGTGCTATTGGTCCAACTGGTGATCAGGGAGAAACAGGTGAAGTCGGAATACGTGGAGGAGTTGGTGAGCCTGGTAAACCTGGACTTGATGGAAAACCAGGACGACCTGGGGAACAAGGAATTCAAGTAAGCAAAGAGATTCGAAATAAGTAACTTTCATCTTACATAATGGTGTGGCTGGTAATGAGTAAGTTAACTATAATAGCGTATCGTATTATTGCCGTCTGCTGTTTATTTGGTTTTCATAAACAAATCATAGCATGTTGTTCAAGCTTAACGTTGATGATTTTCATAATAACTGAAAGGCCCCAATTAACTATACTTTTCAGACACTTTGTGGTAGACTAGAAGACCGAGAAGTTATATTGGTATTTTTCATACTTATCAAATGATTTATAAGGAGAGAATTGGAGTTCAGTTAAGTCCTAATGTGATTTTATAACAATATAACAAATATATGATATGACTCGTCTTTGTCGGACATCAGGATAATCTCTTGTAGGAGTAGGCATGACCTTTATACTTTTAAGCAACAGTATTTAGCAGCCTCTTCACTTCATTTTAATGATCTCTGCAAAGAAATTTTACTATCAGCCTGGAAATCCACATCACACTAAAACTTTAAATTTGATTTAAGGTTATTGTAAAAGTAAAACTTGCCCCAAAAAATTTACTTTTCATTGACTAATTACTAATTTTAGTTAGGAGATCTATACAGTAACACATTGACTTGCATTAGGAGAACATTCAAAACAGTATACACACACCACTACATGAGAAAGAACCTGTTATCTGTGAATCTTCTGTGAAACAGGATACCCAAAAGCCAATAGATCCAAACCTGATAAAGAGCATAATCAAGTTTAATTGATTTACTAAATGTCTTGGTAATCACTATCTCCCACATTAACATCGGTAGGCAACTGTTGTACTCACAAATTAACTGACTTAAAATATCACACTGATGCAAAAGTTCTAAAAAATGTTTGCTGTAGATTAAAATAGATTACAATCTAAACTATAGAATAAATAAATGATTATTTAATGTTTAAGTTGGATTGTGACTGGTAAACGGAATCCAGGACTTGAGTTTTGTCTACTCTTGAATATACACATAAACAGTTTAGAAACTAATGAAACACTGTATGGATCAGTAAAATACAATAGATAGTTAGATATCACTTAAACTAATAAAATAATTCTGTATATGCTTGAACAAGTTCATGAAGGATAGAAATGTTCGTAAATTTATCTTTTTGTGACGGAAGATAGAATATGCTAGATCCAACCTGGATTGCCATTTATTTTAACCATTGAATTACTATTTGAACATATCCCATTGAATATTATTTTGCAGGAAGCGTACTTCTAAGTCCTTTTACCAGAAAATGAGGAAAACGAATAAACTACTTGTTTGTTACTTTCATTTTATATAAAACTTTATATAAAACAAATCTTAAAAAATTATCCTCATTGTAAAACATACACAATCGTCAAATACTTCTGGTAAAAGTTTGACAACATTTTCCTACTTTGGTGTTTTTAGTATGAAGGATGAATTTACTGTAATTTAACCAACTGTAATGAAGGTTATCCATAGTGATAAAACATATGATAAAGTTTGATAAAAACTTACTAATTATGATTTATTTTCAAACTTTTAAGAAAGCATTTCATTTTCTAATGTTAGTGGAAGCCAATCTGATGTAAATATATTCCCCTTGATATTTTTGAACTGCATAATTTGCTTTTTTGCCAAAAATGACAGCTATTTCATCATCTTTTTGTTATATAAGGGTCCACCTGGAAAAGACGGTATACAAGGACAAAAAGGTGATATAGGCTTTCGAGGGCCATTGGGTCCAGAAGGTATGCCGGGTCCTCGAGGAGCACCTGGCACAGCAGGTTCACCCGGTGAACAGGGTACAAAAGGATCCATTGGAGCTTCTGGGCCTCCAGGAAATCGTGGACCTCAAGGAAATTCTGGCCCACCAGGTGTTATAGGTCCGCGTGGTTTACCAGGTAGGTTATTAATTTCCTTAACAGTCAATACCATTAAAAACATATTTAGATAAAGTGGATGGTTGTTATAAAGTTACCGATAATTTACTATATGTTTTAAAAATAAAGTTATTCTATGAATTATCTATTCAGGCCCTGTTGGTGAAGTTGGAAAACCTGGTATCCCTGGTTCTCAAGGACCTCCTGGAGCAAAAGGGTCTGCGGGTGCAGCCGGTTCTCCTGGAGCCCCAGGCCGACCAGGAATTGACGGAAGACCAGGTGTTCCAGGACCTGCTGGTAAAAGTGGCCCGATGGGAAAAACCGGACCGAGAGGAGAGCCAGGCCAAGCTGGACAAGATGGTAAACCAGGAAGAACTGGTCCCCCAGGACCACCAGGCGAAAATGGACGAGATGGAGTTCCAGGGGCCTCTGGTCCACCAGGCCCACGAGGTCAGCCAGGTAAAACGGGGTCAAGTGGCCATCCAGGAACTACAGGATCAACTGGGCCACCAGGGCAACAAGGTGACATTGGACAACAGGTGTGTTTCACTCTTATTTATAAATAACTTGGAATTTATATCTGATTGAGTTATTGCTTGAGTTCGTAAACAATTCTTTTCGAAACCACATATTTCATTCTTCCCTACATTTAATGACAGTTAAGTAATTGTAGGAGGGATCATTAATTTGATCCTTATTTTCCCGCTTATTAACCTGCGTATGGTTACAGTGCTGAATAAATTCATGAGATTACAGTGTATCCAACATTTTCTCTTAAAGTTTGCTTTAAAGTGGTCCAGTAAAATTCATATTGTTAATCGGACATCTAACAATTTTTTTTAATTTCAGGGCCCTCAAGGTGAACGGGGCCTTCCTGGGCCAGTAGGTTTACCTGGTCCCAAAGGTGAAAAGGGTGAAAAGGGCCCACTGGGTGAAGCTGGTGCTCTTGGTGATGCAGGTCCGCCAGGACCCCAAGGAAAACAAGGACCGATTGGTGAAAAAGGCTTTCCAGGGTTGATTGGAAATGTCGGTTCTCCAGGTTTACGAGGACCGCGTGGAGATCCTGGGCCACCTGGTGATCCTGGAAAAGATGGAGCACCAGGAGTAGATGCGCCGGATGGTGAAATTGGTGCTGCGGGCCCCGAAGGACCGCAAGGCCCTATAGGTCCAGCAGGCCTTCCAGGACAGAGAGGTTTGCCTGGCACGAAGGGCGAACCTGGTAGTATAGGACCAATTGGAATACCTGGGCGAATGGGAGTTATGGTTAGTTACAAGTATACTTTTATGATAGTTTTGCTCACTTTTATAGAAGTTATTTGGAAAATTTCTGATCCTTAAGGAGACTGAAATAAGAGAATAAAGTTACTGAAAATGATCAATGATAGTCATAGTAGCAAATGACAATTCCGGTATCTTTAAGTGAAGTGAAAATAATAAAAAAACAATATGTATGAAGTGATATAAATTGTACTTACATTAAGTCCACCATGTTATCATTTATTTTAGATTTTAATATCATAGAAGGGTAGATAATTTTGATTTTTTTATCCATTATGAGTTTTCTACGTTCCCATATGTTTAAATCAACATTTTTATTTCTTATATAATTAAAGCTGATCTTCATAAACATCATTTTATTATTTCACCACCTAAAATTTATGGTGACTTTTACACACATTTTTCCAGGGAATACCAGGGGCACCGGGACCGGTTGGACCAACAGGCCCACCAGGTTTCAAAGGAGATCGGGGTATTTCTGGTGCACACGGAATTCCTGGAAAAGATGGCCAGCCAGGAAGTCCCGGACCTGTTGGTCCAAGAGGCCCACCTGGCGCAATTCATGTGAGTGGAAGGTCAATGGGAATTATGGGACCACCCGGACCACTTGGAGATAACGGTGTTCAAGGAGAGGCTGGAGTTCCTGGAATGCCTGGACAAAATGGTCCCGTTGGTCTTCAGGGACCAAGTGGAACACCTGGAAAACGTGGACCACCTGGTGTAGCTGGACCACCAGGAAGTCCAGGTGCAAACGGACGTGCTGGAATCAGAGGTCGCCCCGGCAGTCCAGGACAGCTTGGTGGACAAGGTCCTCCTGGTGTCCAGGGTCCTGCAGGCGTCCCTGGTACCAGGGGACCCCAAGGTCCCCGTGGTTTGCCTGGTCGACAAGGTACTCAAGGTATCCCAGGAAAGGCTGGATTAAGTGGTCCACAGGGTGAAACTGGCCTACCCGGTAAACCTGGAAAACAAGGTCCAACAGGATCACCTGGACCAGCTGGCAAAGATGGTGACCCTGGGGAACCAGGTCCTCCTGGTGCAGTTGGTGAACCCGGGGATGTTGGTAGTCCTGGAGCGCCTGGACGTGACGGACCTGTTGGAATGATTGTAAGTAACAGCGATTTTTGTGTCCGTTTTTCATTAATGTTAGTCAACATACATTAGGAAATTACTTTTATTTAATAAAGCGAATTAATAAAGTATGAAATGACAATTTCTAATAACAAGTTAAGTTAGTAGACAAGACTAAAATTCAACAACAGCAAGGCTTTAAATTAATTGTATTAGTCATTAGAATTTGGTGTTCCCGAATTTTTATCCAGTATTTAAAGCAATACACTACCATGCTTAATCGTTTGGTTATAAAATAATATGGCATAACTTCATCCCTTAACAGATTCTGTTCATTTTAAAGACCTAATAAATCAATTGAGATGGTTATTTTTGTGAAGATTGGTTATTTGATTTGATTGGATATATCACAGATTGATGTGAGGAATCGTGGGTGCGCACTGCTGAAGATTTCCACACTAGAACGAAACAGCTGTCCAGTGCTCCCTTGTTGTCAATGATACCCTGCCAACATCAATCTGTGATATATCCAATCAAACCTAATAAATCATTAACGTATTTACTCTAAGTCGATTTTCTCGCGTAATTAAGTCCTATAGGATATCAACTGAGGTTACAATAGCTCAATGGTAATGTCTACAATTATGGATCCGACCACAATCAACTGAAACTTATGAATTAGTCTGTACTTTTTATAAGTAATCACTATATTGTGTTGATAAATATGAAAAAAAACCAAAATACTACAACAAAGAACTTCATTTAAGTAATTACGACCATTTTAACAAAAAGGTACTCTATTTTAAAAAAGTTT
This sequence comes from Schistosoma mekongi, assembly GCA_034768735.1. NCBI lineage: Eukaryota > Metazoa > Platyhelminthes > Trematoda > Strigeidida > Schistosomatidae > Schistosoma > Schistosoma mekongi. The sequence continues at coordinate 9,635,671 of CM068307.1, read as the reverse complement.
AACAGTGGTTTCTGATAATTGTGTAAACTTTTGTTACTTATTACTGCTTAGACTTACTTTACAGCTTTTGCAGAGATTGATATTAAGACAGGATGATTTAACTTATAGTACTAATGAAGTCTGATTTCATTTCATTTATCTGACAACTTACTGAATAATGAAACCCAGATTTACATAAGCATAAGTGTTTGTGATAGATATCCAATAATACATAACAAATGAAAAAGCTTATGTTTTCATGATTTGATTGGAATCCCCTTCAGTATCAGATGTTAAATCGGTTAAATTAAACTAGTGCGTTATCATTTATAGCTATTGTTATGACGGGGCACCTAAAGAAGATTGACTATCTTGTAGAGTTGTTTTCTTTTATAAAACGATTCATTATTTTGGTTGTATATGAAGTAAGGATTTTATGATTATTATTATTGGTACATTTCCCCTCATTCTATACTCCTGTTGAAGGCATAAACTGTTGTTATATTGTTCATCATTTATAAGCTATGGTTAATTGACTGCATATATTTTTCCCCAGTTCACACCCACTATTACCCTTGTTATGTATTAATGTCAGTTTTATAATTGGTTGATGGTGCGGTCTGACTTTGTGTATGTATAAAGGCATGATTGAAATATAAAGATTGATTGTGTCTGGTTGGCTCGTAGCTGTTGCTTTCTCTATTCCGGCTTTGGGGAGCTGATAGTCGTGGGGCTGACGTATCCTTATTCTGATTGGCAGTTATCAAGGTCACTGTGTATTATTCCGCAATACATAACAGCTATCACTTTGTTAAACATTAGTAAGACTAACTGATGTGAATGCATAAACTATATCGTCAGTAGATTTTATTTATTTTAGTAAGCTAAGACTACATTTTTATATGCTTATTGAAACAGTAAACACATTAACAATAATAGACACAATAGAAGATTTTGTTGAACACAATTTAGAACAACAAGTAGACAATTTACTAAACAAAAATGTCATTATTCATACTTAACGAAGTATAATTTGATTAGCATATGAAGATACTATGTTTATTATCTTGATTACTCTATACATGTTCGTAAAAACAGGGTATGCGTGGATCATCAGGTGGACCTGGACCAAGAGGGCCACCTGGGCCACCTGGTCTAAGTGGTCCACAAGGAGCAGCTGGACCAACTGGACCCCAAGGTCCTCAGGGGCCAAGAGGAGCAAAAGGAGTCAAGGGACCACCTGGATCAGAGGGTCCTGAAGGGCCGCCAGGTGAAGATGGAGAACAAGGACCTGAAGGGTTGGCTGGACCTCCTGGTGAGCCTGGACTTGAAGGCCAACGAGGACAGCGAGGCGCTCCGGGGCCTGTTGGCCCGATCGGGGAAGTGGGACAACCTGGCCAGGATGGCCGTCCTGGACCACAAGGAGAACGTGGTGTTTCTGGTAAGCCTGGACTTCCAGGACCGCCTGGGGTAAAAGGAGCCGCTGGTGATACTGGCCCGGATGGACAAGATGGATCAAGCGGTCTTCCAGGGAGCCCTGGTGGCCGAGGCCATCCAGGATGGTCTGGGCCACCTGGACCGCCTGGTCCTCCTGGTCCCGATGGTGTTCGCGGAGACCCTGGTGAGGTCGGTTATGCTGGGAATCCAGGACCACCAGGTGACAGTGGACCTATTGGAGAAAGTGGGGCTAAAGGTCCGAAAGGACAAAGAGGGGAAACAGGGTTGCCTGGTCCACCAGGCCCTTCCGGTAGAGATGGATCTTCTGGACCTCCTGGACCAATTGGGCCCCCTGGCCCACCTGGACCACCTGGAATGCCATCTGTACAACTACCAACAATCAGTCGGGGTACAAAAGCTGGTATTATCTATGCAGATGATCCATTAGCAGGAAGAATTATGGGAACATATGAACCAAGAAGACCAAAAGGAACAAGATCTGCACCTGCTTTAACATGTAAACAGCTAGGTGAATATAATAAGAATCTACCTGATGGTAAGTTAGATACATATTTATTGTAATATATCTGGAACAAAGTAGTTTATTGTATAACAATACTAGAATAACTATATATAATCTGAACTATATAAATTCTGGACAAATCTATTTGAATGAGTAATAAATGACTATAGAACTAAACAACAAAACATGATGATGATGTTGTTGGTGATTCAGTGTAACATTGAAAAATCACCAATAATCAGTATTCATTTTATTGTGGCATTAAAATGAATCATTGTCTATTTGTTTTCCAGTATAATCTTTTTGGTTACAATATCAGTAGGCATTCTTATGGAACACTGTATAATGTCTGTTGATCAATAGATGACATATCGAACATTGAAAATTTAGAAATTCATAAAATCATTTAATGAAGAAATCATCTATAGAATGTGAAAACAAAGACTGTAATTAGTAATTCAAGCTATTTTAGGAACTGTTACTTATATCCATTACAGATGGTTGTTAGTTAGGTACTTCTGACAATCAGAAAGCATTAGAGGACTGTCTTATTCTTGTATAGAAATTCTAAGTTATGTACACACTTGATTCGGTCAGGGAATCAAACTTACTGCATTTGGGTTTCACGAGGAACTCTTTACCATCTGAGGAGTGGAAAGCTAGTTTTCATCAAAGCTAGTAACATTTAGGAAATCAGTAAGATCATAATTGTTTTAGTATATCTTATCAGTGTAAGCTCACAAACCTACATATTAATTAAAATAAAATTAGAATAATAATATTATTAAGATCTAATTGTTTCAATACAATAGAAGTTTCCCAGCACATAACTCGTTTTTCGTGTGATTATACAGTAAGGATATCACATTTTATAACCAAATATATTCAACGCATAAATTGTCTCGTAATCGTCAACTTCATACTTCATCAAAACACAAGGTGTGGGATTAAAATACCTAAGCTACTATGGTAGTATTTCTGTAGTATCTCACAATTTACTAGAGACCAACAATACGTGTGATTAACAGGGATAATTAACTAAATAGAACAAATTTAAAACAGAAAAATTCAAAGTAATAAATTGGTGTTTAGAAAAATGATGGCCTTTAGGTTACAGTAGTCCAGGATTATTTAATTTATATAAAGTCACAATATCACTTGACCTTGAAGCTCAGAATCTATTCAATCGTAATTTCCAATTTCAGTCAATCATCATGCAATTATACTATTGAATTATAGTCTTAGATTCAACATTTATGACTTAATAGGCTGAAAGAAAGACTTATTATCATGACTTTTGAAAAATTTCTACACTAAAAATGCTGATAATCATAATATACAGATAGTAAGATTCATTATTATTTTAAAACCGTACTGTATTGATATTAGTTACAAAATAATAAATCTATAAAGGTGAAAGTTTTCTCTAATTTGTAGCCATTTATATTACTGAATGGCAAGCATAGTTACTTTTACTTGAAACTGTGGATTTATTGAAGTACTTGTCTCATTTTTTTTTCTGCACTTTATTATTATTTGGTAAGTTGCGAACAAACTAATAGATCAGGCACACAGTGATTCAAATATACATCTTCCAGATATTTTCTTACACTTTCAAAACTCATTGCCACTAATCAAAGTTTGATCATATAGTTTGTGTAATTATTTGTTATACATTATTAGTGTGACACTCATTTAGTGCATAGAAAACATGATTATCTAACTGTATTATATGATGCTAAGAGCCGCTAATATACTTCCATTGACGCAACAAATAGATTTGTGCTCTCTAAGCCATATTCTCATACATTTATTGACTTACTACATCTGTGTATACTTTGCTGCTATACAATAATGCGAAATTAAGATGGTAGTATATTGGATGCTGTTAGGTAGTTGCAGGTAGACTGGTAGAAGCCTTAAACATATGTTTTGCTCCAGGTAACACTCATCGAAGGCGTATGCATCAACTCTTCACGAAACTGATACTCACTATAGGGTTCATGCTGCTAACACAAAGTATTAAGTGGTAAGTCCTCAGGGTATGTCATACCACAAGAATATAGGTCCACCTTCTTGATTAGCATTATTTAATATGAAATGAGGTCCGGGATTTTCTCCATAATAGCTTCGGCCATCTAGCATTGAAACATGCACTAAGCAATACCAGGTCACATAAACTAGTGATCCTATCGCAACCTAATCATAGAGAACTATAGTTTTAAACAGTCAACAATCAATGTTACTATCAACTATTATATGAGTACTCAAATGTAATGATTTCTCTCCAATCACTGCTTTGATTCATCTTATCTTATTATTTATTCCACTATTAATTATAATAATCTAATCTTTAGATTATTACTGGATTGATCCAAATGGAAATGAAATTAATGATGTTGTTCAAGCCTATTGTAAATTTAAAACAAGTGAAACATGCATTCGATTAAAACAAAAAGTACTGAATTCAAATTATCATGAAAATGATAATTCAACTGAGCAAGAAGAAGAAAAGGAAGAAAATAATTTAAGAAATCAATTTTATAAAGTAAATTAAGTAGTAATTCATTCTGTGTTCATAATTTTCAGTTGATCAGATTATGTATTGCTGAAATTAAGCTAATTTTAACTGGTAGAGTTCAGACTTGTCGGGTGTGAGACTATTATCACCAATGACAATGGATGATCGTCGTGCTACATATCACAAATTGATGGAAGTGGGAATTCTACTATTTGATGCCGACTCACTGGTGTAGATGGTTAGGCATTCGCCGTCAACTTTAAGCCCCTGGTTCGGAATATGGGGTGTGCGCTGCTGAGGAGTTCCACACTAGAACGAAACAGCTATGCAGTGTTCTCTGGTTTTCAGTGGTACCCTGCCAACATCAATCTGTGATATATTCGATCAAATAAATTTTATAGATAAAAATTTTTCAACGAAAGATTCTCTTTGCAGCGAATTCATTATAAGGCTGTACAATCATGTATATAAATGATTTGTTACCATTTAACATTTTTGGCAACAAACTTTACATTATAGAAGCTTTATCCATTTGCCATTTGAAGCCTGGGTTGTGCATACAAAAACAATTTGTGAGATCGCTTTCTTTACCGTGGCTTTGGTTTAGAGTTTGCTTTATCTGATTTACTTATTACTTATTTGTACTTTAACATTTCATCATATCTTATTCGTACATTTAACATTTTTCAAGTTCACCATTATTATAATTATTATGATAATAATTCACACTATTATTACAATTATATATATATATATATATATATATATATATATATATATATATATATGATTGTAAAGCTTGATAATGAAGTCGTTGAAAGGAAATGTCTTCCTTAAATAAGTCTATTTAGTCATTTAATGGGTATTATGTAAACAAATTTGTGTGTTCCATCACTGCCTACTCAAATCCGATGTGCTCTAATAACAAAGATGGATGAAGTCATTTATAATTAAACTAAAACATATTATCAGCTAGTGTGGTCATTAACTAGTGATTTGAACCATGTTAGTGTGTGACGTCTGCCCAGTTGAGTTCTGTATGATAACTGAGGTCAAAAGTTGAAAACGATAAGTAACACTGCTCAAAATCGATCACAATTGTTCAGGTGCATTCACTTATTTTTTCATGATTATGAGTTCCAGTAATTCTTAGATCATATTCTCAATAGTATTAAGCTACTGTTTCTATCTCTACGTTGATTCTGATTGACAGTTAACTGACGTGAATCAGACCACCCCAATTTAAGTTATCAGATCAGTACTCAATAAACTGAACCAGATAAAAGCGGTTTATCTTGTCTCAGTTTTGTTCTATTTGCTGGATACCTCACTCGGTAGTTGAATCACAGATTGATTATTGGCTTATTTACATATTATTTTATTAGTAATACATTTTTCTACCTATCTGTATTTGCAATTAGAGGGGTTTGTAGAGATAGCTAACTGTCAATTCTAATATCATGAATTGATCTGAATCAGAGAACCATTGATCACCTGGAAATATCAACCATTAGGAACCGACTCAGTAGTCCAATAGTAAGGCGTTCGCCGCGGGCCAGAAGGTCTTTCAATCCCTGATGGAGTCGTGGATGCGCACCGCTGAAGAGTCCCATGCTAGGACGAAACAGTTGTCTAGTGCTTCCACGTGATCAGTGGTTGGCTGATTCAGATCAATTCGTGATACCAAGATTGACAACTATCTGTATTTATCACAGATTGACTTCTGACGAGTACCAGTGAAATCTAGGTAGCAGTGAACATCCGTTTCTTCCTAGTGTAAAAATTCTACTACCCAGTGGTTCAGAGGGTTAAGCGTTTATTATGAAACGTGAATGTTATGGGTTCAGTCCGGTAACACAATCGAGGGTGCGCACTGCTGAGGAATCGGATGCTAAGATTGGACAGGTGTTCAATGTTCCTTGATCCATATTAGTTCCAAATCGTCATCAATCTGTGACGAATCCAATCAACTAAACTTAATATCTAACTCTGCGAAACTACACTAATTAAAGATATATTTTAGTCAATTAAATCTTACTAAATTTATGCCAATCTGAAGAGAATCCAATGAATCACAACTAATTATTTTTGCATGCAACTAATTTCATTGAAAAAAACACCAGCTGTAAAGGTAATGAATTATCGTTTCATACTAACTTGAGACATAAATCACTACTCTCGACAACCGATGAGTTTTAATGGATCATCATGTCCTATGAAGAAGAAGTTACCAATAAAACTCGAACTACGTAGATTTTGTCTAGTTTTAATAAGTAAGAAATATATAAATCAACTGAAGTGTACAAATATTTCGAATCCTCAGTTTTATTGTATTTTAACTTTTATTCTGAAATGTTAAGAATATAGTTTCATTTGATATACTTTACTATAGCTTACATATGAATTAGAAGGAAGTCAACTGGAATTTTTAAAACGTCAAAGTTTAATAGGTAAACAAGAAATCTATGAAGAATGTACAAAGTCAAATGAAAGAATATCGTTAATCACACAACCTGTTACATTATTTACTGACAGTGGAAATGAACTTATACATGGTCATCCTTATCTTGGATATGAAATTGTGCAGAAGACATGTCATGTATGTTTATAATTTTTATTTTATTTTATTTTAGTTGTGAGAGATTTGTGAGTGTTAAGCGGTTGAATGTAATCAATAGGAAACTTTGAACTTAGGTTTTATAATGGTCAACACTCTTTAGTTAGCAATATATACCTGTGATTTCGAGATAACTAACTCTTTTTTCCCTCCCTCCCTCCTCCCCATGTTATAATAATGGAATATGCATCATTCTGTTTTTTTTTCGGTCTGAAACCTTACTACAAGACTATTTGTGTTTAGACTAGTTAACAATGACAATGATCATTAGTCTGATAAATCGATGTATGGAAGTCAAAATGTATTCAAGGTAACTGTCATCGTGAATTAACATAGCAGGGATAACTATTGCGAAACGAGAAAATACTGTGCAACTGTTTAAAACTATCATTAAAGTATATTCATAGTTTTTGCATAAGATTCCAATTCGAACTTTTAATTATCTTCCTTATTGAAATTAATAGATATTAGAAGATGGCTTTTAATCAAACTGCCATATCATATGATAATTACAGGGAAACTACTAGGGAAGGGGTGAATAGAACTGTCTTTTATTTATTACTGACAATAGTTCTAAATTCTGTATCATTGATGTGATAGTTGATACCTTTAACCCTGACTCTAAATACAGTTTCGTAGTTTAATCACTCTACAATAATGCATTCCTGTGAATACAGACATTAACGCATCAGATATACTTTAGTTCTAATCAAAAATAATGCTTATTCATCTTCTTAGTTACTATGTTTCTACTCGAGACGATCATTCAGTGTCAATGCGGTAACTGTCCTAATCCCAACATGTCTGAACTCCGCCAGTCAAGACTTTTCACTAGGACTTCAAATGGAATTCAGACTTGTCGGGAATGAGGCAGTTATGCACACTGGCACTAAATGATCATCGAGATCTATCACAAATAAATAAAAGTGAAAGTTCAATCATTGAACGCTGATCAGCCCAGTGGTAAAAATGGCTGAATGTTCATCAAGTGATCTGCAGACCCTAGATTCGATTGCCTGATGAAATCAAGAGTGTTCACTGCTGGTAAATCCTATACAGAGACTAAATATCAATCTAGTGCTGTCTGATTTTCAGCGGTACCCATTCAACTTCATTCGGTAACGAATACAACTAAGTTTATAATGTTAGTTGTAAATTGTCGCTGCTTAACAATATGATAGAAATATTTAAAAAATATGTAAGTAAACAATTAATATTGAATCACCATAATTAAAAATGATACTAAGTCACCTGTTGTTTTATATTCAAGCATTCCCCCCCCCCCCAACTTCACTCTATTCTCCATCAAGTGAATGTTAGAAACGTATATAAGTGACTATTTCCATTCACTGATAAAGATAAATTTACTGAGATTAATAATAATAAATGGATATTAATGATTAGTAATTATTAAATAGTCACTAACTTTCAAATAAATAAAGTTGTTTTTTAATCATATAAGTTAGTTTATAGATAAAAATTTCACAATTGTATTTTGTATTTCTAAGTTACAAATTATAAATCAGGCAACTTCATAACTGAAATTTCTCATTTTTAAATCTTCACTCAAAATATCGGAAAACAGATAAGACACCAAAAATCTTTTTTCTTTAACTTTAATCTACTTTAATTTATAAAGGGTAAGAGATTAGATCATTATTAATGAATTAATTGCATACAGTAGAGATAGTATTCTGGTAGTATAAAGCCAAATATTTTAGTATGCACTCCTTCATAAGATTCATTGGAGTAAAACGATGTAAAGACGTTACATTTCTCTCTCTTCGTCCCATTTCAACAGTATTGATCTGTTAAAACTAACTTTACCATTAAATAACTCATAGCTTAACATACTTTCTACCCATCAGTTTCTATAGGAGAATATTTTGATAGAGGTCAGTATAAGTGATAAATCAAAAAGTCAAGTAAATTTTCATGAAATTTCTATTTTTTAAATTATCTTCATCTTATATTCTTTATTTGTAAACATTTAGGCTTCGTCAAAATTAAAAACGACCGCTTTACTAATTAAAGGTACAACAAATCAATTTCCAATACGTGGTATTCAATTATTCAATACAAAAATGCTACAGAACTCATTTCAAATTGGTGAAGTATGCTTTCAATGAATAAATAAAATTCAATTAATAAATATGAATAATTCGATATCTTTTTAAATTAACAAAGTTATATGTTTGTATTTTTAATCAATGACAAGTTTTCTCTTTTGTAATCCAATTAATTTCCATTGTCAACATTCTTAGCTGGTAACAATAATGGATGTGATGGTTACATTTTATTGAACGCAATAAGTAACTCACTAAATGAGAAAAAAAACAAATGAAAAAGGAATAAAGCAAATTATGAAAATAATTCTTTTTCTGAAAAAAAAGAAAGAACAATAGAAATAAATTATTCAAAATACGAAGCTTTTAATATTTTAATGATAATAACTTCATCGAGATTTATTTTTGACATTATTTCTTATACTACTAAGAAGTAAGCAAAATGTAATTAACGAAATTTGTGGGAAATTTTAAAAGTTGTACAATTCGATGATTAATTTAATATTTGAAAATTGGTATTAAGTTTTAGTTGACTAAGTTCATCAAAGATTGGTGTTGGCATAGTACCATTGAAAACTTATTATAAAGTGAAGAAAGAGAGGGTTTTGGTTGGTAGGCGCGGACGCCAATGAAGCGTGTGTGCCAAGTTGATAATGCGCGACTGACCTAAGCCCACTCACCCCCCCCCCCAGGTCGACAATAAGGATCAGAATTGGGAACTGAAAAACAGAGAGAGCGAGATCGTATTATATTTTATTCATGCCTTCATATATACATAAAACAAGAGCACAAGGTAAACCAATCACAAATCTTGCTCTTTTGAAATTAATAAAGGGAACAAAGTGTATGAAATCACAAATCTAACATTGACACAGAACAAAGGAAAGAGTGGCAGTGAATGGTACGACTTGTAAACAATTAAGTAAGCGTAGTTCATAGTAATGAACAATATACTAAGAGTAAATATACTAAACGAGAGAACCGAGAAAGGGGAACGTAACAGTCATAGAAGTAAAATGACTGCATTACTCATGAATGAAATAATGAGAATAGTCCTCCAAAATACAGTTCTGAAAGTTCGCTGCTTTTCTTTAATCGCTCGGCGTAACAAAACTATGGGGTACTGGACAACTGTTTTGTCTTAGTATGAAACTTCTCAGTATTGCTCACCCGAAATTATGTTCCAGGGGCGATGATCATCCATTATCATCAGCGATAACTGCTTCATTCCAGTGCTACATCACAAATCGATGGAATTGAGAATTCTACCAATGAATGTCAGCCCAGTGGAGAAAAAAAGGGTTAAGCATTCATCAATCTGAAGCTTCTGGGCCAGAGTCTAAAGAGCTTAGTAGTGAAGAGTTCCATACTAGGACGAAATAACTGCTCAGTTCTCCCTGGCTTTTAATAGCATCTTACTAACATCATTCTGTAATGAATTCAATCAACTAATTTAATGTTTGTATACAGATTTACTGAAAACGGAATAACACAGTTAAATTTCTGTAGGGCAAGTTTTTTATAGAATTAGTGAATGCTAAAATAAAATTACTGTATGTTGCTTCTATATGCAAATCGATTAGTGTTATTTTTTTACAAAGCATCATTTCAGCCATTCACGCATAAAGTAGAGCTAGGCTCACATGTATATTGGTTCAAGTTCCTATATCTCATTAACACACCAAGATTTAAACATAAGTTGGGTAGGCTGAAATTACATCAGTGATAGTAAAAAAGAGTAGCAATATATGGAATATTATACAGAGAGAAAAAATTTGATAGTGGAAACAAAGGTGTATAGGTAAAGTTTTAAATCTATGGTTTACAGGAGGACAACGAATGATTACATTTGCACCAGTGTGACCGATCCTAAGCTATGTCAGCCAGAGATGTTAACCGCTGGTTACGACAGTCGCGCAGACCCAGCCCATTTCGTTTGGCAGCTTTGCTTTCTTCCCTCGTTTCCTAATATCGTTTGGGATTATTAATTGATTTAGATGGTGGTTAAGCACATGTCACACACCTCCAAACCACCTCATCCGATAAAGATTCACAATCGGATTTGATTTATAATCTTTCCCCAATTTCCTGTGCCCAACCTTTTTTACTACGTATCAGTTGATCCATTTAAGGATATTTATTAAAGGACATCTATACACTAAGAATGCCATCCATGCAGTAAAACAAGACAGGCTATTGAGAAATATACTCGTATTTTGATTGGTAGATTGATAAACATTAGTCAATTTGCACTAATGCTGACTGTACATTTATGTCAGTTGGTAGAGATCAGATTTCAGAATTATCGAAGTCCAAACAGAGAAGCATTCATTCACAAATGCAATCTGATATTATGCGGATAGATTTTTTCTTATTCTAAAACACCCTTAAATTCTGTATATTTAAAGTGTTTATTTAAGCCTCTGGTAATCTACAAGTCTTAATATCATAATAAGCTACTTTGTATCCAAAGAAAATAGAGAAATTTGTAAATTAGATGTTGGCCTAGATGAATGATAACCCTCAAAACCTAAAAATCCAATCATTAAACGATAACTATGATCAATACAATCTTGAGAAAATTGTTGTGAAACAGTTCATTTCCCCAATATCATGAAAAGAGACTAGTTAATGTCCTTAGTTTGTTTGGATAAAGTATCAATTCATGTTTCTTTCTGACCTAGCAGTCTGTATATTCAAGTGCACAATCCAGGTAAAAAACTGAGTAACTCCAACAGTCGTTTCCACTTATATAGCGAAACATGTTCCTGTCATATGCATTCAATAATCTATTGGTTTTTTATCTTTGAAAACAAAGAAACTCCTTCACAATAAATTCTTTTCGAAATTTCAACTAAGCATAATAATCAAAATAAGTAAACATTTAGGACATGATCCAACAGGAATAAATGAAAAGGTACGCACAAAGGAATACTAAAACTCAAGATTTATAGAAAGGTGTGAAGTAAATGCACTTTGTTTGTTATATCACTTAGTTTCTTCAACCTCTTATCGCTATTATCACTCGTACCATGACTACTTACTTTTCCCCTACCAACACAACGCAGACCAATAGTTGATGACTTAACGGACTGATGTCATAATATCTTTTGACCACACTAAGAGGTGATATTATGTACTAATGTTCATAAACTAACAATAAATTCTTCTGATGAATAAATGTTAAATGGAATAGTTGCGTCATGTTATTGACCTACGAAATTCATATCTCATAATCGTCTTTCTTCAAATGACTTTTGATTATACTTTTTATGGTATGCAAAATATAACATATGAATATGCTATATTACTCGAAAATACTATCCTACTATTCTAACCAGTTGTCTTGTTTACATCACTAATTCAGTCTCATGAACAGTTATCAGTTAATCATATCATATTTCTTTATCATCAGTTTTCTGTTTCTCCTTGCAATTCATTTAAAAATTATCTTCCATGACATAAGAGAATAACATAATCTTGAACAAACTTGTTAATTGTTGACAACATAAACCGGAATCTACATGTTGTTCTAAATAGAATTTGTGATATGTTTATCTACATTGTAAATAAATTTTCTTTTCTTAGTATTGTTATGCAGTGCTAAATTTGACATTATTTCGTAACTACAAAACAAAAATAACCATATTACTAAGTTGTACATGTAACTTTAAGTAGTTTAAAACAAGAATCTGATTAATATCATGTCACCTTAATTTCTTCCATGTAAACAGATAAATTTGATTAGAAACAAGCAGATACAAGCGATGACATGACTCGTCAACTTTCAAAGATAAATAATACTTTTGAAGAATCGAATTATTCATACAATACAAGATATATGTATATGATAATTTACATCTGGTATTGATCGCCTTTAAACAGCTATTGAAAACCAGGAAACTATTATTAGCGTTTTGAGATAGTATGTGACTTCCAAGGAATACACACTTATGACTTCACTAGTGAGAGAACCCAAAATCATCAGAAATTAACGTCATAGACTAACTCTCAAACTACCTGAATAAATTTCAACAGCTGACACTTTTTGATTTAATCATTTTTCGATGATGTGTGATTATCGCACATTACCACCGGCTGATAACTGGTTTAAATTTTAACATAGCTGAGCCTTCTTGGTCACTGTTCTTCAAATGAGAAATTGAAGAATCACTTCATGAAATCAGTTACTAGTGAGAACATGCTTACTTTTATGTGGGGTTTGTAGAGAATGTCGGATTTCATCATTTACATAACAGATTGGCTGTAACTAGACAACTTTTCAATAATGAAAGCATTACACATTTATTTAGCTTTGAGTTGACACTAAACGGTTAGGTACTCACCAAAAAATTTAGTGGTTCCCATTATTAAGGAATCTAAACAATTAATTGCTTAATTAGGATCATTTTGTGACAAAAAATTTACTAAATTTATCAATATTTACAAGTCTCCTGTCATAATTTAGTGATATATCATGTAATTCACTGATATGAAACTAATGCAAACGACAATGAATAAAATATGACATGTAAAGTTATTATTGTTACTATTATTATTATTAACAATAATTCAGTAAAAATTATGAAACGGTCAGTGGTTTTAGTTAATTATATACATATGATAGATGAACTGAGATATTTTGCTAGGCAATTATTTAATGTACTCATTTTACTAAATCTTCATATTCAAAGAACAATTCATATCATTTGAAACAAATGAACTAGCATTCTTCTTAAAGAATTAAAACTATATATAAAGGGTAGGAAGTTTTCATCAATTTCTTTACTTCTGTTGAATGGATTGTTTGAGTTGGATTGTGACTGGCCATCGGAATCCAGGACTCAAGTCGTGTTTTATTTGGGACTCATCAGCTAAGTGTATCTGTATCCCAGTGTTAATCTTCACACCGGGACTTGAATTCAGTTCGTTTCACACCAAACACCACTGGGCTACTTACTGCAAACAGCCACACTTATGCAACGGGTATGCATGTATATATAGTGAGAATATGTTTAGATTTTCCCGTTGGTTTATAATGGATTGAAACTGATGAGTCTCATTTGTCATGCGTGCATCCTGAGAGCATTGCTTTGATATAGCAAAAGTTTGAGTTGGATTGAGACTGGCAAACACATTTTATTTTGTCCATTTTGTAGTATTCAGGACCTTCGGTAAATTTTTCTTTTATTTAGTGAATGAATACTATTAATTAGAGTGTGGTTTTCATTTGAAATTTTATTACAAAATCTATTACGTCTCCTATTTTGTCTATTTTCGCTTTTATTTCAACATATTCATATTGATGGAAGTGGAAATTCTACCATTGGATGCCGTCCCAGTGGTGCAGATGGTTAGGCGTTCGCGTCAACCTGATGCCTCTGGTGCGGAATCGTAAGTGAGCACTGCTGAAGAGTTCCACACCAGAACGAAACAACTGGTACCCTGCCAACATCAATCTGTGATATATCCAATCAAATATTCATAATGGATAATTTCGAATAACTCCAAACTCTTATAATAAAGTTTTCATTGAAAGTCATTCTTTAATATACAATGCTCTCCCATTTAATGGACGGAAAATCTAAGATATATTATACATTTAGTAAACATTTTAAACGTTACGGATAACTTATTGCTATATATCAATGCATGTAACCATAGAAAGAAATGTCATGCTAGTAAAACTAATCATAAAAATTTACGGATAAAATTGAATATCAACTAATTACTGTCTAAAACTTTAATAAACCTTTTTACATTACTATATTGTTTATATTGTCGGAATTCTACATATTTCATACAACGACAACTTTATGACAATTAAATTTACGGTGTTGAAAAAAAAAAGACCGTCACTATTGAATAAACCACACATAGTGAATATTAATAACATTATAGATAACTTCAGTCTATATTCAATAGTCCAATAAGTAGTTTGTTTTCATTCATGTAATATAGCCATTGTTTTCTGTCTAAATATAATGTTTAAAGATAAAAGTGGACAGTTTTTATTAATATTATTAACTACTCATAGTAGTATTAGCGCTAGTAGTAGTAGTATTAGTAGTAATAGTATTAGTATTAGTATTAGTAGTATTAGTAGTAGTAGTATTAGTAGTATATGATAAGGAAATACGAAAAACAACCAAAATCATAGACAACATCAATAATAACAACAATTATAATTTTCAATAAATATTCATCTGATATTAACTGAAGATTTTTCATTTTCTAGAAATTTACATAAACATTCTAATATGAATATATCTAATGTATCTCTAAATAATCATGAAATTATATCTAATCAATTTTATTATTTACACGTTTACAGGAAAAACAATAAAAATTGTATAGAATCCAATATATGTAGATGTACATGATATACAGATATAGAATGAACACTATAAGAATGAATCTAGTTTTTAGTTATTTATTTAGTCATAATATTGTGAACTATTTGATTCACTTAGGTTACCATGGTGTAGTAAGAAAATGCTTTAAGATAAACATTAAATAATTAGATAAATATATTATCAGTGAATTAAAATGGGTTTCTGGAGAAATGTATTGGTTTTAAGTGTTTGTATTCATCACAGATTATTGTTGAAAGTGTACTACTGAAAACCAGGTAAGATTTAAGAGCTATTTTGCCAATGACAATGGATGATTGTCTTAATATATCACGTAGTGATGGAAGTGGGACCCCCCCCAGCCTTTTCGGTTTTACAAACATCTAAGCGTTTGCCATGAGGTCTGAAGGTCCTCGGTTTGATAAAATCAAAAGTACGCTCTGTGAAGAAATCGTGTGTTAAGACGAAACAGCCAACTGGCGCTCCTTGGTTTTCATTGGTGCCTAACAAACATCAGTTTGTAGAGAATGCAAACAACTAAATATATTGTCATTAAATGGGATTATGAAGATAAACTACTGAATAATAACTTAGTGGTCTAAAGTATAATTCTTCTTCATGAAGCCTGATGGTCCTACGTTCAGTCACTAAAGCTAACCATTAGGCAGAAGTGGTATATTAAAACAAAATGGATACACAGTACTCTCTGTTTCCTAATATTTTTCTAAATAGTTTCTTAGTCAAATAAACCCATAGCATACAACAGTCTTCACAATCAAATATATAATAATACATTTTTTTACTGAATAATAAAGGCAACCTCAGTTTATAGGGACAGTCAATTATAAATTGAATTAAATTTTCAATAGAATTTCCCATTTAATGTAATCATAAATTCTGGGGTCATAAGTGACTAACTTTGAGATGAATTCTGATAGCGTAGGTTAAAAGTCGTAATAGTCAGGTATCAACAACATGTAGACTTTTATTGATATTACTGATGTGCTTTTTTATTATATTTAAATATATATGACGCACAGATTAAAGCCTTAACCATGAATCCCCATATTTCAAATTACCACATTAGTAGCAGCATGTCACAATTTCACTGTCTCATATATCCAAACACAGGTACAGTCCAATAACCTGATTGAAACAACTATTCAATATCTCTTGATTTTGATTGGTTCATAAGCCATCATTAGTTAATAGTGACTTCAGTTTATAAAACAAAATCATCTTGTTTAAGCCATAATAATCAGTTTATTAGTAATCTATTTCAAAATGATTTTAGTAAGAACTCATAGTCAGTGAAATCCAGACACCATACATAGGACTGATTGTTTTAGTTGTTGCGCTTTTGCTGTGATATCCGTGATAAAATAATAGATGACCACTGTTGAAGTATCAATAACTATGAGGAAATAATTATCCATTGCATCCTACTTTATAATGGTACGCTAAGTGTCGCATATCAATTAATCGTCTGCTTCGAGATCACATAAGAAAAGTATTTGCTTTTTTAAACAGCCACTAAGACTTCTTAAATACCAATATATTTATCGTATACAAATATCTAATCGAAAACGACCGTTTGTCACTGGGTATGTATATCTGTTATGTATTTCGACAGGTTTTGAAAAAACCATCAGTAACAACGTTAGGCATCTAAATGTTACACATAAATGTGAATCATTAGATGTTAACTAATTGGTTTGGCCTTTAACCATGAAGCTTAACAGTTCCGTGTTCATTTCATAATAAAATTGTGGATATAATGAAGTTGTATATTTAGATAAAACATATCCAGTACATTCTAACGTTTGGTGGCCATCTAACTAGAGTTTGTTAGTCAACTTTAACAGTCCTACTTCACGACAGTTGGATTAAATTTTATTGATCAGTTTTTTTAAGTTTTAAACCGTAACATAGGGATTAACCAATCAGCATTGAGAAAATTACTATCAAGAAATTGCGCAAAATTAAAAAAACGAATGCTTTGTGTTTTACATGACGAAATGGGGAAACAGAAATACCTTTGTAAATTACTTAATACGTTTAAGAAAATTAGCGAAAATTCTTTTTATGTTATCATGAAGTTAAAAGAACTGTTCGTAAGCTATCGATTATTCAGTCCAACAACATGTGAAGATAATGGTGCATCAGTCACCAGCATTTAAAATTGTCTTTGACAACAGACTAAGTTATTCAAGGATCATTTCAGCTGGCCAGTTGACCTGGAAACTTTACTCAGATTTTCTGGGATTTTTGGCAGATAACCACTAATCCAGCTGACGAAAAGTTTTGCGAGAAACTTCGACATCTGGATCGCGATAATTTACCAGACCCAGACCACTTCCTTCATAACTTGTTTTAAGAATGATGGTAAATTTCTGGTCACGGAACTGACAAAGTTGTTTGAAAATGGTCGGAAAACTGAGTGTTCCATCACTTTAAAAAGCGGTGGCTATCGTCCAGATCTCTATGATGGGATCATGTGACCGATATAACTATAAGAGGATAAATTTATTCATGACTGCGTCCATATTGTTGGATTGCTTAATACTATGCAGACTGTGCAAAAGCATGAAAGACTGACTCGTGATAAATAGTCTAGTTTTTGATCATGTCATGGACGTTTCGATTACATTTCACCCCGTCAGTTGTGGTAACATTTTCATAACGGTTATGTGTCTCGAAGTCAAGATCACCTTTAATTCATTGAATAACACTATGTTCTGAAATTATCCTCTGGAGATGAGTGTGGCTGAGAAGTTCATTGATATCTTATTATAATCTAATTAAATAAACACTATAAGTAGAGTCAGAGACTACAATTACCTCTCCCCATTCTCCAAACCTACCATTAGGTTTAAACAAATTTTCTAACTCATCATTCCTCTTGTATCGTGAATAATAACTAACGATATGGTTTAACAAACAGATGAAGACAGCAGAATTTATTTTTTAGCATGTACCTGAATAATAATGATAATGTTCACACCAGGCCATTCAGTATCTGTTAGTTAAACTCTGTTAGTAAGTAACAAGTAGGTCACTGGAATTATTATTTTCATTTACATATGCTGCTCACTTAATAAGCAAACCACACATTAAAGTATAAATTTTTGAAGTTGAAATGTTTACTATTCTTAAATCTAAAAAATGTTCAATTTAATTAATAAGTTTAGTTCATATGATAATGATTACCCCATTGAATATTGAATATTTTATTACACTAAACAAACTTTTATTGTAAAATATGTTGTAACTAATTACACTACCGTCTTATTACCATTTAACTTTCAGTATTGAAATATGTAGATACCTTTGTAACGATCTTTAGTTGTTATTCATTTTCATGTCTAAATGTCTTTAGTTAGTTCTACTTCTTACGTATCATCTTGTTTATCGTATGAAGCATTTGATTCCTAGATAACACCTTAATGTCTTGATAAAAATAATCCACTTCAAAATAGTTGATTTTAGACTTTTTATATATCACCAAAATTCAGAATGCTATAAATCAAATCTAAATTAAAAGAAACTTACTTTTTAAAGCTAATTGTAGATGAAATAGCAGTGCACAGTGAGAGTAATTTAAGTGGTTCAGATGTCTAGGGTGGGTATTGTTTAAGGTATCCCTGGAGATCCTAGCCTAGTACACATTGACTAAACGAATACTTTAAGCCAACTTTAATCTAATGGAGATCTGATTGACTACAATAAATAATCCATTTATATAACTTACAGTTTCTTTGACTAGTAATAATCGAAAGGTTTGCAAGGTCTAGTTATAGTCTCTAATGTATAGCTTCAAGAATTCATGAAGTCCACCAAGATCACCCTTCATTTCTTCACAGAATAAATAAGGATTCAAATATATAAACCTATATGCCAGTGCCAGCTACATTTCTAGTCAGTTACTATATCACATTAGCACGACGGATTCAAATTTACGAGATTAACATCATGTAATTTAACAGGGATAAATGAAGCAAACGTATCTACGAAATAATAATGGATTACGATAATAAGTGAATACACATGAACAACTGTGACTGATTTCGAGCCACATTATCTAATGTTTCCAACCAATGACCGCGAGTGCCACGAGGACCATAATCAAGCAACTTGCATTAATCAACATAATTTAAACTAATAGTTAAAGTTTCCGCGAACAGATTCTATGTTTTGGTTTAGTCATATTAAATTGCGCTTCATTCTACTCCTACTCCAATCAGTATGGCTTAACGAAATGAGCGGTGGTTTGGCAAATGTAACGCATTTCCCAACTACCTCACTCGATGACGGTTCACAATCTCATTCACTAATTTGTCATTTCTTTTTCTATTACTCTGTATCTAGCTTCAATATTATTTACTGTCATGCCATGATATGTGGGCGATACTTAAACGACTTTTGTTATCAAATGTCTAAAATCTAAGCATAAATCTTTTATTTTCATGACGCACTTATGTTTTACAAGAAATAACTCAGTAAGTGTCAGCATTCTATAAGAACTTTTAAGTACATACGACTGTTAATATGCAACAAATCAATTCAAGAAAATCTAAGATAAAATATTGTATTAGTATACGATTAGCGCATAAATTTGAACAGACCGCCAATATTTTAATTAATAATAAATTTAAAATTTTACATTCTGTTTTTTTTATCGTTGCATAATAATAAATAATTCAAAATAGCTAATATAAAACAATAGGCAAGAATATTGAAATCGATTGAAATTTATTAATTTTCTTTTCTTTTTTATTAAATTAGTTATTGTTACATCGTGAAAAATCGGGCAATCACAATATATAGAAGACAGTGACCTCGATAGTACCAATCAGTGAACGCACACGTCTGCCCTGTGACTACTAGTCCCCAAGCCAGAATAAAGAATACAAGATAAGTAGACCAGCCACAAGACAGTCAGATTGTACTTCACTCATCTATTTATATACATACATAACCTGACCACGAAGTATACTAATAGGATGAATAACATTTACACAAAACGGAAACAATAATAATTGGGGTTTATTCGGGGTATAGATACTCGATTGATTGATTATAGTTTGTGATTGACAAAAGATACGATAACAGTTTATGAGTCTAATGAAAGGTTAAAGTGATGGGAACATGACAATAATAGATAATGAAATAATCGATATACGTATACTGAAAATAGATGAAACAGTTTTCTGAAAAAAACAGTTTGGGAAGTTAGTTGCCTTTCTTGAATCACCCCACATAACATTTAAGATATATTATATTACACAATAAATTGATATCTAACACCTTTTATCATTAACAACATTAAAATATCAGTAGATAAATCTGTATAGAAATATAAACATTTGAGATTAGTATATTACATTAAGATAATACTACATACATCATCATCATCATCAGCAACGTAGAACCGGGCACAAACGCCTGTAGGTTCAAGTTGCCATACCACAATAGCACTACGAGAATATTGAGGTAACGCATAGACAGAATACAAGAGAGAAGAGTAAGTAAAGATGTCCAGAAAATAAAAATAGAATTTAAGATCTAGATGGGGTTAAAGAGTGAATACACTTGCGCCACTGTGACCGGTTCTGAGCCATATCACCTAGTGTCTCCAGCCATTTGTTGCGATCATCACGCGGACCCCAACCAGGTAGTCTACATCTACCTACATGGCTTAGGCCAATAGTCAAGGTCTTCAAGGACTGATGCCATGTTTTGGTTTGGCCGCCCCTAACCTTCTTCCATCCTACTTCAGCCCTAGCTAACATCGCGCGACGGGGTAGACGGTGGTCGGGCATGCGCAATACATGTCCTAGCCATCTCAGTCGATGAAGGTTAATGATTTACCGTGCTTCCCAAGAACCTTTTGTCTAATTTCACTATTACTAGTCCGGTTATTCCATGGTATACGAGCGATGTTCCGAAGATTCCTATGGTCAAATATCTGGAGACGACGCATATCTTGAGTTTTCATGGCCCACGTTTCGTAGCCATATGTTAAGATGGCGCGGATTGCTGCGCAGTACACTCGGCCTTTCGTTGAGATACGGATATCTCGTCTGCGCCACAAGTGCCGTAGATTGGCAAATGCCAATCAAGCTTTCTGGATCCGCGCTGAGATTTCATCAGACACCGACCCACCAGGGGTAATGAGACTTCCGAGATAAGTGAAGCGATCAACGCATTCAATTACTTCACTCCCTATAAATAATTTGGGGGAAGAAGCAGACCAGTCCTGGAGTAACATTTTGCATTTGGGAGGGGAGAAGCGCATCCTAAATATGCCTGCATTGTTACTCAACGTGTTCAAGAGACCTTGAATGCTGTGTGCATCTTCACCAAATATGACTATATCATCTGCATATTCTAAGTCGATAAGAGAGTCTCCTGGAAGGAGACTAATCCCAGAGGACTTAAAAAAAGTGAGAGAGATATCTAACAGTACGTCTATGATGAAATTAAATAAAAATGGGGATAAGGGGCAACCCTGGTAATACTACATACATCTATTAGATAAAAGTAAATAAAAGATATTCAGTAAATAATGAATGAAAGTTTTCATTATCTTGATAAACATTGAAAGATTGTCTATTTCTTATTTCAGTGGTCTACAAAATGTCAAATTGTTAATTTCAGTTTAAGATATAAAACAGGGGAACTGAAACACTGTTGTAGAACTCTAGCGTCATAGATTATCTTGATTGGAAGTTTTACTTTTAATCCATTTTGATTTTCTTATGTTTGATTAGTATCGTAAAAAAAAGGTTACAATTTAACGTACTATATAAACAGATTACATATATTTTTGACATCAATAGACACTTACGGTTTATAACTTCGTGTAGATTATCTATTATTGTAACATTGGTCTTCATTTTTTTAATCGAACGTCTAAGAAAACAGTATACTACGTTTCATGGAATATTCAAAGTCTTGTAACATTATTAGGAATGTGGTTATAAGCAAAGATTGGAAATTTTATACGTTATTATATACAAACTACTAGTTTATTCATAAACTTCCTGTATATCTTCAGACAAGAAAAGACTTAACTACATTATAACATTTTAGCAAAGAGAACCTAACCAGAAATTGATGTTCATGAATTAACAGACTATTTACTGTTGTAAATGTGTTTTCTTTGCATTATACATCCATATGATTTTACAGAGACGTATAATATTTCTCATTTGTTTATATATTAATAGATTTTTTTAAGATGTATATAATGAAAAAGAGGAGGTTTTTTTTACTGAAATACTGTATGCTAATAGTTCCATATTGTTACATGTACATTGTTAATAATAATATAGTGAATAATGTTTAATATAAGCTGTCTGGATTATTAATTTGATGCTTCATAGACTAATGTTGTAGATTTTTGCTGTTTTCACTTTTTTATTATTTATAAAGAAGTAAACCATAGTATGTGTACATTACAGATTTAAATTTGTTAAGAATACGTTGAAGATTCTAGATCCCTTAAAGAAAAAAAAATTATAGAAACTCATTTTATTGTAATCTACTTCGTAAAGAAATGCAATTTTTTTTGGGGGGGGAGGAGGGTGTTAAAAGTGTCTGATATCAGCATATCGAAAGATCCGATTATTCTATTGGTTATTTATTTTGTTATAGTAAACTTAAAAGATGTTGTAGATAGGCTTGAAGTATACACTAAATATAGGTTTTTTTCCTTCATTTGTAAAATAAATCTTGAGCTTTTGGTTAGACGTCAATGAAATCAAAGTTAATAATCATTGTCTTAATGCACAAATAAACATTTAGTTTACTATTTATTGTAATCAATGTTATTCGAGGAGAAAAATGTTCCTAGTTGTCTATAATAACATTCTTAAGATAACTTTACCAAAGATAAGTACTGATTAACTATCGAAATAATTTTAATCGTGAATGAAAACATAGCAACTAAGTAAAAACTAAATGTGAATGACGATGGTAAACATCTACTTTAGTTTTAAACAATGTAACACACCATCCATATTCAATAGTAATGTAAAACTAGAAAGTACTGAACAGATGTTTTGTTCCGATATGTGAACACAGGATACTTCCACTTCTCAGCTTACTTATGACTCACTTTCATAAGTAATTTCAGACAGCTAATCAACATCTATGACTTATGAGATTCAACTATGTTGAGCATAAGACAGTTACTCATTAATATCATTCGCTGAAGTCATGTAATATATATGTAAAAATTCATACCAGTAGATAACAACTCATCTGGCTCTAGATCATACTTTCAATGTAATACCTTTTAGCAGTTAGTTTTGATCTTCCTCCCCCCACCCAATGGGATGATAGATTCATACTGCTTTATAGTCATCATCTATTCAAAAGAAACAGATATTCAATTTTCACTAGTTGACCAACTAAGGTCAATCTATGATATGAAATTTCAAATTATCATTATTATTCTTTAAATTAGAACTATAATGTATTCAGTATTTTTTTGTTTGTTTGTTTGTTATATTTCACCTATTTATGTCATAAAAATTATATGGATGAATAAATAAATAAATGAAAGTAATCAACCAAATCAATAAAATAAAATAATTGATTGATTAACTTACTAATATTAATATATTCGATTTAAAAATTGATCGACATACTAACAGACTACAAAAAAAAAAGTAGAAAAACAACAACACATTCATTTATTGTATAAATGAATGATTGACTAACAAACTGATTCACATTAATTCATTTACTCAATATACTTATATTGATGATCGACTGACAAACTATCTAACTAATTGATTAATTGTTTTACAAACATACACAAAATCAAGATAACATTACAAAGAATTATGTATAACTTATACTCAATGAATATCACGTGGGAGAAAATCTAATACTAATGGAATAATGTTAGAATGACAGTAACAATGACAATAACAAATAATAAAATAAAGTAACAATACTAGAAACAAACGTACAAAACAAAATCATTTCAGTGAAATAATAGTGAAATGAGTTATATATATAAATGTAGTCTCGAACTTGTATGCCAATAGATTTCTTCATCTGATTAGGAAACAACAATTATATATATATATATAACAAGTATGTCTACAATATGATGTGTGTGTGTGTGTAAATTTAATTTAATTTTTTCTAACAGCAACAATAAAACATCGAACTACACAAAATATAAGCTGTATGTGGAGAAAAAAAAACAACCGAAAAATACCTTCTATAAATAAAGTTTACATTCATATTTTGCCTTAAAATAGAATTTTTCTTTCTTTCTTTCTGAATTTTAAAAATTTCGGTCAATAGACGAACATAACAACTAAGTAAAATGATGTATGCTATAGAGAAATAAAATAAAAAAAGAAGAACAAACAAACAAATAAACAAACTACTTGAAATAAGAACTAATATGAACGAAACTGAAATAGAATAAAACTAGTGAAATGTAAACAAAAAAAAGAAAATAAATAGAAAAATATCATCAATAAAATGACTAATCAATTTTGTTATTACCATTAACTTTTCATTCATTTAACTTATTTGTAAATAAAATTAATGTTTTCATTTTTATCAGTAAATTATTTTGTTTTTCTTAAATGGTAAATGTAAGTGTGTATATTTTTTATTTAAATAAAATTGAGTCTAATGTAGAGTTAAGAAAAAGAAAAGAAAAAGAAGTTGAGAGAAAAAGGAAGAAAACAAAGAAAACATAAATAACAATTTAAAAATAAATCATTAATTAAATAAATAATCATTAAAATATGCTTTTTTTTTCTTTGTTTTGTTTTTATAAAATTGAAAGAAAATAAGTAAACAGATATATTTGTACATCAGAAGAAAAATAAAAAGTAGACTAATGAAAATGTAAAATGTTACTTTACAAATGATTTGTGTTATAAGGAGTTAAATAATTGAATATGCAAACAACTTCATTTATCTGAAAGATTTTATCATCTCTGATGAATCAATAACTGACAATATGACAATGTACTGAGCAGTAGTCTACTCTTCTTTAACTGATGAATTAAAAACTTGAGTTTTAAAAGTGTTATGATGATAAAAAGCTATTATGACTGAAAGGTACGACCAACTAATTGATGTAAACCTGTGCGGAAGAAATTACAGTGATAAACGGTAATGAGAGTGTCAAGTAGATGGCTACAGGTCTGCCTGATGCGCACTCAATCCCAGGAATATAGAGAACACAAGCTGAAGAATCAACTAAACAGAATCAAATTGTATTTCAAGCATTCCCTTCTATATACATAAAACCTAACCACTCAATTAACCGATTACGAAATAACATCAAAAAATAAGAAGGATGGTGGCTATGAATTGGGGTAACGTATGCACAACTAATTAACCACAGTTCATCAAAGGAAAATTATATACTAACAGGGAAAGGGGAACGTAACAATAACAAGAATAAAATATCCAGTTTGTATGCAACCAAAATAAATGAAATAGACTACCGAAAAACAATTCCGGGAGATAATTAATGTTCTTTAGGTGCCCGACATATCAAAAAGTAGAAGATATAAGAAGTCTCTAGCTCTTTGATCGTAGAAGTCTTTAAAATATCACTCGCATATCATAGAATAAGTGTAGGTAGTGCTGAAGTTAGATACACAGTACTAGGAAAACATGGCAAGTCAGTCGAAGAGGTCGTAAACCTTTATCGACTGAGATGTTTGGGACATCTGTGACATATACCCAACCACCGCCCACCTCGACCCGTAATGTTGGCTGGGATAGAATTAAGTTGGAAAAAAAGAAGAGGCGGCCAAACCAAGACATGACATCAGTCCATGTAGTTTTTGACTATTGGTTTGTGAAATGGTAAATGAAGACTACCAGGTTGAGGTCCGTGTGATAATTGCAATTAGTGGCTGGAGACACTGTGTGATTTGGGTTAGAATTGGTCACAGTGGTTCATGTGTATTCATTCATTATCGTATTCCATTATTATTTCACAGACACGTTTGTTTCATTTCACCCTGTTAAATTACATTGTGTTGCCAATCTCGAATCCGTCGTGTTAATATGGTATGCTAACTTGGACCTATCGGAAAATGTGCCAGATTTTACGTTATTCATAACTGACCAACTGAACAACCGGTGAATAAAGGATGAACAACTTACCTTTTGTTATATCTCGTACTTGATAACTTGACTAGCCGCAAAGCAATCTTAGCACTTGAACGCCTTGAACCCTCCTAGTCTCAAAATCAGAAGACAGAAGACGAGAAAACAGGAAACTGTATTCCAGTGAAATGGGAATTGAGACAAGTACAAAATATTCGTATATTTATAGTTTTCTGAAACAAATAAATCAGTATAATGGTCCATCCAATCAGAACTAAGAAGTCTCAACTGCCACCCAATCGGAACGCTTCACGTCGAGATTCTAGAAGGTTCTATCGATCAGTGATTGGACGGAATGTCTCCGGCTCCGTCAAGGGTTCTGGAGGCTTCGTTGAGGTTTCTGGGAGCCATCCCAACACCTGCCCTCTTCAAGGTTCTGTATGCATGATTTTCTACTTGGGTCAACTTGCAACCTTGTTACCGTGTTCCGCTTGCGGTCCATTACTCGTGGTGGCTTGGTTGTTTTGGCGTTGTATCTTCTGCGTTCCTTCTTACTAGGGCTCTTTGGGAAGGTGTCCACCAGCATTTGAAATGGCAGTCTGCCATGCGTTGTCACTGTTCCCCCATTCTTTCTCATTTGATTGACATGTCTCGTACACGTACCGAAATTTCCCCGAACTAAGTATAATATTTTTCCGATCCTCCGTTCGACGACACACGGCTCCCAGTTTCCGTTACCTCGAAATGATCTGATAAGAACTTTTTCACCCACTTGAAAACTACGAACAGTCGTCCGTTGATTTTCACCGTTGGATTTATCCGTTCTTTTGGGAGGCAGCATACTGTTAAAAATAGTCCGCACCTTCCTTCCGAACATACATTCTACTGGTGACTTTCCCTCTGGTACAGCAGGGTTTGGTGTAGCACGATAAGACATTAGAAATTTGTCAACAACTTGTATCGGGACGGCTCTTCCCCCTTTTATCAGAGCTCTTTTTAATGTATCAACGAATCTTTCAGCTTGGCCGTTGGAATGAGAATGGTACGGTGGAGGTCGCAATTGTGTAATTCCGTTTTCACTACAAAAACGCTTAAATGCGGACGACGCAAACTGGGTTCCATTATCGGTCACCAGGATCTCTGGGACGCCGAAATAGGAAAAAAATCTTGACAGTTTGCGAATTGTGGCATATGACGTCAAACTTGGCATGTGGTATACTTCCGGCCACTTTGTGAAAGCGTCCACAACAACTAAGTAATTTCTAGCTTGTATTGGACCACCGAAATAAGCATGTATTCTCCTCCAAGAGGTGTTTGGTTTCGGCCAAGGTTGCGTTTCGGCTTTAGCTGGACTCTTTGAAGCCTGTAGGCAGGACCAACAGCTGCGGCACTTCATTTCTATATCCCGATCCATTGACGACCAGTAGGCACAACTCCGAGTTAGTGACTTCATCATGCTAATTCCTCGGTGCCCGCTGTGAAATTGGTTTGGGACTTGCCGACGGAGGATTTAAGGGATAACAATACGGTGGCCAAACATGATGCATGAATCGACAATTGTCAGGGCGTCTCGCCGACGGAAGTACAGTAAAAGTTTGCCATGGAGTCGAGATGTTGGCTACTTATTGAGTATATAACAGCGTATGATCTTCATTGTTCTGTCTCTTTCGCTAGCTTCCTTAATGGCGTGGAAAGTAACCGGTAGTCCAGAAACCTCGTCTGTCAACACTGTGTGGACATCTTCCTCGGCTTCTATGTTAGCCACAAGTACATCCTCTTCTTGTTTTGTATGGGAGCCGATTAATCTTGAGAAGGCATCTGCTGACCAAAATCCTTCGTCGGTTGGTATTTTATCTTAAAATCGTAACCAGGCAGAGTAGTGGCCCATCGTTGCAGACGATTTGCTGTATAAACGGGAATGCCCTTTTGGGATACGAAAACTGCCAGTAGTGGTTTGTGGTCTGTCAATAATGTAAACGGTCGGCCAAATAGCATTTTGTGAAACCTTTTTACCACAAAGATAATAGAAAGGGCTTCCTTCTCTGTTTGACTATAGTTCCTCTCCGTTGCTGTTAATGATCGTGCTGCATTGGAAATCGCCTTCTCTGATCCATCTGGGTAAACATGTGAAATCACCGCACCAATTCCGTAGTTCGAAGCATCTGCTGCAACCATAATGGGTAGGGTTGGGTCATAGTGCGTTAGAAGTAAGTTCGATGATAGAAGTTGTTTGACTTCCGTAAACGCTTCCTGGCATTCTTCTGACCAGATCCATTTGGCATTTTTCGACAGTAGACAGTTCAGCGGGACTCGCAGGCGGTGTAGGTCTGGAAGAAATACACCATAATGACTGACCATCCGCAAGAAGGACCGTAGGGTTGGAACGTCTGTCGGCGGTGGCATCGTCTTAATAGCTTCAATGTTTTCCGGATCAGGTCTCCTTCCATCTTTATCCACTATAAATCCCAAGTAACGTACTTGCTGCAGATGAAAATCACACTTCTCGGCACGCAGTCGGAACCCAAAATCTCCAATTCATGTGAGCACTAAATCCAGTTTCTTTTCTAAATCGGCTTGATCTACACCCATTATGAGTATATCATCCAAATAAGCAGCAGTACTAGGAATGTCTTGTAGCATAGCCTCCATGATTTGTTGGAAGATTGATGGAGCTGTCTTTGCGCCAAATGGAAGTCTGTTATAACGAAACAATCCCTTGTGCGTATTTATAGTCAGGTATTGTTTGCATTCTTCAGCTGCTGGGATTTGTAGGTAAGCATCTGATAACTCCAATTTTGCGAAGTATCTTCCTCCATTCAACTTTGCAAATAATTGCTCTGGTAACGGCAACGGGTACTGATGGGCTTCTAATGCTTCATTTAGGCCGGTAGAAGAATCTGCACATAGTCGGATGTTTCCATTGGGCTTCTTAACGATCACTATTGGCGCTGCCCATTCGGAAAAGTTTACCGGCTCGATGACTCCACTTTCTTGAAGGCGAGCTAACTGATGCTCAACAGTAGGTAAAGCCGCATACGGCACTGGGCGTTTGGGACGGAATACTGGTGTGGCACCATGCTTGAGGACAAGCCGTGCATTTGCCTTATTACATTCTCCCAGTTCTTCTGCAAACACTCGGTGGTGTCTTTCTAAAACAATGTTAATCTCTTTCTCCGACACCTCAGGAGTCCTGACACGACTGCAGACATGATTAATCGAGTGGTCGGCCAGTTTCAGAGTTTCTATGAGGTCGAGTCCCAACAAATCTAATCCTGGACTCTCTGTGAGGTATACAGTTGCATTTGACTTTGCATTCCCCTTCGCAACTTCACAGAATACCTCTCCAACAATATTTAATTTACCTCCTGATGCACTGTGAGCTAGCTGAATTGTTGGGCACACTGGAAGTTTGCCAATATGCTTCCAAGTTGCTCGGCTTATAAGCGTTATGTCGGAGGCGGTGTCGAGCTGTAGACGAGTACGACGGCCGTTGACCTCTATGGTAACATATTTTCTCCAGCTGAAAGCTGTGTGCTAGTGTGAGCCACCATTATTTTGTTGGTTAATGCACGAGCTTTATATTTTCTGGAATAAAGTCTCGGTGGACGACGACGATGTAACTTCCCTTAACAGTAAGTCTCTTTGTATCCTTTACGATGGCACTTAATGCAACGATGGTCTTTGTATGGACAAAACTTCTTATAGTGCCATTCTCCACATGACCAGCATGGAGAAGGAGGTTGTAAGCCACATTGCTTTCGCACACTAGAATCTTTTCGCTCAGCTATTGCGTGAACGTACGGAGGACGACTACCATTCTCGACCATAGATGTATCGTGCTTCAAGTTCACCAACCTCTGGCATTCACTGGCGACTTCTTGGAGAGTGATGCTTGGACACTGTTCAATTTTTACTTAAAAAAATTCTGGTTCTGATGTCAGCATCTTCAGGTGATTGCAGACTGCATACAAATACCAAACATTTAAACTGGTTTTCTGTCATTAATGATAATTTAAATCGTTCACACTCACGATTCACTAAGCCTGCATGTTTCACCCAGTTGTCATCGCCTGCTTTTGATAATTTAAGGCATTGGTAGCGTATGTTGAATAAAGACGATTGTTCACCAAAGATTTGCGACAGAATCTTTATTGTTGCTTCGAAACTAAAATCTCTTGGGTTCTTTGGTAGGATGTAGTTAGTGTAGCGTTCATGTTCAGCCGTGCCAAGTTTTCGAAGTAGCATTCTGACTTTTGCGGTATCATCAATTTTTTCCAGGTCGACCTTCAGCAAGTCTTCGTACTTCTTAAGCCACGAATCAAATGTGATACCAGCTAACCCATCGAAATGAAAACCATTGGTAGAGTTCATGATTGAATCGGCGTGAGATGTGCATGAGTTTTCTGATAGCCCCTTCTGGGTAAGATTCATTTGCTGGGTTAAAGTTTCTAGTACACGTATCTGGAACTGTTCATAACGTTTTTCTTGGCGTTCCAGCAAGGCTTCAACTTGTTCAAAGGTAAATGACAATTTGATGAGTTCACCCCGTCGCCAGTGTTATATCTCATGCTTGATAACTTGACTAGCCGCAAAGCAATCTTAGCACTTGAACGCCTTGAACCCTCCTAGTCTCAAAATCAGAAGACAGAAGACGATAAAACAAGAAACTGTATTCCAGTGAAATGGGAAGTGAGACAAGTACAAAATATTCGTATATTTATAGTTTTCTGAAACAAATTATTCACTGTAATCATAAATGATAATAATCGTTCGCTATTTATAGAAAGTGCAGTATTATTTATATATTTAGTAATCGATTCCGTCAACAAAGTATCTATTTAACAATTTAAATCATATCGTTAGTTTTATTCAACTTATTGCAACATGAAAACAGTGTCGACCAGTTAACATGGAGGAGGACCCTATAATAAGTATAATAATTAGATATGGAGTGTTAAGCAGACACTGATCAATATAAATTGTTATCGTCATGTTCATAATCCTACTGATTTAGCTGATCACTTATATGTACAAGAACAATACGTATAAAAGAAAAAATTAGATCTTCATCAGGCTTTACTTTAATGATACAGAGATACTTATAGACTAACATGAAGAATGCTAAACTAACCTAGGTAATATATGTATAAGTCAATGATAATAATGATACAGATGAATTACATGAATAATCATTATACTTATCACTACTAGTACATTTGTTCTCACACTATCAATTTACGCTTAGAATTTATTATGGAGATTTGAGTAATCGATCTTTCTACTTGTCATTGTTTATTTATAAACTGCCTTGATTGGTTTACCATTTTTTCTATATTATCACATAAATACTACTGTTTATATTAGAGTAAAGTCTTACGATCCAAATAAAGACAATATTGTTAGCTATGATATATTCAAATCTACTTGATGGGAATTTTTAAGATTCCGGAATAACGCATATATATATAGTCAGTAATTTTGTCTGCCATATTATATTATCATACTTAGCTAGGACCTAAGTATTAACCCGACGAACGAAGTATGCGTTTATTCAAAGTACCTGAGTTAAAAACAGCATTGATGTATGTGGATGAATAGCTTTACAGAAATAAATAATAACATGATAACTATCATACATCTCATAAACTTAGTGTTTTTCTACTCATTTCTCAGTATATTACAATTAGAACTATTTTGCCTTCATCTATGACTTATACGTTGTAAAGAATATCAATTCGCTGGTTCATATCTGAATGTTGTATTTACCAGAATCAAAAATTTCCATTGATCTTATGTAGAAAGCATACCTAGGAAAATTTTAACACTTAATTTCGAACTGATTTCTGTATTAAACAGTGACAAAAGAAAACGATTAACCATCGAATATAACCTGTCATTCTAAACAATGATTGATCAGCTGACTTTCAACATTTGAATCTTTCCTATTAGTCACTTTAGTCGCTCCAGTAGTTTTACCCAACTTCTGCAACACAAAAACGACATGTTTAATTCAACCAAAAAAGGAAACTAAATACCTATTGATACATGCAATTCTCAAATGATTCCCAAATCTGTCATTTACTTTGAATTGTCCAAATTTCTGATGCAATCAGTAACTCATTTGCACAATGATATCTGTTTTACAGAGTACAAAGACTAAGTAATTCACTTCTTTTTTCCAATAAATTACTTACTAAAATGGCTCAGTGAAGACTATGCACAGTTCTAAAAAATAATATACCACTAGAAAACTGTTCTGACTTACTTAATTATACGCCTTAGGCAGTTTTTTCTTGCATAAGTCATCAGTTAACGATGGAAATCACTTTGAAATGCATAGAATCTCGAAAAATCCATCTGAGTTAGTGTTAAGGAAAGGTGAATAAACTGAAATGACTGAAATCGACACCAACTGTCGAGAGAGCAGAACCTATAATTCTAGCTTGGATTCGTTAGCTTATGGAAATATATTTCCTTCGTTCGACTTGGTAACTATTATTGTACCCTTATATTCTTAAATTACTGTACGATATTGATTGTTAACGGAGTAGTGAGCAATGACAAAATTGTGTAGTACTGTTAGCTGCTAACTGATTCTTATCAATTGAGCAGCATTATAGCCCCTAAACTAAATGACTCAACTTGGCATACAGTAAGTTGTTGATGTTAGGTGACGGAAGGCAGTTGAAATGACAACCTCGGCCGGGGTTTCGTGATATTTGGCACACATCAGTGAAGCGTATCTTCAATCCTGAGTAACGAGACTAAACTAGGTATTGTCAGGCTGTAAAGACACACTGCTAAAGAATCCAAAATGATGAGCTGTTCGCTGTTAACTGGCTTTAATTAATCACCCGAATCAAGATAAATCTCAAGACAAAAGGACAAGTAGACGTTTAATAATATATGCGGAACTATACTAAATGTTAAATATTTCAATTGCTAGATAAGAGTTGAATCAACACCTTTGAAGGAAGCACAGGCTCCTGTCAACTACTTTGTTGTCGTAGGAAGTTTACACAGATTACTCAACCTATAGTTTCATTAATGATTGATTTATCTAGACAATCATAGTAAATCATAAGGCAACAGAGAGCAATGAGCTATTTGAACTCGGTCAATGAATCGAACCCATACAAAGCGGTGAACTAGTTACCTTTGGACAGCCGAGTGGGTGTAGTGGTCTATGTTTTTAAAGATGATTGGTGATAATCATAAGCCGCTAACCTTTTCCAGAGATCTAATTTTGCTTAGCGAGGAATGGATGAAAACAATCTGATTGGTGCTGGACAGGATAAGCAACTGCAACATAACCATTGGGGCACATTATGGATGTTACTTCCGGTGTATTGTAGATTTCATAAATCTAATAAACAAAAACTCTGCAATTTCTACTAATTCTCTTTGACTTTACTACAGAACAACCGTCGCGTATTCAACAATTTAAGTTCTAATTGAAATAGGACATCAGTGGACTTGGAGTTGGATAAGTCAATAACTCACTTAACACTCTTATATTAAACAACACGAAATGTTACTACACAATTGAATGCACCGAATCTAGAATGCCCAAATAGTTCGAGCGAATCCCAGTCATATTTAAATAACTACGTAATATGGCGATTATCAAATACTTCATTAGACTGTACACAGAAACCATAATACACAACGCCCGAGTTGTCTCGAAACACAAACGCACACTGTTATTAGCAATTGTGGCTCGTCAACAATTTTTCATAACAACATTTATGTCAAAACACCCAAACCAAGTTCTAATTACAGTTCTATCTAACAAACACAGAATTATGCATGTTAAAGATGAGGAGAGGTCAACTGAACCATTGAGCTACTTGTAAGTGCGATAGTTAATTATAAATGCCTTAATAGTTCTAGTAAAAGATCAAGGACGAGTCAAAGGTGATACATACTAAGGACAACAAGGAATGCATAATAGATATACACAAGAT
This sequence comes from Schistosoma mekongi, assembly GCA_034768735.1. Lineage (NCBI taxonomy): Eukaryota > Metazoa > Platyhelminthes > Trematoda > Strigeidida > Schistosomatidae > Schistosoma > Schistosoma mekongi. The sequence continues at coordinate 9,601,102 of CM068307.1, read as the reverse complement.
AGTCATATTTTCTTAAACCAATGTATCTGCCTATCGATCAATCACATTTTGACCAAGACATGTTGGTATACATATAAATGGATTTCGGTCGAGAATTTCGTAGTGTTTGAACAAAAGGAATATTTCGTTACTAAGTAGCATAGGATTATACGCTTATTTTAATCATCTAATAAAATCAGGCTGTAGCATCCAGTAAGGGGGATATTCTTCAAGCTGTTAATCTGAAGATGCTGGTTATTAAATCCCTAAACGTGCAGACGGATTACGTAGGGTTACAAAGAGCAGCTTATTAGTATACAACCACCCAAGGAAAAAGTCAGTAGGCTATGTACTATCACACTACAAAATTAAGAAGTAGCATTTACACCACCGGAAAGATTATTATGTTGCTTACATGAAAAACACAGGAGGATAATGCAATGGCCATGTCAACGATAAGTACTTGATTTGAATGTGCTAATATAAAAATTTTATTGGAGGTTCTTCCAACTGGCGAACCTTAGACGAAACGGGTATCTTGAATTCGACCATTAAGCACAATCTAACTGCAATCAAACAAGTAATGTTAATGAAAACTACCTTAAACTCACTGAAAAAATAATAACATACATATCTCAAGAATTATGAGTCGTTTACAAGTATGAACAACTTTTTAAGTTCAAAGTAGGGGGGTTTTAGTATTTGGTTCGTAGAGAGGTTTAAAGAGAAACAAACTGTGGGGATTCGGTTATAAAAAATCGTTACCGTACCTAGTAGTCAGACTTTCATATTGTAATGACTCAAGTGGGGTTATATTGGTCATAATATCCGCTCCTATGTCAGGCATATCTATTAGAGGGGTAAAAAAGAAAACTAGGGGACTGAGGACGATTCCGGTGTGTAACGGAATCAAAGTATTCCTTTCAGACGACTAGCACCTGCAGGAATACTCTATCCCTGCAACAACGAAAACTTGGAAAAGGTCGATCTTCAAAAAAGCACATCTAGCCGTCTTTCACATCTCCTCAGATCCGATGATTATCAGTAAGAAGTGGGCACCTGGAAACCCCTCAAAGCTCCCATGTGACCTGCTTCTATCAGGTTTCCCTTGAGTGCTTGCGGTCACGCTCCCAGATTAAGTTCATAATTAACCCTGTCTCATTTTCAGATCCCTCACAAAGTATGCTTCTGTGGTCCTGAGCAATCGGAAGTAACAACCACATACTACCTCTGATTTCACTAAAGAACTGTTACGAAAAGTCGATTACGTCGAGAATCTTTAATCGATTAATTAAACAAATTTATGATGATTGTTAAATATAACAACAAAATATATCTCAAACGACGTGTTTCGAAGTAAATGTATACTATACAACAATCAAAAAGGAGAAACTGTCATGCTCAAGAAAGCAATAATAATTTTACTTATTTCATTCTACAAATCAATTAATATATATATATATATATATATATATATATATATATATATATATATATATAATTGTTGTTTCCTAACCAGATGAAGGAATCTATTGGCATACAAGTTCGAGACTACCTATTCGGTCACATAAATGTGTAAAGACGTCGTTCACGTAACAGATTTACGTATGTATATGTATAGAGAGATTGGAAGAAAATTGGAAAGGGGATACAGAATACGTAACAGAACTACAAGACAATGCAAATTATTTTTCTTTGGACAAAATGACGTAGTACATACGTACGTATGTAACAAGAGATATGTCATTAGACAAAATGAGACCGGATTTGACTTGTTGCAGGATAATAATGTTTTTAGATATATAATAAATAGTCGAATGGATATATATATACCATGAGATAAGAAACAAATTAATACACACACACGAACAAATTATTGACTGTAAAATGAATGAGTACTAGTTGATATATGATGAAAATCCTCCTATTTTTATAATTGCTAGCGTTGATATTGACAACAGTAATAATTACTTAGTATGTAAATGCAACTTGAAAAGGAAAAATACATATGAATATGTACGTAAACACGACACAAACAAAATGATACAGAAACAGCACTTAGTCGAAACAACAAAATGTATATTGTGTTAAGATAGAATTTTAGCAGTAAAAACAAGAGGAACATTGATTTCTATTCAAGGGCAATATGCTATAATAATGAGATTCCAGGGGCGGTGATTATATATACAATAGTAAAATGACTGTGTTGATGCTATGCTGTACGTGAACTGGCACAATACTGTGGTTAAATTTCTGTAAAAATTAGAGAGTTCCGAAGGTAAGGATGACGACGCACATAAATGCATATGTTATATAATATTACCCATTAATTAACAGGGTTTATTATATATTCCATAGTTCGGTGAACCGGTTGAATAAAATTTATATATTAAATCAACATTATTGAAGGTAAATGCAAAGATTCATAATAATAACTAACAGTATAAAGAAAGAATTGATGATGCCGCACACTATCGCCACCCTCCCCCCCCACTCCGTAGATTTATATTTTTATGGATATGACTACAATAATGTTGATACATAACTAGCAACACTGAAAACTAGTAATAATAATAATGACTGGAATATGATGGGACGAAAAGAATTCGTATGTAAAGAAATGAGAGCATATGTGCATACTCCTGACTTCAATGGATATAACGCAGGTCACCACCATGACCATCATCATCACAAGTGGTCAAAAATAATTACAAGCATTGAAGAGGGAGAAGTTACAGAGACTAACATAGAGAATACTAGTAATAACAATACTAGTACAAATACCACTATTAGTAAAAGTAAGAGTAACATAAATAAATGAGAACGAAGACATTAATAAATGATTCAGTTCATACCAGAGTGTATGCGATGCACACTATATGTAGATCATACAGAGAGATGGAAAAACGGTCATATCATTGAGATGAACCCCATTAGTTAGATCATTATTAAAAGATATAATAGCATTCTGCACATAAAAAAATTTAAGGAATGTTAAAATTTTATCGTTGAGAAGTGAAGATAACTTCATACAAGTTGGCACGTTTATCACCGGAACCAGTGACTACAAATTTATCATCCAAGGATATGTCGCACGTAAGGACTGATGCAGCTTCTTTCGTCTAGAGAGATTAAGAAAGATAAAGTATTATTATCAGTTAAAAATTCAGAGCAATATTCAGGATAAAAAATAGGGGAAATGTTAAAACACCTAGGCAAGAAGCAAAGTTATCATAATAGGAAATCGATTTAAATTTTCCTAATTATTTATACAAAGTTAAAGGATAGTTCATGAGGAAATCACTTGATGCGATTTCAACAAACATGAAACCTAGTGAGAATTTAAAGACGTGGTTCACTTAGTGATAATCAAACGCATAAAACAATTCATCTATTCAGTTAGTAAAAAAATACCTTGAGTGCAGAAAATTCTATTACCGAATACAGACGTATAATTTCTAGTATTATTACTAGATACTATTTAATTTATTCAAATCTATAGCGGTATTTTTCAGAAAGGTATATATCCTTCCAGTTGTTTATACAAGTGGGTAGTCATTTTGTATCGTTACAAAACTAGTAGTACATAAAAATCTATTAAATCTATCTGTATCTCTAGGCAGCAACCTTTTGTACTGACAACGAAGAGACAAGTAGCAAAATGTTACTTTTACAAGCATACTGTAACATTTAGAATGCAACGCAGATACTGGTGAGCATTGTCATCCATAGGCAATTTAGACGTAATGCAATAAACTATTTGAAAAAGAGAACATAACCAAACATTCTTCTTTTATTCGTATTTCTACTAGAAAAGAGTGTGTGCTTTTGCGAAAATATCAGTTAAATTTTGACGTGATATCTCATCATCAAAACAACACAAGTGGAACGGCAAAAATCGTCCGATAGAGGATATCAATTACATACATAGTCCGTATGTTAAATGAATTAATAATTCGGCTTACTCATTAAATTAGGAGGAGCTTTAAAATTCAGCGCTAATGGGTTATTATAAAGCCTTGAAGTAGTAAACTAGGAATAAGTGACCGATGGTAAGAAACGTTACGTGACTTCAATGGAACAAATTAACCTGCTCATCCTGAGTTTCAAAATTGTTTGATGTCTTAAATGACGACAATTCGTGATTTCTAAGTCTAGTTACTTTGCTATCGCTTATAATATTACTGCTTTGGTATATTTCGTTATTCCAGTGTGTGGCGAATCAGATTGATACATATACGTGCCACGTTGTTTATGACTCCCCAAAAAAATGAATCATTATCATAAATGACAACACTCTCTGTTAATCAATATCACTTTCATGATATCTCTAGAAGACAAATACTTTGATACGGACTACCTTTTATTACTCACTCAGAAAGATATGTAAAGGAAATGGATAATTATCTGATGATGAGAAAGTAGATAATAGGATGTAGAGCTTTATTTACTAGCGACATAGGAAGGTTTGCTTCACAAGTAAATACTACATGAATTTTAGGATACCCGGGGAAAATATTAGTACATATACAACATTAGTTACCAATCACAATAATTTAACTTTTAATGCATTTGCTTAGGTGCTGTGCATATTACAATCATCATCAATCACAAGCAACGTTAGTAACAAATATACTATACACCGGTTCAAGTTGACGCAACACGTCAACACAGAGGGATGAAGTTACTACACTAAACACCATAACAGAAATAGCAATAATAGTAGGGATGAGTTCACTAAAAAAATATTTTAAAATCTAGAGCTGGGCAAAGAATGTATGCATCTGTGCTATTATAACCCAACTTTACCAACCACTGATTACAGCTACCTTGAAGTTCTCAATGAGATAGTCTGGATACGTAACATGGCTCGGATCAGTGATCAATGACTTCATGGACGAATATCACTGCTCCTAGCTTTTTCCAATTTACTATAATTTAAACTCAGTACCCGAAATAGCAAGCGTTTGAGTAGAAAAATCAAAATCAGGATATACATTATCACCAAATCAGTGAAATGACTTACTTCGAGGAGACACGCACCATATGGAGTTCGCCATGCGTTAACTTGGTGATCTTTCCCTGTTGTCAGGAACCAGTCGGAATGATGTGCGAATCTTAAAGCTAGCACACAACTTTCATGATGAGTAAGACGGAAATGTTGCGGCTGGTTTGATGCAGTATGATGAGATATAGGGGAAGGATTTCCGCTACCACCGCCAGATTCTTCACGTGGAACAGGGAATGTCGAAACAGGTGGTCCATCTGGACCGATAGCTAGAACTTCAACTTCAGATGACTCTAAGCCCACTGCTAACCAACTTTCACTTGATGATGACTTATTACTTCCAATGACATAAGACTGAGGACTGACTGCGTCACGAGCACCTCCTCCCACGGCGCCACCGCCACCACTAGAAGTAGACTCTCCATCAACGGAAACTGGAGAAACTGATTCGGCTTGACGCCGCGTTGAAATCATATGTGAAGACAAACCAAGTGAGAAAACTTGGGATTTGAATTCAATGTGGTAAACATCTCTTGAAGGCTGAAAAGTAAAAGATGAATAGGGACTGTTAGTGATACATACACAATTTCAGAAAAGTAAAAATCAAACAGATTCTTGCTAATAAAGAACCTAACCAAAAATCAAGGGAAACAAGTCTACTATAAGTAACATGTAGCAGTGGAGGAGTTACTAAAACTAATTAAACTTAAAAACAGTGAAATCATATTTAATATATCAAACGTAGGGTGTTACCAAATGCCTTATGAGATAAAGTACTTTGTTAGTAGCTTAATGTGCACGATATCATATAAACTAATAAGTCAATTGCAACTTCAGATGTAAGAATCATATTGTTGGGATGGCTCCCAGAAACCTCAACGAAGCCTCTAGAACTCTTGAAGGAGCCAGAGACATTTCATCCAATCACTGATCGATAGAACCTTCTAGAATCTCGACGTGGAGTGTTCCGATTGGGTAGCAGTTGAGACTTCTTAATTCGGATTGGATGGACCATTATACTGATTTATTTGTTTCAGAAAACTATAAATATACGAATATTTTGTACTTGTCTCAATTCCCATTTCACTGGAATACAGTTTCCTGTTTTCTCGTCTTTTGTCTTCTGATTTTGAGACTAGGAGGGTTCAAGGCGTTCAAGTGCTAAGATTGCTTTGCGGCTAGTCAAGTTATCAAGTACGAGATATAGCATATATCTAAACTAAATTAATATGGTAAATTAATAAGATCAAAAAGGCATGCAATATAGGTCATATATAAAATGATCAACATCTGTTAAAGAAAAGTAAAAATCATAGATCACAAAGAAAGGAATTCATTTCTATTTACAAGGTATAAAAAAACAGGAAGATTGCAATATATTTAATGAAATTTCGACCCGGTCTATATAAATAACACAGAAAAGTTCATTGATAACGCTATGATGCATTGATAAGTAACAAAAAACAGCTACCCTTTATTATAAAACATGATATAAAATGACCATGTATCTATTTTTTTTAGATTTATTAAGGATGTGCAACACGGAAAACTGCTTTGATGACACTACTAATTATATAAGTCTTCAAATAAGGATATGGCCTTATTATCATGTGAACAGTATCAAATAGGAGTAACGTTATGAAAGTGGTGAATCAGTGTAAGCATCAATTGAGCATTTACAGTTTAACGTCGGCACGTCTAAAGAACAACAAATGACATCAAGAATAAAGGCAATCTATTAAGATCTACACTTCATATTTCTTCGTAATTTATTATTATCAATTTACGTACTAGGTAGTGAGATGTAATTAACTACTCGGTTGTCAAAACCCAAATAAGAGGGGGTGGGGTCTGAACTTCAGTGGCTAAGAATGAAACACCTCGGCCGCTAAAGTCTCCGCTACTAATGATTATAAATAAACTCTGAAAAATTATTTCACAATGGTTTTCAGGGAAACTTAATGATACATTATAGCTTCTTACAATATGAACAGTACAGTTCAATCATATTGCACAACCACACAGAGGAAATGAACCTTACTCAATTTTATGGTCAAATCAAGTAAAGACAGGTTTATCATCGAATTGAGAAGGTAAAGACCAAAAAAATGAAGCACGTGGAAAAGATCATAAACACGAAATTTCGATAGTTAATTTATAACATAAGCAAAGTATCAGAAGAATCTCATTCTACACTCATATGTGCATGCGAATAGACTACAAAGGACTGAAACACAGGATTGGTCAAAATATTGAGTAACCATACTGGATTGTGAATACACAAGTACACCGCTATTATTTGTATTCGCTTCTATAGTGTATTTGCACACACACACACACAATAAGATATGAACACGACAACAAAAATTAAACAGCAAACATTGAAAAGATACTAATTTCAATAATCTTACAGTGAAAAATATTTCCAAGGTTTATCAACAGGAGTATATATATATATATGTTCAGAAACAATTTAAGCATACGATGAATACGAATGATTTTAAGGGAAGAGACATAAGGAAGATAATAGTAGGTCATGAGAAATTTTATACAGAAAATCAAACTAGACTGAGATGAAATAACAGATCTGTGAGAATGTGGGGAAGCACTATAAAAGTGTACTTGAAGTGATAGCCCATTCCCATAAGGAATAATATAATAGGATAATCTCATTAAACGAAGAATAATCTGTTACAAGGTAAAATCAGGTACATATGTGAATTGGTTCAAGGTGACACATTTCAGTAGAATAGCAAAATGCACACCAAATTAGTGGGAATAGTTACATTAGTGGTAGCAAAGTGTGGATATATGGACTATGGTACAGCGAGAAAGAATTAGTTTGTGTAAGCGGAAGTATAAAATAACTTTAAGCTTACAATTCATTGTAGTCGACTCGGAACTGTCACAGTCTCCAGTCATCGGTAAAGACGATCGAGCTGACCAAACTAAGTAGCCCGCATCTACCAACACGACTAACAACAACAGTCGACGACTTCATTGATTGATGTTACGTTTTGATTTAGCTTCCCCTAACTTCCATTCTTCTACAACATCTATAAGCGTTGTCCATTGAGTCAGTGGGGTGGGTGGGCATGCGTAATATTGTATCTGACTTCATTATTATTTACTGAGTCTCAAAAACACGAGAGATGTTTAGAGGAGATATATACTTAAATATCACCCACGAATGTTATATACTTTTAATGGCCCCGTTTAGCATACAGAAAGTAAATCAGAATGGACTGCTGCGCAGTATACTCGCCCTTTAATTTGTAGGCGTCTCGCCTACTCTATTGACGACGCAAATCTGCAGAAGCTGGACAAACCTTTTGAATACGTGCTGAGATCTCGTAAAACACAAACTGCTCAGAGTTGATCAGACTTCCAGCATAAGTGAAGTAGTCGATGTGCTCAACTACTTCACTCTTCATCTTTAGTCCAGGCGTTGAAACAGACTGGTCCTAAAACAACAATTTGCATTTAGAGGGGTAAAAACTCACCCCGAACATGCTTGTATTGTAACTTGACGCTATCAAATGACTGTATTTTACCAATCTCCTTACTAAGCATGACTATGCCATCTGTGTCTTCTAAGCCAGTGAGTTAACTCCCTGATAGGAGGTCAGTCCCCGATAGTTTAGATGATAAGAGCAATATCCTCAGCCGTGATTCCACGATGAAATTTAAAAAAAGTGGGAATCGTAAACAGCCTTGGTTGACATCAAACGAGGTTGCAAGTTCACATGACAGTTCGTCACGAACTCTGACTAGACTACTAGTACTCGAGTAAGGAACCTTTACAAGGTAAATAATCTGTGTAGGTAAATTAGAAAGTAATTATTTATTTCTCTCATAGATTAGTTGGTAACAGCATTCACAGTTTTGATGTGTCATATTTAAATACAAATAAGAATGCCAAATAACTAAAAACAAATTCAAGATTCATCCTTTCATTAACAGCCAGAAATATATGGCATGGGGAGAAATAATGAGGGCTATTAAGCTTCTATGTCTGTTTGTAAAACAAATAGCAACAGGACAAAGTGAAACTGTTAATCCTTGAAACAAACATATGTACGTAACAATCGCATTCATAATATTACATACGTATTCGATATTGCTTGATTACACAAGAGCATAGAAAAATAAGAGGACAGACAATTAGAATAGGTATGATAGGGTAGGAAAGAATTTTAGAATTATTGGTTGGGTGAGAAAAAAAATACAAAAAGATAATTAAAATAATACTTTTTGTTTTCAAATAAAAACAAAGAAATACGAATAGTTTACGTAGACAAAAAAACATTTCAACAACGAAGGAAGAATAAATCCAGGAAAAGAATACCGATCGATAGATGGAAAAGTTCTTAAAAAAGTTTTTAATTAAACATAAACAACTTTAGATTAGCTACAAAATTGATAAGGCCCATGAAAAAGAATATACTAATAGAACAAATGAAATATTAAAGGAAAAATAACCAATATGCGGACAACAGACTAAAACCTAAAGTAAACTCCTATTATTAAATCAAGCTACCATTATATACTGATGTTGGGGTTAAAAAGACAGCCTAAAAACCATACAGCTTTATTGTAATAGTAATTCCTTTATTTAATTAAAATTTTACACTTAAGCATAGCATGGATCCATAAAAATGTGCACAATGAATTGTTATCAAATATTCATCATTAGTCACTTACATTTCCACGAATATCCCAACATCGAACTTTATGATCTAAACCACCTGTCCATAAGCGATTTCCGTCCCCAGTGATTTCAACGCATGATGTGCCATCAACATGACCATGAAACTGATGAACGATATTTTGATTATGTATATCCCAAACAGCGACTTGACCATCGGAGCAGCAACTAGAAGGAAAACATTTATGAAATGTCAAAAAATACAAGCAAATTCAAAAACTTCCATAACTGGAAAATAATATGTTTCATAATAATATGCTTAAGTTAATTTCTATTTGATAAATCAATATCATATAATGCAGAGGAAAAGTAAATTAAGGAAGGCTAGTTTTTAAAAAAATCAACGTTCTGGATATGTGTATCAAGTGTATTTGACAAAATGTTGGTAATGATTTATATGGATGACTGGATAATCAGTGATAACAGTTTCAGAAAGTCTGAACAATAAAAGACTAATCACATACTTCAATTTGACGTCGTGATAGGACTATAGGGATGATTAGTGCATGATGCTTCACATTTTATAATTACATTGATTGATAATAAGGTATCGGTAATTTGGGTTCTTTCCTGTCTATCCATCTCTTAAATTAAGCCTCTCAAAGCATAATCAAATCGAGAGGTAAGTTCCGACATTTAAATGCATTAGAAATGACAACTGGCATAGTGGGTCCTTTTTTCTAACGGTTAGCAGGATATTATTTTCGTTAATGAATACTCGGAACATATTTGCATCAGAGTACGATGAATGGTTTACTGTCAACTAATCAAAGCTAATGAACCATTGAGAAAGTGTGAGTTTTCCATGTAAATTTCATACAAACTAATGTATTCATTAACCAGACTTTGCTCATCTGTTATTCGAATTTAATCTACTGCCCAAGTTTTGTTCTGATTCCAGATCAAGTCAGTGAGGTTGTCGTGTCATAAAATATTACAGAAGGAACAATATAACACTAACATATAAACTTACAATCAATAAGGGCAAAAATCCAAAGATTCACTACTAAAGGAATACTGATTTTGGCAATTTCGTAAAACAGTAAGGTAACAATTGTGGCGAAACAACTTTTACTGTAAATGATTGACAAATAATTTTTTTAAAATTACCTGTAGGCCAGTTTTCCATCAAGCGACAGCGCAAGTGCATAACAAGCAGGTGCTTCAAACGTTAGTTCAGCTTTGCGTCGTCCTGGGCCATTTAAATCCCAAACAGTAAGTGCATTAGATTCACCACCAACAATAAGACCAGAAACATCCTAAAAATGTTAGGAATAAAAAAGGTCTCCAAATATAAAGAACTACATTTTACCAAACGTTTTGTCACTGACAATGATAAAACAAAGTTATCTCTTACCGGGAAAAGTTTGATAGATCTAACATAACTGTCGTAGCATAAACAGTCAAAAGTAGCAAGAGGAGTAACATCTCTATTAGCTAATGAACCATTCCCAGAGCTAGCGCTAATCGATGCAAGATCCCACAACTTGACGCTGCCACGAGCACCCGTATAAGCGAAGTGAGCGGGAGTAGAAGTGGCGTGATTTGAACCTGGAGAACCAACTGTAACACTGTCAGTATCACTGCCAGTATTGCGAGATCCAAGACAATCAGCCGAAGCCAACGAGGAAGCACGTCCTGCTGGACATGGACCAAAGTGACAGCACAAACGACATCACCATGAGGCAAACTAGCAAGGTGTTGAAGTCGACGAGGTAATCCATGAGCAGTAGTCGCTCCGGGAGCAGATGCTAATGCACATGGCCGAGTTTGTCCATTAGGTAATACAATGAATGAATACGCACCAGGACCTGATTGAACACTAAAACAAAAGACGACAATACATTTATGAATGAATAAAAACTAAGACAACAGCGTAATCTGTAAAAGTTTATGTTTAGAAGGATTCAAGAGTTTTCTAAAAAAAATACCACTTGCTTGAATAAAGACATGGTAAACAATAGAAAATCAGTGTGACTTAACTTACGGAATATATAGTTATGAAATAATGTTTACCTAGTATCTACCAAAACAGAGACATATTTTATATTTACACATATGTTTTATTTGGACTTTTGTTGATAAAATATATGAAGAACAACAAACTCAGCTAAATATAACACCAGTGTAAAACAAAGTGATTTATATTCATAAATGTACAGAGGTTTAAGCATCATTAAAGCTGTCTAACCAATGGTTTTACAAGTCCGTTTTTTGAAATAATCATATCAAACGGAAGACATCTCAAGTACACCAGTTATTTTTTTGTCATGAGAATTTTTACTGAGTACGCTCACATGAAATTGAATACCTTGAATTACAAACATATACGTTACCTTATCGACTTATACAGAACAAGACATGATTGTTAACCAATGTACAAGGTGAAGATTATAGTTGAAATGCACATTTATGCCAAATTGTAAGTGCTAATTTATGTTTACACATGAACACAAGAGTCTATTATTGGTATACACTAACATAGACTATTTCTAGCATGTTTTATGATAATATTGGTTGTCCCTTCAAACTGTGGAAGCTGATTCATAATTCAGAACTGGAAACTCAGTAATGAGAAGTTAACTAGCAAAGTACTTCTTTTTTACAGCTAGTGACTTAATAGACTAGCACCGTGTGGGGACTTGGGTGCCCATATCTTCTTTCCAGTTTAAAAGTATTCTAGTCAACACTATGCATTTAGGCAGGTAGTGATTGGGTATAAGTAGTAAATGTTCCAGTTACCGCAGTTGTTGATTTGCTGTTTTGTCTTACATCCGGGGTTTAACTACAGTTCACTCAGTGGTCCAAACATACACGAGTAATATCCCCCCTAACTTTTAAGGCCATATTTCATAGTTAAAAATTAAGAAAGAGAACTGCCGAACAATAGATTTTTCACTTATTTGGCATCTTGTTTATACTACAGGTAATGCAAGTTGGCAAAAGCCAAGTGAGCTTTCTAAATTCGTTGCGAAATTAGGCCAGATATTGACCTGCTAGGGTTAATACGACTTCAAAAATAAGTGAAGTAGTCGATGCGCACTATCGCCAGCGCAAGCGTATACAATATAAAGGAGGAATCTAAAGATCGCTAATACCGTGTTTGTAATTCACTAAAACTTACTTTTTAGATGATTGTTTCCACCGAGTTGAAGCTGGGACTTCGGACGCCTGAAAAATAGGAACGAAAAGACTAAACATCATGTACTAAACTGAAAACAGTAGGGTAATATGCAAGTGAATAAATTCGCTTCATATAGTAATTGAGAAGTGGAAATTATTTTAAATCACTCGAAAAGTACTTTAAGGTAATCACAGTGAACTTTACCAATGGATGCATTTTCTTTTAGTACTCATTACTCGACAGTACTGAATTAGATAAGTCCTTTGATATGATGTAACTCCGCCTGTAGCCCCCTAGGGTTGCTGCCGATCCCAACCCCCGAATAATGGAGGGCTGGGGCATGGGGTTAGCAACCCCCACCCCGTAAAACAACAAACTTGCTAAAAAAACGCTAACCAGTAAAAACCTTTATAACCATTTTTACTCCGCCTTGGGAGTTGGAAGGTGTGTTGTGACGCCTCATGGTGAAAGCCGAGTTTCTTGGGAAGCCAGGAGGTCGATGTCTCTTCTGACAACCAGAGCAACAATTAATATAGGTACATGGAATGTCCGCATGATGTGGGAGACAGGGAGAACCATGCAAATTGCAGAAGAAATGAAAAGATACAACCTGAAGATACTTGGAATAAGCGAAACGCATTGCAAGCTGGACAGCAACGGTTATCCTCGGGAAATGTGCCTTTGTACTCCGGCCAAGGAGAAGAAAACGCCCCATACACGCAAGGAGTAGAATAAGTGTGTCCCAAGATGCATGAAAGGCTCTTATAGGATGGGAACCTCATGGACCTAGGATCATCACAGCATCCTTTAAGACGAAGAAAAAAGGGATTACAATGAATGTCATCCAGTGCTACGCACCCACCAATGACAGCCACGAAGACGACAAAGACCAGTTCTATGCGAGGCTGCAGTCAATCATCGAGAAATGTTTAGCCAAGGACCTGACCATTCTAGTGGGGGACTTCGACGCCAAGGTTGGAGTGGACAACACCGGGAATGAAGACATCATGGGACAACATGGACTGGGAGAAAGGAACGATAACGGTGAGAGGTTTGTAAACTTATGGGCCTTCAACAAAATGATTATAGGTGGCACCATTTTCTCCCACAAACGTAGACACAAAACTACATGGGTTTCACCGGACCACATTACGGAGAACCAAATCGACTACATCTGCATCAATAAGAAGTTTAGAAGGACCATGGAAGATGTAAGAGCAAGGAGAGGAGCTGACATAGCTTCAGATCACCATTTGGTGGTGGCTAAAATAAAACTGAAGCTGAGGAAGAACTAGACAACTGGAGAAGCAGTTTTACATAAGTTTCAATACAGCCCCTCTCCGGGATACTAACAAACGCAACGAATTCAAAATAACTCTCAACAACAAGTTCCAGGCATTTCACGATCTACTAGAAAAAGATGGAACTAATATGGAGGAAAACTGGAAAGAGATTATGGAAACAATAACTTCAACATGTCAGGAGGTTTTGGGTCCCAAGAAACAACACCAAAAAGAATGGATTTCTGTTAGTACTCTGGACAAGATCCAAGAAAGGAGAAACAGAAAGATAGCGATTATTAACAGCCTGACAAGAACAGAGAAAGCCAAGGCACAGGCCGAATACACCGAAGTCAACAAGCAAGTGAAGAGGAGCATCAGGTCGGATAAACGGAAATTTGTTGAGGACCTAGCAATGACATGAAAAGCTGCAAGAGAAGGTACATGAGGCTCTTATACAACACAACGAAGAAGCTAGCTGGGAAATCAATAAGAAGTTTAGAAGGACCATGGAAGATGTAAGAGCAAGGAGAGGAGCTGACATAGCTTCAGATCACCATTTGGTGGTGGCTAAAATAAAACTGAAGCTGAGGAAGAACTAGACAACTGGAGAAGCAGTTTTACATAAGTTTCAATACAGCCCCTCTCCGGGATACTAACAAACGCAACGAATTCAAAATAACTCTCAACAACAAGTTCCAGGCATTTCACGATCTACTAGAAAAAGATGGAACTAATATGGAGGAAAACTGGAAAGAGATTATGGAAACAATAACTTCAACATGTCAGGAGGTTTTGGGTCCCAAGAAACAACACCAAAAAGAATGGATTTCTGTTAGTACTCTGGACAAGATCCAAGAAAGGAGAAACAGAAAGATAGCGATTATTAACAGCCTGACAAGAACAGAGAAAGCCAAGGCACAGGCCGAATACACCGAAGTCAACAAGCAAGTGAAGAGGAGCATCAGGTCGGATAAACGGAAATTTGTTGAGGACCTAGCAATGACATGAAAAAGCTGCAAGAGAAGGTAACATGAGGCTCTTATACAACACAACGAAGAAGCTAGCTGGGAAATTCAATAAGCCAGAACGGCCAATCAAGAACAAGGCTGGTAAACCAGTCACTGAAGTGCATGAACAATGGAACAGGTGAGTAGAACACTTCGAAGAACTCTTGAATAGACCAGCCCCACTGAACCCACCAGTCATCAAAGCAGCAGCCACAGACCTCCCTATAAGCACAGACCCACCAACAGTCGACGAAGTTAAAATGGCCATCAGACAGATCAAGAGTGGTAAGTCAGCAGAACCAGACAGCATACAAGCAAAGGCACTGAAGACGGATATAGAAGGAACTACAAAGATACTCCACATTCTCTTCAGGAAGATTTGGGAGGAAGAACAAGTTCCAGCAGACTGGAAAGAAGGGTATCTCATCAAGATACCAAAGAAAGGTGATCTCAGCAATTGTGAGAACCACAGAGGCATTACTCTACTTTCAACACCAAGAAAGGTCTTCAACAGAGTGTTGTTGAACAGAATAAAGGACCCAGTCGACGCCCAACTCCGAGATCAACAGACCGGACATCGTAAAGACCAATCGTGTACCAACTAAATCTCTACTCTACAGTTCATTGTTGAACAATCAGTTGAATGGAATTCACCACTTTACATCAACTTCCTCGACTATGAAAAAGCAATCGACAGTGTAGATAGGAGATCATTATGAAACCGTCTTCGATATTATGGCGTACCCGAAAAGATAGTCAACATCATACGAAATTCTTACGACGGACTACATTGTAAAATCGTGCATGGAGATCAGCTCACAGATTTATTCGAAGTGAAGACCGGTGTCAGACAAAGCTGCTTACCCATACTCTTCCTCTTCCTACTGGTCATCGACTGGATCATGAAGACTGCAACATCTGAAGACACTCTCGGAATACAATGGACAACATCGACGCAACTAGATGACTTGGACTTTGCAGATGACTTATCCCAAACACAGCAACAAATGCAGATGAAGACGGACAATGCAGCAGCAACCTCTGCAACCAGCAGTAGGCCTAAACATATACAAAGGGGAAAGCAAGATCCTTCAATACAAAACAACAAACACTGACCCAATTACACTTGACGGAGAAATTCTGGAAGACGTTGAAACGTTTACATATTTGGGCAGCATAATCAACAGACAAAGAGGGTCTGATTCGGATGTGAAGGCGCGAACTGGTAAGGCAAAGGCAGCATTTCTACGACTGAAAAACATCTGGAACTCAAACCAACTTTCAGTCAACAATAAAGTCAAAATTTTCAATACAAATGTGAAGACAGTTCTGTTGTATGGAGCTGAAACTTGGAGAACTACGAAAAGTATCCTTCAGAAGATACAGGTATTTATAAACAACTGTCTGCGTAAGATTATTCGGATTCGTTGGCCAGATACCATCAACAACAACCTTCTGTGGCAGAGAACTAATAAACTTCCAGCTGAGGAAGAAATTGGGAAAAGACGCTGGAGGGGGATAGGTCACACATTGAGGAAACCATCAAACTGTCACAAGACAAGCACTGACTTGGAATCCTAAAGTCCAAAGAAAAAGAGGAAGACCCAGGAACACATTGCGTCGGGAATTAGAAACAGACATGAAGAGAATGAACAGCACATGGGAAGAGCTAGGAAGGAAAGCCCAGGACAGAGTTGGTTGAAGAATGCTGGTGGGCGATCTATGCTCCATTTGGGGTAACAAACATTGATTGGATGTGTGAGTCATAAAAAGCAGAACTATAGAAATACCATAGACACTGGCAAAATAGATCGACAGCTATTTTATTAAACCGATTTTTCTCACCTATCCTTTAAAACTAAACTGAGTGTGATATTCATCTTATACCGAGCTATTTCAAATAGGACACAGTAACTATAAATAACGAGGTCTTTAATGTATCAAAAGGCCACAGTTTCAGCAGAAAACTGAGGATTTATCTTTGGAAAACTATTACTTAACTTCCTACAATACTCATCACGTAAGTAGTGGCAAACGAATGGAAAACACAAGGATAGGTAGCAAAAACGATTTTGTTACAAATGTGTACATTCTTGATATGTCAGTGCTAACCCTGACATTATAGATAGTAGAAGCGACTTAAACTTTTGCAAGTGGTTTAAACATGATTTTCAATAAGCTTTTGTGCAATAATGAATTAATCACCTAATAAGGTTAACAGAATCGAAAACTGGGAAATGTAACGAAATCACATGTGACAGGAAAGAAGCACGTGTTCATATTGTCAAAACACAATGAAAGCATGCTAAATTGGGGCTTTAAATATAAAATTATTTTCATGTTACACTCCCTGCAAAAATTCTGTACTTTTCTAGTTACAGAGATTCGTACAACTACCATCTATTCAACTAATCAGCAACTAGACTGAATTTGATAGCACATACAATAGACTCTTAACTAAAATAAGAATATGATGAACAGTAATCAGTTCTTCCTTTCTTTATTCGGTGTGCCTTTTGTAAACTGTGGAGGACTGGCTTAGTGATTAGGGTGTTCAACTTCAAACCACTAAGTTGTAACTTCTAGTTTAGTCCCACCTCCGGTTTGGGTAGCGAGGCAGTATCCATAACTAGTCAAAACACATAGTGCAGCTCAAAGCCGAGTATGTGAACTCGGACTTGGTAAATAAGTCATATCAATGTGAACTAACTGAAATGCTGATTCGAAAAACAAAAACATTGCGACACCCAATCACCACTAATGATGAGGAACGATTACCGCATACTCTTTTAAAAGAAAGTTTGAGAACATCTGCCTATTGCGTCCGAAGTATTCACACAAATTGAAGAAAACTTTCTTTCTTGTACTACAATCAATGAGCGTTACAGTATAAAACACAAATAACTATATCTCGAAAACTATTTCCGTTGTAAGTCATGTTAAAGTAAAAGATTATTACTTTGTACAATATAATATTATAAAGCTTCTGAGAATTAGGTGTAGAATAAAAAAACGGTTAAGACAAAACACTGCCGAGTTTAAATAAAAAAACTTAGTTGTAATAGATTTTGTAAGTAGTTGTAGTGTAACTATAGTGTAAATAATACCTTTATTGAGAAACAGATGTATTAAGAGTCGAAAGTAAAGAATAATGAAGCTCTTGGAGAGTAACTGCGTAAAGTTAGGTGGACGTTGATTATAAGTACAGAAATGTATAATGGCAAGTGAATCAAGGTAGCTAGCAAGCCAACATGAAATTGAAACTGGTAAGTAATAGCAAAAGAGTATTGCAACCTGTAATCTGATATACTATTCGATGGAATCTATGACTGATTGGTAATAAATCATGGAACGACTGACGTTGAATAGTATAACGTCCTTAGAGAAATAAGACAAAATTATCTGAAGGATTACTAACTCAGTATGAAATCCCAAATCTTCATCTCGTAAAACAGTCGTTAACAGAAGTCAACGATAAAAAATTGAAAGGAAAGTTACTAACAAATTAATCAGATCGTCATTATCATTTCTGAACACACAACTCAACAGATGATAAACAATAACTAGAGATAAACTAGGATACCTTAATTATGGTTATTAAGCTATGGAAATTAAAATATAAAAATAACAAAAACAGGAAATATGTTAAAAAACAGGATTCCGAATAAAAGTGCATCGGTTCTAGTAGTCACATTATACAACGCAGGAAATCAAAAGAAATATTAAAGGCATGAAAACGCACCTGAGACGGACGTCCAGAGTTCGGGTTGGAAGTACCAACTGCAGGTGCACTAGAAGTTGTTGGATAGGTAGTGCTGTGTCCAGAACTAAGCTGTGGACTAAGATCTAGAAAAGATTAAGAGACCGTAACAAATGCTTATTAGTTGTAGAATACAGTATCACCGCATGAAGAATTGCTTAAAAAAGTACCATAAAGGCATGTGGTGGATAAATTTAAGAGATACTGATCCCTGCCAACTCATGACAACTCTTGACGAGTTCCAACATGGCTGTAACAGGTAGTAGTATTAAGATGCATGGTACTCCAGAATGAACGATATACTTGAGTGAATATTTGGTCTTACCGATTCACTAATGTTAACAGTAATGATTATCAGTCTGTAGTCTTGGGTCTTTGATGCGAGTCTATGGGTCATTCAAATGACACTTTCTGTAAACAAACTGTTGACAAAAATAAAACCAAACAATGGCAAATTACCAATTAAGCATTAAGACTGACATTTATCTTCAGATTTAAGCATCAGACAACCTTTTTAACTGTCACTATGAGGCAACTAACAATCAAAATTATCATCTAAGTGCCTCATTTTATAAGTAAATCAATAGCTTATATAAGCCAGGTACTACGTACGTCGTTCATCAATAAGTGATTAGCTCAATAATGTCGTATACTTGACAAAATCAGGCTATGAATCGACAAATATAACACAGATGATAGTCACATCAAAGTAAATACCACTTCATACACTAATGTATGGGTGTCTGGGGTACATTCTAATCTGTAACTTAGCAGAAATTTCAGTGACCCTATATTTCTGGAGAAAATCCAACATATCCACTGATCTTTAGAAACGAAATCTAACAAACTTATTTCTATAAATTCCGCACTAGAACATTCTAAGCAACAATTAATTACGCGGACATATTCATAGGACTCAACAAGACTCACTGAGAGGCTGGCGGCTGCTTCCACTTCGGCGACCGGAACCCCCAGGATTTGAACTTCTTTCCTGTTACAACAAAATATGAAAATATAGTAACCCACCAAACAATGAAAACGTTCAGTGATATATATATATATATATATATATATATATATGTATATTAGATACCTTCGTATGAAAGTATGGTGAACGATTTTAATTACGTAGAAACTAGATAAAAGTACACTATGGATTATAATGTGAACGATTACGCGAGTTCTTATCTTAATATGCTGCATAATAAACCATTCCTTACAAGAGAAGTTCAAATAGTTTGATAAAGAAAAACAAAACTTAATGTTAAGCATAGTAACAAAAATTATTCAAAACTAAAAGAATTCACTTTTACAATTAGACCATCGAATAAATTACCACTGAGTTATGATACTACTAAGGAAACGAACTGCATATATCCGTATTTCATTTGTAATTTACACGAAGTTTTTTCGACAACTACAGGAACTAGATGGGGTTGTGTGCTAAGTGGAATCAAAGCTCTGGCAATAGGATTTGCTAGTATTATGATGAACTAAAGTTGGGAGTTGATGTTTGGTCAAAAAGAGAGATGTTATAATAATACAACTTTTCCATTAGTATAAGCGATAACGTATAAAAATGATAAACTGCAACTCAATAACCAGCATAAAAGGTTGTTTTGGCTCCTGTTAGACAAAAATGGCTAAAAAGAGATCCAAAAGTGTTACGATAGTCGTTAAAAAATGCTTCAACCAATAAAACCTTCGCCAAGTGCTCAAATCTAAAGGCACGTAATAAAAGTTAGCTGTAACTAAATGAATAAACATAACTTACTGGGATAGTGCGCATATCTTCACTCATCCTCCAATTACCGTTTTCGTGACCGCCATCCTATAGAATAGAAAGTATGCACGTAATACTTTTGAAATGCATTGTGTCAATTTATTTACTGGCAATCTGAAGTATATACATCATCACACATTTTAAATCAGTTTACTTAAATACCAGCGAAATATTTTCTCGCCCCAATAACTAAGAAAGAAACTATGCCTCATGAGAATAAAGCATCAAATTTACTGAACATATCTTTCACTAACCACGTTAATCGCCATACCACCGATATAGGAACTCCAAAGATAGTGACATTTTATCACCCATCCTTTTAATGAAGTGTTTGCCATAATAAACAAGAACAGAAACTATGACGACAAAATTGTAGGTTTCCTTAAACATTCAGATACTTTAGTCAAGTTAGAACCTTAAATTTGGTAGCCCATAAATTTATTTAAAATCTTAATGCAACCAAGATCATTGCACCTTTCATTTGCTGTTCCCGGTAAGAGTTTAAATGAAAACCGACTGCCTTGGTACATGAAAAATTCAGATAAACTTCGATAGATTTGAAAGTGATTGAAAAAGATCTGGACGAGAATAATTTGTCTAGTATATATCCCCGAACATTTCTCTGCAAGAATTGCTAAATTGGAGAAAATGATCTAGAAAAGAGAACATGCATGTGGTTATATATAGTGAGTTGTTCGAATGTTGCTATTGTTTGAATTTGATGTGCAACTGATGGGCTTAGAGAACGCCATAACGGAAAATGTTATATTGCTTCCAGTGTAAAAAACCAAAGAAACGCCTTCTTATGGATTTATAAAACACCATTTCACGTAAATAAAATAAGGCCATGATTAGCAGCTTAAATAAACGGTACTTGATAATAATATATAATGAAGGCGGAGAACACGGTAAGGGACTGATCAATGCATAGAAACCACAACAGAAGCCAGTGAAATTATATGAAGAATGCATGACACCAGAATTACTTGACTGATTGCCAGATCCTTAAGTACCAGCTGCGGATGAACTATTAAAATACCTAACATTTAACGCTAGGATTAACACAGGTAACCAAGCCTTCTGTCTTAATCGGACTGAAACTGATAGGAACAATACAGATTGACATACTTAAATGCATCTAATGCACCCGCTAAATGTAAGTAAACAAAAACAGTCAGGAAATGGAACTTTAGAGAGTTACCAATAGATTACAGTTTAATTTTTTTTATTACTCTACCTTTAATGGACATAACAACTTACTTTTGGTTCGTTAAGCTTGCGTCTCTTTTCGTCCATAACCGAACCACTTGATGGGGTTGAGCTATTGAGACCCAAATTCCCGCCAGGTGTAGGCGTCGTAGGAGGGGGAAGTAGTAAGGGATTAGCCAGTGCAGATAGACCAGAATGAGGAAGGCCGGCGAAACTAGATCCTAACTGCATACCACCTGAGTTACTTGATCGACCTCCAGAACCCCCAGTATCATCTGTGGATGAGCTGCGACATGGCTGCTGAGAGATCGGTGGGATAGATGACGGAGGCCTACCAATATCTCCACTCCCCAGACCCGCGCTTAATGGGAATGCGCCTGGAAATCCAGGAAATTCATTACAACCACCTAGTAAACCAGTGATTGGATTTGGTGGGGGAGGGACTAAACATGGACCGTTGCCTAACGAACGGTTGGATAACAAAAAGCTACCTGCAGCCGCTGCAGCGGCAGCAGCAGCACGCTGTTAGTAAAAAACGAAAAACGAGTACATTTACGCGTGACTGAATACCGGTTGTTAGTAATTATGGGAAAAATTAAGAAGCTCAAACTGTAAACTCAAATAAACCACTATACACTTATTATTGAAATAATATTTGAGATCAATCACATGAGACGTCTGTTTTGTGATAAAACTATATGTAGTGAAAAACCGACAAATGAGATTACCTCAAAATGTTAATAACCTTTAATATCAACTTATGTTCATTTTTTAACACTTACCCAACCTTTCCGTTCTATTTCATATATCCTCAAAGCTATGATAACGACAAGTACAGTAGCTGAATGCTAGGAGAGGTGTGACACTCAACGTATGGTGAACTGTTGTAGCCTGCGTTGATCTGGTATAGCTCCAATGCCGCGATGATATCAGTGTGGCTACAGAGTTATGTAATTCTATGATGAAAACAGCTGTGAAGTAATCTCTTTTAATTTATGTACATCTAGAAGCTAAACTGCGTCAAAATGTATACTTATATACTTGCATGTTTCAGTACTAACACTGAAACGATTGGTTTTACTAGCCGAATGGCTGCTGAAATCAATATTACCCATCTGCTGATATGCTGTATTGGGTGACATTATCACTCTCATTACTTGATACCACCTATCTTGGTATGTATGTATGTATGTATGTATGTATGTATAATCAACATAAAACCTGGCACATGTGTACATCGGTTCAAGTTGCTACACCTCTATGTCACCGCAAGATTAACGTCACCACTATTAGCAGAAGTTACTTCAATAAAATAAAATAATAATAGTAACAAGAAGTGTGAACATATAGAATATAGTTCAGGAAGCGTAGAAAGAAAGTTAAAGCTCATGGTTCAAGGGAGGACAATGAGTGAATACATCTGGACCATTGTGACCGATTCTGGGCCATGTCACTCAAAGTTTCTAGCCACTGGTTACGGTAATCGCGAGGACCCCATCCAAGAAGTCTGCAGCTACCAACACGACTCAAATCGGCAGTCAGTGATTTCATGGGCTGATGTCGTGTTTCGTTTGGCTTCCTCTAACTCTCTTCCATTCTATCCCTATATCAGCCAACAATGCGAGTCGAGGAGGACGGTGGTTAGGCATACGCAACACATGTCCAAAACCACCTCAGTCGATGAAGATTCATAACCTTATCGACTGATTCACCATATTTGCCTAACACCCGTCGTCTAACCTCGCTATTACTTACTCGGTGATTCCAGCCAACGTGAGCGATGTTTGGTAGACATCGATGGTCGAAAACTAATAACCCTCGAGTGTCATCTACCCTTAATGGTCACGTCTCACACCCATACAGTAAGACAGAGAGAACTGTTGAGCAGTACACTCCTTTTCGTTGAGACGAATATCTCGTCTACGCCATAGGTGACGTAAGTTGGCAAAATCCAAACGAGCTTTTTGAATTCGTACTGAGATTTCGTCAGAGACTAACCCATTAGGGCTAATCAGACTTCCAAGATAAGTGAAGTGGTCGACGTGCTCAACTACTTCACTCCCTATCTTTAGTTCAGGTGTTGACGAAAACCAGTCCTGGAGCAATAGTTGGCATTTAGAGGGGGAGAAACGCATTCCGAAAATGCTTGCACTCGAGCTTATTGCTGTTAAAAGTTTCTGCATCTTATCAGCGTCTTCGCCAAACAGGACTATATCGTCAGCATATTCTAAGTCAATAAGTGGATTTCCTGGTAGGAGATCAATTCCTGAAAACTAAGACGATGAAAGTGTAATTTCCAACAGTATGTCAACTATGAAATTAAACAAAAATGGGGAAAGTGAGCAGCCTTGATGAATACCACTTGAGGTTGAAAGTTCAGATGACAGTTCGCCGTATGCTCTAACACGACTAATAGTGTTTGAGAAAGAGCCTTAACAAGTTTTATGTACTTTTGGGGCACACCTTTCAATGAAAGACACTGCTATAGAACTTCATGGTCTACAGAGTCAAATGCCGCTTTCAAGTCAAGGAAAACCACTATTGTCAGCCGCCGAAAAGTATGTCTGTGTTCTAAAATCTGACGAACGGTGAATATCTGGTCTATACAACCGCGACCACGTCTGAAACCAGCCTGATTTTCTCGTATTTGTAGATCACGAGTTGCAGTTAAGCGTCTGATGATAATCATAGAAGCTAGTATTTTAGACACTATATTAATCAAACTAATTCCTCTACGGTTATCGCAGGACGACTTTGATCCTTTCTTATATACTGGGACGATTAACGATTGACACCAGTCAGACGAAATAATGCCAAGTTCCCAAACCTTAGTCAAAACATCAGTTAGTCTGGTTATCAAAGTAGGATTACCATCCTTAAAGACCTCTGGGGATAATCCATCTGGACCCGTTGCTTTACCTCGCCTTAGATTAGCTATAGCTTTTCCGACTTCGACAAAAGTTAGGGGACCTAAGTCGACTTGGTATAAACCAATATGAAGCACTTATATATAAAACGACAATCAAAGGAAACACAATAGATTGTTTTAGTACCGATGAAAAACGGCAGGACCGAGTTGTAATGCTCCTAAAAAGCTAGTCACTTATGGACAAAGTAGAACATAGCAAATGTGTGCATAGGTCCAGGTTGCAATACCACGTTAAAACGAGATCAAATTTATGAGATTAACACCACGATAGAAAACAACAGGAAAGAATAAAGAGATGTGCACTAAAGAATAGTGGGACTTACAATATAGAAGATAATGAATGGATATACATACGTCACTGTGATCGATTTTCACCTGTCACCCAGTTTCCAGTTACTGATTGCGATTGCCATGCGGACCCCAACTAGGCGGTTTACCAACACGGTTTGGGCAAACAGACAAAGACATCATAAATTGATGTCATGTCTATGTTTGGCCACCCAGAGGCTTTTTCATCCTACCTCTATGCCAGCCAACATCGTGTATAGAAGTAGACAGTGGTCGGGTATACGTAATGTATATCCCTACCACCTGAGTCGATGAAGGTTCACAACTTCATTCACTGATTCACCATCTTTTCCTAGTGCTCGGTATCTAATTCCAATATTGCTTAATCCGTCATTCCATGTGTGGGCGATACTTGGAAGACTGTTATCGAGAACCTGAAACCTATGCATACCTTCCATTTTCACTTGGCCTTTCGTTGAGACAGATATCTTGCCCATGACATAAATGGGAGTTGGCAAGAGCCAAGCGAGTTTTATGAATCTTATCTGTGATATTGTCAAACACATACCCATCAAGAGTGATGAGACTTCCGAGATAGGTGATCAACAGACTCAACTACTTAACTTATTATGACCAATCTACGTAATGACATAGAGCGACTTTGAAGTAACATTTTGCATTTGGAAGGAAACATCCTAATTATGCCTGCACTGTTACGCAAGATGTTCATGAGACTGCATTTCCATTTAACGAATAGAGCTATATCCTCTTCAAATTATAAGGTCAATTCCTGATAATTTTCAGGAAAGTGCAACTTCTAGCTGAACATTTATGACAAAATAAAAAGGGTACAAGTGAAAACAAGAACAATTGCCACTTGAAGTTAACATTTCTGATGATAGTTCGGTATAAGCCCACTCTTTCATAAGGACAGTGCGCTACTGAGGTACCCCTTTTAACGATGAACACTGTTACAGAACCATAGTCTACAGAGTCAAAAGCTCCTTCCAAGTAAAAGAATTCCACGTTAGTAAGTGTGCTTGTTCTAGAAGCCGAATGTTTGATCAGTCAATTCTCATACAAATCTGGAAGTAGCCTGGTTTTCTTGGGTTTGCTGCTTCTAAGCATCAGATGATTACGGAGAGTAATAACTTTGTCAAAGTGATCCCTCGGTGATTATCATGCGACATCTACCAATAATTTTATGTATTTTCCAACTGAACATAGAGAAATTGGCCGGACTTACGTTGACCTAACAAGAGCCATGCCACTTGTGGTAGCTGAACGACGTGTGGACAGCAACATTACCCTGTTTAGAAAAGTTAACATCGACTCATTGTATTTACATAAGACTAAGCTAATAAAAAGTTTCTAGACGTCTCCCCCCCCCCCAAGTTTCCTTATACGATCAATAGTAGGAAAAGTCCACTCCCTACCAAATGCTTCCATTCTGCTACAAAATCACAACAAATGACAGGTAAGTCCTGCTCACTGCCTTTACGCAACAGGTGTTGTCTATAAAGTGAGAGGAAGAAAGCGAACGTCTGGCTTTTGAAGTGGACTGGTGAGTGCGTGGTTTGATCCAAAGTTGGGGAACCTCGGTCATAAACCAGTGGTGCACATGGTCTCCAGAAACAGTAAAAGAACTGTCTTACAAATACATTTTGGTCAAGTGCTGCCATAGGACTCCACCTTAAGACGACGTCTCATTGCCTTGTAGGTCAGAGCATTACATCAAGGGTTACGAGAATGATCTCGTAAATAAACTATTTGCTTTGACTTGAAAGTCCAGGAAGAATCCCAGCCGACATAATGTTTCGTGTCCATTTTTACCAAAATTATTTGTTAAATAAACAAGTAAACGAAAATAACATGGTTATCAAGTGTGCATTAGTCACTAGGCATGAAGCTTACTTGCTTGTCTTCGTTACTCATTAACTTTTCAGCTTCACGTCCTAAAGGAGATATCCTCGAACCAGAAGACTGTAGCATTAGAGCCCCTGGTCCAACAGACGCCGCACCAGCAGCCGACATTAAGCCATTTAACAGTGCTGCTGAAACTGATGGGTTACCAGATGGAGAAAGAGACGGAAGCAAACTAGATGCCTGTGCGTTTGCTGATCCTGATTGAAGAGACCCAGGGGTGCTAGACGAAGTACTGCCAGCAGAATGGTTAGAGGTTAAATTAGAAGCATGTAGACCGGGAACACCTGGATTAGCACCTCCAATAACAGACAGCTGCTACAAAAATGCGTTAATCCTGACAACGTATACCTTGTATGCTTCAAACTGC
This sequence comes from Schistosoma mekongi, assembly GCA_034768735.1. Lineage (NCBI taxonomy): Eukaryota > Metazoa > Platyhelminthes > Trematoda > Strigeidida > Schistosomatidae > Schistosoma > Schistosoma mekongi. The sequence goes on along the minus strand of CM068307.1, from coordinate 9,573,731 downwards.
TCTAGTGGTAATCCCATATTATTCCCGTTAAAGAACTTCGACGACTTCACATCTTCTATTTGTGCCTTAATGCAAAGTAAAATTTGGACACTGAATAACCTACAGCCAAGACTGAGTTTAATTCCTGCATTGTCACCTGTTTGGCCCTCTCGACAGCCGACAGAACTTGAGACTGGTGCTACGAATTTTCAGCACACAATAAAATTCTTACCTCTTGTGACAGGAATGGTAACACTTGAGTCAGAATAGCACTTAGCCTCTTAGCTATTTCCATCTAACGGAAGTTACTGGGATAGTGATGACTTACTTGTCTGTGCATTTCTAGGTTCAAACCATTAGCCATCTCATAATACATCACACAAATTCGTTGCATATCAGTTCGCTCACTAAGAAGCTTTTCTCTTTCGAGCTGCAGCCTGAAAAGCAATTATGGCAATAAATAATCATACGAATGGTTTTGCTGCTGTATACAGGTGAACTCTTCTTTAATCCTATCACAAGTTTCAACTACAGTAAACTTGCATGGACCTACTGGCCCAGAGGGCCCCTGTAAAAATATGTGTAAAACAGGAATACAAATAGGAAGAAAGAATGCTGTTTGAAAAAAACTCACAGGTGGCCTGCTAGGGAACATAAGGCTTTGAGGAGAGACAAAAGTCTCAATAAGGAGAAACCCACGACCCAAACAATAGACACACAGATGAAAAGGTGGATTCAAACAAGATGTGTGAAATCTTGTCCTTCAATGTTCCATATACTGCTATCAGGCGCATTCATTCTCTACTATGCAGATTGTATTTGATGATAAAAGTTACTTTGTTAATCTGCTACTTCGTATTTAGTTATCTTCAAACTTCAAACTTTACTATGTTGAATTTCAAACACATGTGAACGTAATAGAAAAAGCTTTCACTTCATAAGCATCCGCGTTTCTTTACAAAGATCACTATTTCTACCTGGTACAGACCTAGGCACATAAAAGTGTATAGATAACAGAAGTGTTAGCAGGCTTACAAAAGAATTCTGAATCTCTAAGATTAAATCGTGTTCTTCAACTAGTGGGGAATTTTAGGATTTGACCCTTCTTAGTGAAGATACTTTGTGCAGAGAGTCCAGTCTACTGTGTTGCACCTCCAGTTTTTGGGTGTTTCCTCAAAGATAAGTGCTCGAATTCGTTCTAAATGGATTTCATAATAGGTGCCCAGGAGTGTTTAGGATTGTATAAATCATAATGATATTTCTCCTGTGCCGCCTAAGGACTTTTGAAGGATACAAACTTAGTTTTCATAGGCATCCCTCATATGATTTGAACGTGAGTTTACAGAAGAGCCAACTTTGAACTTGTTTTTGAGTATTCCTCTCTGTCCGATATGAATGGGAGGGGTGTACACTATGTTTCCACGCTCTAAATGAGGGCGAATAAAACTATTAAAAATTACGTAGGAGTTCCTACTCTCAAACTGGTTAGAAACGCCCCTCGGAGTTAAAGGTGCGAGGTTGGCTCGGAGGGAAATTTTGTCTCAGTTAGCAGTCGATTTGAGGTTGTAGGGGGCTAAGACACTTAAATATTTTTCTATTAGTGACTCGCTTAGGAGGGGAAGATTATTCAGAGTTTGTGTATGACTGTTTTGTGTTGCGGACAGACAGCTTTGAACTTTGTCGAATTGAAAGTTAGCCCATTTTTATCTTCTCAACTTTAAAGCTGAGTCAGATCACCCTTAAGTACCAGCCCATCTTATTGTTGACCAACCTCGGAAGTTTAGCATAGTCGACAAACAGTAATAGTTCGGAATATGCTTGTTGCAGTAGGTTATTTACATGGACTAAAAATAGAGTGGTTCCAAAACTAAACTCTAAGCAACACCACTGTGACATCCTACAGTCTGAGATGAGTAATATGCCCTCACCTTGAATTACCGTTTATCGAGATAAATGAATTTTACTATGACAAATAAACATCCAACATTACAGGGCATTGCAACGTAGTGAGATATTCGATTGTGCGGATAATGGCCTGAACAGAAAGGTTTGCATACATTTGGATACAGTTACTAAACAATACAGAATTCGGAATTCCAAACTCCAAGGAGAAATAAAATCGTACACAGTACTTATAGAAATAAATGCATCAGTTAATAAAAACCGATTGCTTGAAAGTGAGTAAGCATTGGCTGACGGACTCAGATTTTGCAAAATCGACCTGGTCTAGAGGTTTGAGAGAGTATGATAAGCCTTCTGCATGCCTCCTTGTGAAGTTATAGGTTTCTATTTACTCCATTTTCAAGTTACATAATTTGAGATACTAAGAAAAAGTGAAAAAGAAAAGAAAGGCAGCAGAGAAAAGCAGATTGGAAACGGGATTAGATAAGAAATAAGATGGATTCACCATGGTATGCCAAATTATAAAATAATCAAGCAGCCAATCTTTCACTAGAAGCTATACCATAGTTTAAGACTGTAGGGGTAAATAATCCCCAAACTAAATAGTTACATAGGTCCTCGACATTGATGCTGACCATATTTGTTTTAGCGGACACTACTATACGAAGGCGCTCGGTCATGCATCATCACCAGATCACGTCATGCCGCATCGTGGAAAGCATTTCTCTTTAGTTTGCTAGCCTGGACATTGCTTTACTATTACCGCTCTATTCACGATCATATATAACTTCTTTTCCATCCTTCGTGCCTTCCGATTTATTCTCATTCGTAAGAGTGGGTTCAATCGTTAGAAGTTGCCCTGGTAATACCGCAAGCGTAACTTGGTCATATATCAGGTGCACTTCAGCATATCTGTAACCCTACACCTGATCAGTCTTAAGAATAATCTCCCGGTTTCATATTTCTTAATACTAAATCATATCATCGAGGTCTATTTTTAGAGTTATATTAGTATACGAGTGATACAGTGAGCTTCTGATGGATGGACGACCTCAAGAAGTCTGGCCGATGATTGCAGAGCACGTATAAAGTAATCCTCAGCAGGTAATAACACGTTTCTCAACTTGGAGATTCGCAAGAGGCAATCACTGCTTTGAGTTAGTGGCAGCCGATATAAGTCAATGTACATGTAGGAGGTTTAGTTAGCGCTTTCGGATTGCAATGTAAGGACAATACGTTTAGACATGGCATGTCAGATTAGTAAACTTGATTTATTGTGACAGACCCGATAATGGAACCCTTGAATACCATGTAAGTTCTGTTTTAGACCGGCGACGAACCTTGAACTACAATTGGCCGTAACTGTATTATTAACAATCAGTCAGCTGGAATAAAAGGCATACTGTCACAACACAATCTTTAGCTTCACCACTGTCAATAGGATGAAACAAGGTTTTTGGAGGATTGTGGCCACCAATATACAAATACTAAGCCTGGTCAATTCAAGAACCAGTGCTTGCCAGTGATGGAGTTCAGTCTAACTAAACAGCATTCAATAGTACCAGCATCCCATCTTCCTTCACAAGATTAGTGGCGAAAGAAATACTGGGCCTGAATCAAAATTACTCCAAGTGAACACCGCTCCAGAAGTGCTACGGCTTAGCTCTGCTATTGCATCGATTATCATGGACTCGTTCAGTAGTGCCTCTTCACGTGCAGCATCCACGAACGCAACAGTGATACCGAGAGAGCCCAGTGAAAAGACTACATGAACTCCTAATACGCAGCACAAGAAATCAAGCAACTCATTACAAAAGATCCTCGACTGTTTAGTTTCCAGCCCCCTACAGTTGCCCTGGTGACTCACTAGACCCCTAAATCTGACGTAAGTATTATTGGAGTGGCAGAGGATGACACACCTGGCCAGAAAGTAACCTTAGATAGTCGTCAACCTAAAGAAGCCTCAGAGGATTCCTTTAAACAACTGCCAACGTCATCTGAAATTTAGGGTAACCATTTGCTGAGAAGGAATGCAGACGTTAGGGATGACTCACCCATAATTATGAATCTCGAAGTTTGTCTAGATCTGCTTCTGAGTCTTCAGGAAAAACGAAATGGATCACTATGGTTGAAAATCTTTCACAAACTTTATCTTCCTAAAACCGAATCGCCGACATTGATGTGGCTCACTTGTGGTAGGGATGCCACTCACTCCAATCGATCACTGCTCGTGAGAGGAACATTTACTAAGAGTGAAGAAGTGAAAGACATCCTGATAACAAGCCATATGCTGAGGCCTGAAGGGGACGTGTGAGTACCTTATTGACCTCTGGATGCTGCACTCGTTGTTTGTCAGATAGTCTTGAAGTGCACCTGATATATGACCAAGTTACGCTTGCGGTATTACCAGGGCAACTTCTAACGATTGAACCCACTCTTACGAATGAGAATAAATCGGAAGGCACGAAGGATGGAAAAGAAGTTATATATGATCGTGAATAGAGCGGTAATAGTAAAGCAATGTCCAGGCTAGCAAACTAAAGAGAAATGCTTTCCACGATGCGGCATGACGTGATCTGGTGATGATGCATGACCGAGCGCCTTCGTATAGTAGTGTCCGCTAAAACAAATATGGTCAGCATCAATGTCGAGGACCTATGTAACTATTTAGTTTGGGAATTATTTACCGCTACAATGCCATCGAAACTTACACGACTCCTGGGTTTCGACTTCCGACGCAAGTATTCTGGACTGCTATTTATTTTTATATATTATTATTTCGACTGTATGACCTCAATAATAACTCTCCTTTTCTTAATTGTACCCCAAATATTCAGCCGTTTAACAATTGGGCTACTGCTACTTGTACAACTGTATATCATTTCCATGCGTCACTTAACAGTACAGATTTGGAAGGTACCAACCAGGCTGAAATCCAAACAGCATTCATTGAGCAGGACACCATATGAGAGTTTAGTCGAATGTACATGACTTTAACTACAACGTGCTGTTTCAAAGTCGGCGTTCATCCTTTCCGGTTGGTTTACTCGAAAACTAAATCATCAAACAATTTCAGATCATAATATCGCTTGTCCTAAGATACATATTGGAGCGTATTGCATGTGCGTACTGGTAAGAGCAGAGTGTCAGATACTGTAACTTTTCTGAAGGTAAATAAATGGCTACAAAATCCAAATCAATCTATATTATCTTATTTTGGACCAACTATGAATAACTAGTGACAAAGATGACATGATGAAAAAAGTTCCCAATTAACGGCTTTCGTCGTTTGTATAAATGTAATACGTCAGTAAGGTTCAAAAGCCTTAAACGAGGGGGGCACGCATATGAACTATGGGTTTTCCACTCCTGAAGTTCACATCAAAATGAAGTAGCCTATAAACCACAGACTACGTAACACCATGATCAGCCAGGAAGTTGTCTGTGAAGCAGTAGGGAATGCAAGCAGGAGAGACGGGGTGATTTATCATTACGCACAACATTCCTGGATAAAAGGACAGGACTGGAAATAGCAAGTTAGCTAATGATATTTGCTTATGGAGTTGCATCATGGAGAGCTAGCTGCCTAAAACGTAAGTGCAGAAAGTAATAAAACTTCACAGAACGGCCCATTTAACCCTCTAGCCTCAACCTAGTTTATTGATAGCAAACCTGGATAGCCAAGAAATGGTAACGAAATTACTAAGGTTATAGTATAGTAAAACCTACATTTTTCTGGAGGAATCTCAATGAGAGGCAGCAGGCAATTAATGCTATTTTTTACCTAAATTTTACCCATGTACTAAGGGTAAGTGACTTTCGATAACGTTCTTCATAACTTTTCCCTAAATGTAACTCCAAATTTATAATCGACTTTAGGTACTTGTTGAAAGACTGTGAACTTCCCGAAAACATAGCTCAGTTCACTCGCTGGAGGTTCCATGGAAAGTAACTAGTTGAGTGTTTCCTAAAAAAGCTAATAATTGGTACACTTGACTGTTTGCCTGACGCTAATACTTCTACTAGCTTAAATTGACTACAATTATTTACTTACGGGTCGTCTCTCTAAAAAATGAGCTCGTCAAGGTCCATGGTGCCCAGTTAATAACTACCCTACTACTGAACAAACATTTAATCTAGTGACCCCGGGTTTGATAGACCCAGTAATGCTCGAATTCACACCAGTAATTCAACTACCAAAAATATCCGATATGGATTTTACATCTATGTCGTAGAAGTGTAGCACCAAGAATGTTAAATGTGAACTACAACATCTAATTCAACAGTTAGCAGAAATGCGTTTTCAAGTGGAGTCATTCTCAGTTATCGTATGTGGCATTAAACAAGAACTTAATACATTGCCACTCCTTAAATTTCTACTGACCAATGATGCAAGTTCACCTTTACTTGAAGACGTTTCGAAAGTAGCAACCGTAATCGACTTCATTGCTACAGAAGTAACTAAGTGTATGATATCCCGCCAAGTCGTAATTGTCTACAACATACCGGATGAGGAACCAGTGAGAGCCGTTACGTACTCTATACTACAAACACCTAATCTTTCAAATTGTTTTTGTCAATACCTCTGCCTTAACAAGAAACACCAGAAGTACTCATGATCTATTCTATTTCGGTTTGATTCTCAGTCAACAGCAGATTAGTTAGAATAGGCTGAGCATTTATTAATTGCATCTTCTTTTAGAGTAAAAAGGCCCGTGCAGTCGAGGATACGATTGTAACCCAAAGACATAGGAGACTCGAAACTTCACACTTAGGTAAAGTTGAGCAGAACACCGATAGTGTAAAATATCGAACTACACCACTTAGTACTGCTACAGAATCATCTACTGCTACTATTAATCAGCAAATAGGCGTTATGCTACAAGACGTTCAAATTACAGGTCAAACCTCTGACAACCACCTCCTACGTGACGCAGATTTAGACCACACGGCCTCCAATATTAAGCCTTCTAGTTCTTCATAAGGTGAGAAAAAGCGTACTCCCAAAGCCCAGGTAAAGGCCATGGTTAACCCACTAAATAACTCAAGTATAATGAAAAACGAGACAAAAGATCATTGAAACTAAAAGTAAACTCAATCAAGGTTTTTTGACCTCATCTACACAAAGAGGGCATGATACTACTGTGTCTACCACATCATTATTTAGTGGGGGGGTAATTATAGGGCCTCATTTTATAAAGACAGTCGACTCGGTAGTAAACTAGGTCGAAAGTACTCACAGGCTGTACGCGACCAACCGAAACAGTTGATTAAACTACTAGCCTCGGCCAAGTGGCGAACAAGTACACGACACTTTCTACTATCCTGACGCAAAAAACTCTGTAAGAAATTCGAAGGTGCCAAATACACACTAGTATGTTCTAAGCCCTGGTAATTTTTCACCATACACGACCTACTCAGATCGTGTAGGTGGTTCTAATCTCCCTCCTCACTTTTATAATTATACTCCAGATGGGCCACTAGGACATCCTTCATTTTTTGTATATCGTCAACGAGCTGCCATGTCGCCTAGCTCAAATTGCTCTAAACACCCTAATATCTCTGACTACTGTGATAATATTTTTGGGATCAGGCAATCACTAGTCCCCTTACAGTTTGCTCAGACACTAGCTCAACAGTCAGACTGTCCTTTCAAACCAACATGTAGTTATATGAAACACGAACGACCTAGATAAAACTCTTATTCGATTCTTCACAATTCACTCTTCATTTTTGAACTTTTTAGAAATTTACGCCTGCTCACTTAATAAAATATCAACCCTGTGAACTATAGCCTTATTAGCTAAACCTTCTTTAGTATTTGTCACAGGAACATGGTGTTCCGCCTCAGTTACTGACTCAGAATTAGCCATTCATATTGCAACAATAGAGAATATAAACGGGGTGGTGGTTGTCTAATATACGACCCTGGTGCCTTGTAAAGCACCAGAGTAGTTCTGGATAACAGTCAATACTCTGAACCATAGTTTACTTTTTGGACGTATATACACAGCTCCTAGCACTTGGACTACTGTAGATAACAACATTATTAACGCTTTTGTACATACTTCTGCCCTAACTTATAATGTGAAGGTCATTGCAGGAAACTTTAACTTTCTTACGATAGATTGAAATGTTGGCAGAGGACTGTCATACGGTGGAGAAAACCTTCTTACTACATAAAACATGCACTGTTGGACACAGTGTGTACACACTCCCACTAGACATCATAACATTCTTGACCTAGTTTTCCGTCATAATATCACTCCTCTGTCACTTCAAGTTAGCAAAGGGCTCGAAAGCAGTGCCCACAAAATGGTTCTATGTGCTCTTTCCTTTGATTTTAGTCACTTCAATATTCATAAATTACAAAAACCTAGCCAATATCGAGATTATACAAATGTGGACTGGAATCTTCACACCCTTCTAAGCTGCTCTGACTGGGACAATTTTTTCTTATCTAGTAGTCATACAGATGCACTAGACATTTTTTATCAAATTAATGACTCATGTTTAGATTCGATTTCACCTATTAAACTAAACTAATATAATTAAGTCAAATGATTTGTATTTATCACTTCATTGCCGTAAGAAGCTAGAATGTCTACAGAAGAGTTATCTTAAGTCAAATGCCTTCTCAGCATCTGTAGAAATTACCATGACCGTTAATCAACTAAAGGAAGTCTACAGATTAAAGGCGATTAATGAAGAGTTATCAGCAATACACAGTAGCTCCAAGTTACAAAACTCGGTACGGCTGTTCAATAAACGCTTCAAACCCTCCCGAAATAGTGATATTCTCAGCATTTTACGAGATGGATTAAAGATTACAGACCATAATATCATAACCAACCTGTTCAGTGATTTCTTTGCTAACAGGGGTATACCCCTGGAAGACAACGAGTTAGAAGTTCCCAACTCAACTACTAACCATATGGAATCCGTTACCTCCACTTATGACAACATTTGTAAATCCATAAACTCACTTAGGACGTCAACTAGTTACGGAGTAGATGGTATAACATCCATTTACTTCAATCTCGATGGACCTAATTTACCATTAATCCTATTAAAACTGTTTGACCTTTCATTGACAGTAGATACTTACCCTAGTAGTAAGAAAACCTCATACATATGCCCTCCATTTAAATTAGATGACAGGACAAACTTACATAACTATAGGCTCATAAATATTACCCCAGTCATTTGTGTAGTAATGGAAAAATAGTATGTGACAAAATATTTGATTATTTACTCTGAAAAACTTATCTCTGATTCCCAACATGGTTTCCTTAAAACTAGGTCCTGTATGACTTGTCACTCTGAATTCTTTGATTTAGTTTTTACTAAACGAAGCTCTGGGCACTTATTATTCGTATTGTACCTAGACATATCTAAAGCTTTTGACATGGTCAACCATAGGTTTCATATAAGCAAACCCTCCTCTTATGGGACTAGGAATCCATTACTTGCATGGTTAAACTCTTTCCTCAATCATAGACATCGAAGTTTTAAAATGACTCCACTCTTTCGTAGGCCGAACCGGTTACAAGTGGCGTTCTAGAAATGAGTGTTTTAGGCCCTCTTCTCTTTACAGCTTACATAAATGATATATGCAAATGCTTCAGCATGTGTAGACCATTTTTATACACAGATGATCTTCAAATTGTGTACTCATTTCCTCCTCACGAATTTGCACACACATTTAGTAGCGTCACTGCCGAGCTCAACAAAGTCGGAGTATGGTTTTCAAAATGGAAGTTAGATCTTAGTGCTTCTAAGTGTGGCTGAATATGTTTTGGGGATAAGTGCCTCAATTTTGATCTCTCCATAAACGGTAGTAAGTTATCTAGGCTTTAGTCAGGACTAAGGTACTCTCATAACCTGTCTTTTACAGAACAGGTCAATATGCAGACATCTAAGTCACATCGCCTACTGGGTTGCATACTGCTTGACTTTTATAGCAATGATTCTCGAATTCTGCTATAAAAAGTTTGTGTCCGACCTTTGCTAGAATACTGCACCTTTATTCTCAGTACTGTTTCCATTAAGGATAAACTCAGACTGGAGTTCGTCTTACGTTGCTTTACTTCTCGTGTTCATGAGGCTGATCGTACTCTAGACTATAAAAATAGGTGCACTAAATTAGGACTAGATACCTTACGGAGGTGACAACTAAAATTAAAACTTATCTTCTTTTACAACAGATTCACTTCCTTTATTTGTACGGCATATTAGCAGTTTTGTCTCTTCTGATATCTCATTAAAAATGTTCACACCGTCTATTGTTTTCTACCTCATTAGCAAAGTAATAGGGACTCTGAACGTGTGAGTACCATTCACTTATCTTAGTCATATGCTAATGTTCTTCCCTTTTAATCCATTTATAAACATAAGTGGTATGTCGGAAGTATATATACTAATTCCGCCCATTTGTTTTGTTAACCTCGGGATACCCATGCTGTTGTTTTATGTACTCGCTGCTTTCGTCTTCTCTCTAGTCGTGGATGGTTATGTACAAGACAAGTATGGAACCTACTGGCACAATACTATCGCCTCCTCTTCAACGCCCAAGTTCCAAGTACCATTAGTCTTATCCCACATCTGGATATGCTCAACGATCTGTTCTGCTAACTCTCAGCCGTTTTTTGCAACTGTAGCGCATTACTCAAGAAGCGCGCGGTTCTTTGTCATGTGTGCACCATGCTACAATACATATATTTAGTGTCCTAGTACTGTAAACATTGTTAATAATAATGATTATTATTTATTTCCTCAATATCAGGCGCAAGCCATTTTTACAGGCAAGATCAACAATATCATATCAGATAGTTAAAATGGTTTAACTGTTATGCAAACTTATTATACAATGGTGTACAGATATATTGGAATGATAAATTTTGTTTTAAACTGGCATTTATCTAGCGTCCATTACAAACATGGCCTCGGGGCGACCTTGTGATGCGGGAGAATAACAGGATGGGTTCTTGTCACCAATACGAGGAGTTACATTTTGACAGAAAATGTAGACGTCCAACCTTTTACGTAATATAAACCAATCTCCAAATTCTGAAAGGAAAGAAGGAGGATAAACAGCAGAACGGATCAACAGTATTATGACAGCTATACTTTTCTGATTATTTAACCTTTCAGAAAAGTATGACCGTTTGAACTGGCAAATATTTGGATATTAAAGCTTATTTGGCAAGTTTTAAATTTTTATCCTTGATAGGTTGGCTATTTCGGAAGTGTACAGTAGTAGTGTTCAGACCGGGTCACTGTGAAAGGTAAGGTTTCATAAGGTTAATGACACATGCTTGAGATATGAGCCGTAAACTCGTATGCTAGATATGAGGTGGTCCGTGACTTATCATGTCTGGATTTCTAGATAGTTCAGGAAAACGTTGCTGGGTCCCTTTGGTATTAAAAAACAAGCTTATCATGCGTTTAAATTTTGGTAAATTATCACAGGAGCGGATAGAATGTGGTAACCTATTCCATAGTAAACTGTACAATGTTATAGAAAAATTATTTCGTGATTTGTGTTTGCATTTTTCGGTATACAGTGTTCGGGCCAGATGGTTTAGTTCTCAGTTCAACTCTTCGTATGTAATGAATCTCCTGACAGTGACAATGTCGAAATATTTGTATGTATGTAAACCCATATCATTCTGATCATGCCTGTTCTCATGTATGACATGATACTAGAGAATGAAAGCAATGTATTTGTTTATTTATATTCCATTTTCTCCAACAAGGAAACACAAGTCCTAAACTTGCAAATCCCTTTAGTAGTGGTGACCATGTCCTTCTGCTTCTTGAAGTTTTCCTCCTCCGTCTCAGTCTAACACATGGTATAGTAGGATTTTCATAAGGCCAGTTACTGTGGAATCGAGGCACACGCGAAGAACATACTCTAGCCGACTAAATACCATTATGTTCACTTAGAAAAAAATATGCTGACCAATCATAAACATTGCCTCCCCTTAGTCTATTGATCGATACATTACTCTTCGACGATCTCATAATAAACCTCCTAGGCCCACCTCTTGGCTAATCTTAGCGCTTCAAAAATACCAGGGGTAAGTACAATATCTGGGAAAAATGGCGGCTTTTCACTGACTTTGGGCTAGGAAATGGTTAGTTTATAAGGCCATGAGCGATAAACGTACGGAAGAAATGAAACGACTTAAAAATAATAGTAACTTTTCCCTAAAAACAAGAACACGCTAGTTTCACGATCAGCATAATATAATGGCAGTACAACAAACATGTGCTAAGTTTGACAAGAGATTTAGTATAAAAGGCTGTGATTACAGTAGCAGTTATATAAAACGGGACAGTCATACAGGAACAAACTAATAAAGTCCGGCAAAGGCAACATCACTATACACTAAAGGAATATTAAAATAAGTAGACTACTAGACAGAGAATTGGACTGCATACAAGAGTATTAATGAAAAGTACTAGAAAATAATGATAGACACAGGTATTATATGCACCATAGATGAAGTATATTGGTAATAATAATTTGTTTCTTGGTGTTAAGAGGAAACCATTTTTACAAGCGAGATTAACGAAACGTAACAGATCATAACAAAAGTAGATAGTTATATGAACGAGCTAAGATATGCCATCAAACTAACATGAGATCTATGGGTCTACGTAGCTTTTCAGCGGGTACTTTCTTCAGTTGTGGGGAAGCTACCCACTGGGTAAAAGAAAGATAGGGCCATACTCGCACATAAAAAGTCAGCAACGCGGAGACTTTTAACTACCGTCCAATTCCCTAGCCTTCCTCAGTAACGCAGGTCATGGATGGAGTCCTCAACAAAACTCTCCGTAACCATGGTCTCAGTAATTTTCTAATATCAGTGTGTCCTCTAGGCTTTTTAGTGCTCAGGTCATTCAACACCAAACGACTGACAACATGAAATAGTTGGACTCTTCCAACATGGCATGTAGATGTAAATAATCCCCAGTATAAATAATTACATAGGCTCATGACATTAATGCTGGTCATGTTTGTTTCAGCTGACACGACAAGTTGAAGAAGCCCGATCAACCATCATTACCAGCTCACGACAGAAAACAACATCGGAAACAACTCACTCTCTAGTCAGTCAGCCTATACGTTACCTTACGATTAGCACTCCATTCACGATCAAATATAAATTCTCCTCCATTCCTCACTGCCTTTTGCAGCAGCATTACAAAATTTAAATACAGCCCCTCTCCGGGATACTAACAAACGCAACGAATTCAAAATAACTCTCAACAACAAGTTCCAGGCATTTCACGATCTACTAGAAAAAGATGGAACTAATATGGAGGAAAACTGGAAAGAGATTATGGAAACAATAACTTCAACATGTCAGGAGGTTTTGGGTCCCAAGAAACAACACCAAAAAGAATGGATTTCTGTTAGTACTCTGGACAAGATCCAAGAAAGGAGAAACAGAAAGATAGCGATTATTAACAGCCTGACAAGAACAGAGAAAGCCAAGGCACAGGCCGAATACACCGAAGTCAACAAGCAAGTGAAGAGGAGCATCAGGTCGGATAAACGGAAATTTGTTGAGGACCTAGCAATGACATGAAAAAGCTGCAAGAGAAGGTAACATGAGGCTCTTATACAACACAACGAAGAAGCTAGCTGGGAAATTCAATAAGCCAGAACGGCCAATCAAGAACAAGGCTGGTAAACCAGTCACTGAAGTGCATGAACAATGGAACAGGTGAGTAGAACACTTCGAAGAACTCTTGAATAGACCAGCCCCACTGAACCCACCAGTCATCAAAGCAGCAGCCACAGACCTCCCTATAAGCACAGACCCACCAACAGTCGACGAAGTTAAAATGGCCATCAGACAGATCAAGAGTGGTAAGTCAGCAGAACCAGACAGCATACAAGCAAAGGCACTGAAGACGGATATAGAAGGAACTACAAAGATACTCCACATTCTCTTCAGGAAGATTTGGGAGGAAGAACAAGTTCCAGCAGACTGGAAAGAAGGGTATCTCATCAAGATACCAAAGAAAGGTGATCTCAGCAATTGTGAGAACCACAGAGGCATTACTCTACTTTCAACACCAAGAAAGGTCTTCAACAGAGTGTTGTTGAACAGAATAAAGGACCCAGTCGACGCCCAACTCCGAGATCAACAGACCGGACATCGTAAAGACCAATCGTGTACCAACTAAATCTCTACTCTACAGTTCATTGTTGAACAATCAGTTGAATGGAATTCACCACTTTACATCAACTTCCTCGACTATGAAAAAGCAATCGACAGTGTAGATAGGAGATCATTATGAAACCGTCTTCGATATTATGGCGTACCCGAAAAGATAGTCAACATCATACGAAATTCTTACGACGGACTACATTGTAAAATCGTGCATGGAGATCAGCTCACAGATTTATTCGAAGTGAAGACCGGTGTCAGACAAAGCTGCTTACCCATACTCTTCCTCTTCCTACTGGTCATCGACTGGATCATGAAGACTGCAACATCTGAAGACACTCTCGGAATACAATGGACAACATCGACGCAACTAGATGACTTGGACTTTGCAGATGACTTATCCCAAACACAGCAACAAATGCAGATGAAGACGGACAATGCAGCAGCAACCTCTGCAACCAGCAGTAGGCCTAAACATATACAAAGGGGAAAGCAAGATCCTTCAATACAAAACAACAAACACTGACCCAATTACACTTGACGGAGAAATTCTGGAAGACGTTGAAACGTTTACATATTTGGGCAGCATAATCAACAGACAAAGAGGGTCTGATTCGGATGTGAAGGCGCGAACTGGTAAGGCAAAGGCAGCATTTCTACGACTGAAAAACATCTGGAACTCAAACCAACTTTCAGTCAACAATAAAGTCAAAATTTTCAATACAAATGTGAAGACAGTTCTGTTGTATGGAGCTGAAACTTGGAGAACTACGAAAAGTATCCTTCAGAAGATACAGGTATTTATAAACAACTGTCTGCGTAAGATTATTCGGATTCGTTGGCCAGATACCATCAACAACAACCTTCTGTGGCAGAGAACTAATAAACTTCCAGCTGAGGAAGAAATTGGGAAAAGACGCTGGAGGGGGATAGGTCACACATTGAGGAAACCATCAAACTGTCACAAGACAAGCACTGACTTGGAATCCTAAAGTCCAAAGAAAAAGAGGAAGACCCAGGAACACATTGCGTCGGGAATTAGAAACAGACATGAAGAGAATGAACAGCACATGGGAAGAGCTAGGAAGGAAAGCCCAGGACAGAGTTGGTTGAAGAATGCTGGTGGGCGATCTATGCTCCATTTGGGGTAACAGGCATTGATTGATTGATTGATAAATGCTTCCGTTTAACGTGATGAGAAGTTTTATAACCAGAATTGGCAATGTCAGATTAGATAATTTAAACAAATGCTTCTGCACATATGGAAACAGAGTAATAAGCAGGATAAGAATACATCGATAAGTCTAGATCTAAACAAGGTGGCGGTAAATCATTCAGACAGAATTTTTAATGAACATGAAATTCGACTACAGATTACAGAATCCATTTTGATGGAACAAAATCCTTAAAGAAGGTTTTATTTCTAATGAAAACAGATTAACGTTCACAGCCTTACATATACGGGCATATTCAGACAGACTTGTCGGAGTACTGTTAACTTCACTATGGCAACTAGTGAATAATAAATAAATCCAGACATTGTGTACAACTACAACATATTCTTAATTTCTAACACTATGAACAACGAATAACATTACAATTTAGTTAACTTTTATATTTACATTTAGCGCTGTCAACTATCTTAGTTAACATCCCAATTATATACAATCTTAAATCTGTTTAAGAGGTTTAAACCACACGATCGAGATACGCTGGCATCCAATATCATACAAAAGGACTTACTATATATAGTATCAAGTTCTGTTTAAATTTGATAAATACGCATGTGATTACATACCTCAATAAGTAAAGTGTCTTGGCATCCATGAAGCGTCTTACAAAGAAGTGGTAAGAATTTACAAAAATATACAACAAACAACAAATAGTAAGAAGCTATGTCAAAAGCCACAATGTTGGCTAGAATTCGAAGTGATGTAATCAGACGAGAATCGTAGAAATTGATACAAACAAAGTTCGGTGAAACTAATCAGTTGTTAAACTTTGGTCAGGAGTTAAGAGCTATTACAGTAATAATGACATTAATGGAAAAAATCAAACAACAAGAATAGTTCCAATGAAGCTAAGAATGTTTATATCAACACCAAACTATAATGGAAAACTGCTACACAACGAAAACTACTATATATTAATAAGTAGTATAAATTAAATCACAATAATCGGAATAGGTAACATTAGTGAGTCAAAAAGAATTTAACATAGATATGAAAACCTGTTTGCGTTGTTTTGAATTACTTAGTAGAATTATGAAATCCAATTATGTAACCTCTAACAAATAATCATTCACTTTTAGACCCATATTTATCACCACATCCATTTGGTTTTACTCATTCTCAAAGTTTGCAACGATTTGAAAAGTCAATCTTCAGACAGTCTATTCTTTCCCGTGATCGTAGGCAGTGGAGCTGTGGATGTGTACAAACGTTTTTCAATATGTTAACTACACACATATGTATACACACTTTTATTCACTCACAACATTCTGAGCAATGGTTCACTTATAATGACTTACGCAATATATTCATACTCTGCATATGATTGAAAAATCATAGTTACATTTCAACTGTTATTTACATTTATATTCAGTAGTTTCGATATTTTATTATTTGACTGATGAAGCTTGGATCAGCTTGACGAGTAAAATGTTGGAATCCTCAATAAGTTTATTCGGTGAGATTGTTTACAAATATGAATTATTCAAATGTGTTAAATTTACTAGTTGCTCAGGATTTTATACATGTATTCATCCTTTTTTGGATTTACAATGTGTCAGTCTATCCCTGTGGTGTCACATCATTTCCGTTTTGTGCTAATTATGCATTACGACAAGCCGTATTTACGTTGGTTTCAGGTAACTCAAAAAGGAGAGGAGTAGTTGATAGATGCCTTTATGTTGACGATTGTTAATGCGGAATCCTTTGTAGTGAAAATCAAGGTAACGTCAAAGGGTGGTTTTTGAATACGCAAGTTTGTTCATGGATTATTTACAGACGAAACGCACTTTACAGTTAAAGTGGAGCATAACTGGAGTCACATTGAGTATTTTATCAGAGGCAACTAGCAAAACTATGACTCGTATGGGTATGTTACCGCGTCTCTCTACTATTCAATCCTTTAGGGTTCTTGGCACCACTCATATTTAGCACTAGACTCATGTTTCAGTAAACATGTAAGAACAAGGTGGGTTAGAATGACTCCGTAGACGGGGGAGTAGCTGATTATTGGGTGAAATAAACCTATAACTTTGACTTCGTAGCCAAATTATTAATGCCATGATCTCTAAAGCCGACGAGAAATCGCCAGTTTGTGGGCCTACATGTGCTCTGCTCCTTTGTTATTCCGACAGTTAATTGCCAATGTTTCATCGTTTTCCGTTTTTAACCATCTCTTTACGTAATTATTACAAAAACTATTCACTAATTGATAGTATGAAAGGGTATTTAAGTATGCAGGCTTTTGCATTTTGATGACTGTAAAGTTAGTTACTTCACAGTATTGATCAGTAGTATCGTAATTTCAAATAATTCTTCTTTTTATTATCTTAAATTTCGCATATCACTTGATCATTTAATCTTCAATTTCACCCTATCCACCAAGTGGATTTACCACAGGGTTGGGTTTGTGGAGATAGTTTAATTCAAGAACAGCTTATAATCATAATATGCAAGTACATCCAGCCGATGAGTCCCAAATAGGACGAGACGCGCGTCCTGGATTCCACTTGCCAATCACAATCCAACTTATATAATGACTCTAACTATGCTTAAGATAAAATCAAATTGAGTTACAATCTATTTAAAGGCTGTCATAATTTAAACAACCATAATGAAACTGCATCAAATCGCATTTATGTTAATACATATACAGGCTATCTTCATTCCACACACTTTTTATATGTATTCATAACACACTAGCATATACAAACATCTTTCACTTGAAGTTACCTTGACACATTCAGATTTGTATTTTGATTGTACTAACTTATATTGATTTTGTACTGTCGCTGTGTATTATTTAAATTTGGGTTAATTCAATTCAGTTGTTCCCTTATGCTCTGAAGAAGTGACTGAACTAAGAGGTGAAACATCAGAAATGTTAATTTCTACATATTAGAACATTACAAATATATATCTGTTGGGGATGTCAGATCCCCAGAATTCTCTTGGTAAACCTGTTATTTTTGTGATTTATGTGTAAATTTAAATTTCTCGTTTTCGCGCCAAAAATTTCCCTTTTCACCTTCAGTTCGTGTTACCCACTTAGTGAGACGCTAAATCTTATTGATTCGGTGTTTATTTTAGTACGCTATTTGTAACATTTCAAGGACGCTCTCTCTTTTTGTATATATACGCATGAGATGCGTGGTTGTCATTCTGTTTGCCGGTCTGCTTGTGGAATTAGCCGCTTCTGCTGACTTTGGACTTCTCCCTCTAGTTAGCTGGGGGGGGGGTGCTGTGAATAGCTTAGCTTACTTGTTGTTGTGTCGCTGGTCATACGTTCGCTAGGAGGTATCGAGGTGTTTATTTAATTCGCGAGAACCCTAGCAATATCATCTATTATTTTTATAAGGGCTACACTATTTTATGATAAACATTTTAGAATGAAACCACGACAACAACAACAGCAACAGCAACAATAAGACAAATAAAAACCAACACAACAAACTAGTCAACAACCAAGATGTTGTGCATAAAATGAGTTTATATTTCATACATAATTTCATACATACATGAATTTACTAAGTGAATAAATGCATAAAATTCTAATTATTAATATAGTTAACAAATATTAATTATTACGTTAGTTTATCAAAACGTTCTTTTGTTTTCGCACGTATATAGGCTTGTGTTAATTCTCTTGGCGTAGACTCAATTGACATTACATGTTTAGTTGAATTACTACTTGAACCGAGACCAGCTTGTGGATTCGCACGTAAACTGACAGTGATCTTGAAGATAATTTAATATTGTATGATTGTGTAATGTAGTGAGTTACACAAGATAAACAATAAACATATATAATATGAAATAGGGAATATATTGAATTAAGGTCAAGGTTATCCACAACGTTTACATTATCCACTAGATAAGTTGTGTAACTGACACTTCAACTATATTTTCTGTTCATTTAGCGAGTGAGCTTTGTACATATGAGAGTAACTTTCATTTAAAATTTCACATACCGCCCTAACTTTAATTATATTTACGTTTTCTATTTATACGTTAGGCCGAGCTAAGCTCACATGTTGTCTTAGATAGTTGCAGACTTGAGGTGTCTGAAATGGAATCGCTAGTGAAAATTACACTAATATACGAGAAAATTGTTTAGAATGCTCGATACAACACACGCGGCGTAAATTATATGGATAATCTGCATCCTTAAAGAAACAAGGAATACCTTAGTACGGTTTTGAGTTTTGATATCGATACACGATGTTTGTGTGATAGACGACTAAGTTAACTACCTAACTATTCGAACAGATAAGTATATGGTGGAGAAGGGTATGCTTTTAAAAAACTATTGGTTCAGAAAGTGGGTTAACTAATAGGTTACTGAACCTATTTCAAGTGTTTTGTTATATCATAGCCATTCAACAATATTCTAAGATTTCATGGTAAGTGTATCCTCCTTCTCTGACAATTTAAAGCGTTACAGCAATAGTTTTGTTAGCATTTGCTAGTGTTCTCCATGACAGATGGCTCAATTGTGAGGCCTTTACTTTCATTTTGGACAACATCAATGTCTATTTCACTCAGTACACGTGTGACTTTCGTTTCAATTTTTTATTAATCATGTTATCTAGCAAGTCGTACTAGCCTGTGTGCAGATGACAGACGAAATTCCTTAACAATATGAAATGTTAGCTTAGTGGTTAGACTACATACTCTCCCCAGACAGGAGGTTATAAGTCTTAACTCCGCTTCACCTACTTTAAGTAAGTGCATCGGGATGGTAACACTAGCCTTCAAAAGAAGTGTATCTCAATACAGAGAACATAAACCTATATTTATAAAATGAGGTACATTGATTAGTAGTTCTGTCGTTTGAAACCAAATCGGTCTCGGTTCGAGAATCAATTCGCTGATAAAATTACCAAATCTGCCACGACAATCATACGAGCATTTTATTACTCAACTGTTTCACCATAACAATGTCACTATTTAAAATACAATGCGCTTTGCTTGACAACTGTAAAAGCCCATAAAAGCATTTAGAGAAAATACTTTTATCTTTAGCATCAGTTTACATATGACTCATTACAAACCTTCGTTTGCCAAAACATTTTTCAACATTTTGTGTATTCGAGACCTGTTTCTTGAGTATGCATCTAATTATCTTTACCCTTACAGATTTATAAATTATATTTGACCCATCATAAAAGCATTTTGCCTATACATTTAGTTGATATTATGTGATCAGTCAATTTTATATCGACATGCCCTAATTCAGTCACCAATGATTTATGACCTTTGAATAGGAGTCAGTTTGTCTGCCTCATCATTTTTCTCAATTATCTGCAAGTAAATTCATGAAAACTTCGGGACTTATTATATCATGAAATTTAAAAGCATGTAACAGAATCATTGTGCCTATAAGATTTTGATTGACTGAAGATATGTACAAATGAAAGTCAGACGGAGTCATCGTAAACTTCCAAAATAACTTATTATAAAACACCGAAGTGAAGTATTCGACTGATATTCTAGCTGATAAATTAATGAATAAAAGGTTAACAAACGGGTGCGTAGAATTTAGTGAAGTTAAAGGTGAGTCTTCGAAAATATGTGCTTGATACTAAATATCCCTCTCCAAAGAGATAATATAGTTATGGAATGACTATGTACTGGAAATTGAACTGCTTTCTACTGATCAAACATGATTATTCCAGGTACTTCAGTCTATAACAGAGGTCCTGCATGTTTAATGAAACTTGAATATGTAAGAAATGCTAAATCACCCACCTCCCTTCCGCTTGCTGATCGTCAGTAAAATTCATCAGTCATTATTATAAAAACAAGCAAAATTACAAATGTAAAAATAAATAAGAAAAGGGGAAGCTTACCGGTTCTGAAATCCCAGTTTTCCTTTTACCCAACCCTTGACCAGGAGTCCAACCCATTTTAGCTAACAATTTAGCACCTTTATTTTCATCACCAATAGGTTTATATACACTGGCTGGTGTTGATCGAGCGATTAATGGAGTTCTTATAGTCTGTTGTTTTATTACCCCTGGTGCAGGAGGTAATGGATAACCTGCTGCTTTTAAATTCACTTCAATCGCGCGTCTTTGAGCAGCACGATCTATGTATTGTTTATCTACCTTTACCTGGGGTCTTATTCGTGGAAACTTAAAACGTAAACAGAGTAAATCACAAGAAAATTATTTTTAAAGAAAGGTAAGTAAGCTAAACAACTATTAAAAACGAGGGATCGATGAACAGCTACTTCGTCCTAATATATATGGATTCCTTATGAGTTCACACGCATCAAATCCTGTCATAGATAGAACCTACAAATTTAGATCTCACGGTGAGTGCATTACATTTAGATCTGAGACATGGTGTCCAATGTATTATATTTTCAACTTGGTTCAATTAGCGATAATGAAGGACTATCACAAACTGACATAAGTGATACTTTTAGGATGAACTTGTATATTTCCGTTGATTTGTCATCCTAATACCAATGTGCCCGTTGCACAAGTGTGACTGTCTGGACTCAGTAGTCTAGTGGTGAACGCGGTGGAGTTCTACACGAAAAGGACTGAGTTCGAATCCCACTGTGAACATCAACATTGGGATGCAGGTACATCCAGCCGATGAATCCCAAATAGGACGGAACGCGCGTCCTGGATTCCACTTGCCAGTCACAATCCAACTTATATAATAAGTGATACTTGTCTCACGGCCGGCTAAATCAAAATATACCGATTAATTAGTCACACTAAAGTTTATTCTTAAGCAGTTAAAGGGGAGTCAGTTGTAATCAACGTAAATCATTGCACAAGCATGCGTTTAACCGAGTGGAAATTTAATATTAGCTCGACAAGATAAAATCAACTAGATAAGTAGCAAGGCAGTCGAATGTAGAAGAAATGATAATGAAGAAAACTTAACTTTGAGAGTATGGTTAGAATAGACAGGATAAAAAAGCATGTACAAGTACACCACCGTCACCGATTCTAGGCAATTTAACTTAACATCTTCAACCACTTATCACGGTAGTAATCGCGCTATTAAGTAGGAACAGTGTACCCTATCATAAACTTATCAAAAAAGTGTATTTTATTCAGTTTTAGTACTTAGTCAGTACATGAACAACGCTAATCTTGATAATGTCATCCAATAACGAGTGATAAAATTGTAATCGGCCTCTTAAAGAAGAATATCTTCACTGATTCATGACATGCGGGGTGTAGGTAATGGAGGTGATAGTAAAAACTGGATTTTATTGAAGATAAATGATGCACTTATATGTTGGTTACATTGTGAATGCAACGCTCCCAGTAGTCCAATTATTCTGAAACACCAACGTAAAGTGTATTTGGCTGTTAAGTCATACATTAACGTGATTGTTAGGATGATATGTAAGACATGTCAATCAACCTTAAGCTTTTCGAGCAATAAATATTATACAGTAGGGATATAGTTATTGAATTACTATTGTTAGATTCATCTACAAAAATCTGCAAATATATAAAAGCTACCTTAAGAATATGGAAGTTGGGCGTCATAAAAGTGTTCTCTAAAATATAATAATAAATGAGCTAGGTAGGTACTCAAATAATGTACAATGTTCTCAATAATAAGATAGATCGATAGGACAATTAAAAACATGCTCTATATATGCAGGCAGATGAACTAGACTAAAGTGGAGCCTCGTGTTTAAAGAACTTGACTTCCGAATCTCATTTCACTTATTTTGGTTTGAGAAACTGAGAAGTATCGATTACCTTTTGCACAATCAAATTATGGTTCAAAGTTGAATACACAAACCTGCAATTGTTACATAAGTAAATCGGTTTAAGAAACCTTATTCCACGTAGAATAATTGACAGAAAAACAGAGGTTAACTAACCTTTAAGCCATATTTCTTTTTGATCTCGTCTAATTTTGCTCGTCTTTCAGCATCTTTTGATGAACGGACTGTATTTTTAGTTTTGCCGATTTGAGAAAAGAAAACAACAGAAGAGAATTTGATTAACGGGATGAAAAATAATTACTTGAGATCAAATTAATTCACAGTAAATGCAAATAGTTCACACTAATTAATCAAAAATTGGTGGCCACTGTTATGTTTATCCAGTTATTTAATGCAGACTTAATTAAGTTGACTAACTAAGTTTTAGTGTAGTTTCTAGTTTGAGTGACTCTACATCATGAGTTATATGCCATGATATTTGGTGGTTAGAAGTGGTTGATAACAAAACCTATTTAACTTAAATTTCGTGTTAGCTGGCAATCATCAGCAAGATATCTTCATTATGAAGTGACACTTGCTAAAGTAAGAATAACACAAACCTTTCTAGTTTTTGGTGCCCCACATTAGTGGGCACCCAAAACTCTAGAAAGTAATGTACTAAGGAAGTTAAGGACCTAGTGTTCAACTAATCAGTTGAAATCCAACAGTTCACATTTCATCTTCATAATCTGTCCGCCATATAAAGAGATTATCCTGTGTAATCAGTCCAAACGGTCATACTATTGATAAGACAGATTTTATAACTTCTAAGCTCAAACAAACTAGTTTCTAAGTAATACGTTATAACTGAAATGCTCTTATGGACAAAAATAGGTTTTCATAATCAATCGGTTACCTGATATGGCTCCACTGAGTTTCTCTATATCCTGAATACCAGTTTCAGAATTCATCGTTTCACTGACTTCTACAATTGCAGTTAAAGCAGCTTTAATCTCTTCTGGATCACACTGACCGCATGTTTCATTTCCATTATGTATATGAACAAGTAGGCGAGTGGAACCTAATCGTACTATATCACCGTGACGCAATATTGATGATTTATTCTAAATATATAAAATGGAGATTTGGAAAATAACTGATATTCTCATGAAGAGATAATTATTTAAGAATGTTAATTAAAACAAAACGAAATTTTTGGTATACTTAGGTTGCAATTAGCAATGGGATTATCATATTTGTGACTAGCCATCTGGAGGTGCCAGCATCCCAGTACTGTCATCGGAATTACGCAATATATTGAAGAGGCATGTTTAAAACATTCTGATTACACAATAACTGGTCACTATATTCAAATGGAAAAGGAAAGGGTTAATCTCGACAAATGTTGACATAAGAAGCATAAATTACTTCACTCTAGGTATTAAGTAGGAAATTAGTACCACCAAAGTAAATTTCAAAACAGGAACAAACTATTTTGAAACATGTAAAGGAGATCTGAATCTTCGTATTGTTAAGGCCTCAACAAAACTTAATATTCGCTCTAAAACATGTTTATACAACAATATAAGGGTTGACCCAATATTAGACTATAAACCATCTTAACTAAATGTATGACAATGGAGGAAGATAGTTGCTTATAGTGTGTTTTTACTAACCAATTGTAACTCATTTATTGATGAGTTCATTAACTTTCACATACAGATTATGATTGCTCCTCATTTGTCCAAATATAAATAGATTGGTAAACACGGTTGGATGCAACGCTCTCATTAACATAATGTATGAATTTTCAGGGAAGCATGAACCTTGATTTACCAACACATATAGGCCGACATAAGTAGAATATCCTAATGACCGCTAATTTAAGCCTCCATTTTAACAAAATGATATTTGAGTTTCTTTTAGATGGTAAAATGATATAGAAACCTTATTATCCATTTAAATGTAGTTTGCTTTAATACAGTGAGGACTTTCCACAGGTATGTGAACATTAATAGATTTCAGTATTATAGTTAAAAGGTTTACTTGAGCATCAATAGTATAAGTTAATTCAACAATGATATACCCTACTGAACTACTTTATCAAACCTGTTTCAATGTATAGGACAGTAGAAATGGAACCCAAAATCCTTACGTATCGATTCAGGCTTTCCATAAACCTAGTTTACTTGCGTATCATGTTATCTAAATGTATACAAAGGACTAACAGATTTACACATTTTTAGTTTGAGACATGCTAAGTAGTCGGCAAAACTTGATTCTATTACACGGAAAACAAATATTTCAGGAGGTACAGATATAAAGAAAATACGCCAGATTAATAACATATGAATAATGTGGACATTGAAAATTATGAAGCATTATATTGAAGACTGACATTAATTGAAATAAGAAATGAAAACATAGGAGCACTAGACAACTGTTTGCCTCAATATCCGACTATGCAATAGTGCACAAAATTCATCAAACGCGCTTGACAATGTATCAGAAGAATTCACTTAACGAAATGAATAACAAATCAAAATAAACAAGAAAATTTCACGAAGTAAATAAGCTGAATAAAATTACTTTGTTCAGTGTTATACCATTAATGGTTGTACCACAATCAGAACCTCTATCCAACAACGAATACTGGCATGAAACTGGATCGTAAATAACTTCACAGTGCAACTACGAAAAAAAAATAATAAAAAAGACAAATAAGAAAAAACGAAAAACAAATAACAGAAAAAGAGGAAAACAAATAAAAAGGGAAAAAAACAGCATAACTAAAAAAATAGGAGCAAGCGAAAAAAAAATTCAAAAATAACAAATGCCAAATACATAATATGCATATACTAGCCACAACCGTCAACATCAATGCCACTCTAGTAGGAACTCTATTAGTGCATCAAATACATGAATAATATGAGTGTACAGCTCATCTGATTGGAATATCACAGAGTAGTGAAAATGTCATGTTTACAATTATTCAAAGTAGGAGTGAAACACTGTTCGTCTGTTAGGTTACGTATGCGATGAGATTTCTCTACTGACTGTGGTGATGTGTTGAGATAGTGGTGTAAGCAATCGTGTGCGGTGTTCTTGAAATAGTAGATGTTGCCTATAATGGATAAATGACAGAGATATGGAGTATTGTGCTTAGCTTAGCATTTAGGGTGTAAGTATGTTAATGTAGATAGATGTTGTGTTGTGTGTGATTTGTTAATGACGAGTAGGTGTATGATAGTGCGCAAGTAGAGAAGAAGAGTGAGACACTTTAGACAAGACTATATTATCGAATTAAGGGGATGATCCGAAGACCTCCCCACTAACAAAAACTACGCGTCCGAGCGAGCCCGATTAGGGATCGTCGCAGGCTTCAACACGCCGGAGTGCAAAGGCGAGCCTCCACCTGGGGCCAGGGCATTCGTGATCACCCTGGTCCCGGCGCCAAGTAAGTTTAAGCATATCATTCAACAATCCAACACCTATCAAATATCAATACACTACACTCAATCAACACTATGCAAACAATTCTCAAAACCAATATACACAACCACTTTCATCACAATATTACATTCTCAACACATGACCATTTATAACGATACACAAATTCTTAACACAAAACTCCATCATTCTCACAAATACACACACCACATCAATTCAAATGTTTACAGACACCATCAACATATACTACTACTCGACACAATTCAGTAGACAATAATAAAAAAATTAATTACCGACTGCATATTATTCAATTTAACACCACTTACTAAAGCACAACACACATCATTCAGATACCGATTGTCGTCATTGTGCACAATACACTACTTCACAACTACATAATTAGAAACTCGAAACAAACGCATTATACTAGCACAGTGCAACTCCACAAACGATATTCTTCAATCTGTATACACACATATCATAGTGACCGGTTAATACTGCCCATTTACCCTACAAACAATAACACACTCATCCTTCTTATACAGTTAACACAAATCAGCATATCCAATTCCATTAAAAACGTCATTACAACAACTATCATTCATTCATTCATTCATTCATTCATTCATTCATATTCATTCATTCATTCAATCATTCAATTATTATGGAGTATTCATTAGCGTTTAATTGATTCGCACTAATCGTGTATACTTACGGAGAAAAAGCGAGAGAGGGAGGCAGAGGGGAAACGGTGGATCATGTCTTTAAATACACTCACAACCACCATATCAGTCAGTCACATAGATCACACCAATAACTCAGTCCTCTACACTCGTCCGGTTCTTACCTAACCTAGTTCCTAGCAGAAATTACAATCATATTAACATCTTCCACATACATAATATGCATATACTAGCCACAACCGTCAACATCAATGCCACTCTAGTAGGAACTCTATTAATGCATCAAATACATGAATAATATGAGTGTACAGCTCATCTGATTGGAATATCACAGAGTAGTGAAAATGTCATGTTTACAATTATTCAAAGTAGGAGTGAAACACTGTTCGTCTGTTAGGTTACGTATGCGATGAGATTTCTCTACTGACTGTGGTGATGTGTTGAGATAGTGGTGTAAGCAATCGTGTGCGGTGTTCTTGAAATAGTAGATGTTGCCTATAATGGATAAATGACAGAGATATGGAGTATTGTGCTTAGCTTAGCATTTAGGGTGTAAGTATGTTAATGTAGATAGATGTTGTGTTGTGTGTGATTTGTTAATGACGAGTAGGTGTATGATAGTGCGCAAGTAGAGAAGAAGAGTGAGACACTTTAGACAAGACTATATTATCGAATTAAGGGGATGATCCGAAGACCTCCCCACTAACAAAAACTACGCGTCCGAGCGAGCCCGATTAGGGATCGTCGCAGGCTTCAACACGCCGGAGTGCAAAGGCGAGCCTCCACCTGGGGCCAGGGCATTCGTGATCACCCTGGTCCCGGCGCCAAGTAAGTTTAAGCATATCATTCAACAATCCAACACCTATCAAATATCAATACACTACACTCAATCAACACTATGCAAACAATTCTCAAAACCAATATACACAACCACTTTCATCACAATATTACATTCTCAACACATGACCATTTATAACGATACACAAATTCTTAACACAAAACTCCATCATTCTCACAAATACACACACCACATCAATTCAAATGTTTACAGACACCATCAACATATACTACTACTCGACACAATTCAGTAGACAATAATAAAAAAATTAATTACCGACTGCATATTATTCAATTTAACACCACTTACTAAAGCACAACACACATCATTCAGATACCGATTGTCGTCATTGTGCACAATACACTACTTCACAACTACATAATTAGAAACTCGAAACAAACGCATTATACTAGCACAGTGCAACTCCACAAACGATATTCTTCAATCTGTATACACACATATCATAGTGACCGGTTAATACTGCCCATTTACCCTACAAACAATAACACACTCATCCTTCTTATACAGTTAACACAAATCAGCATATCCAATTCCATTAAAAACGTCATTACAACAACTATCATTCATTCATTCATTAATTCATTCATTCAATCATTCAATTATTATGGAGTATTCATTAGCGTTTAATTGATTCGCACTAATCGTGTATACTTACGGAGAAAAAGCGAGAGAGGGAGGCAGAGGGGAAACGGTGGATCATGTCTTTAAATACACTCACAACCACCATATCAGTCAGTCACATAGATCACACCAATAACTCAGTCCTCTACACTCGTCCGGTTCTTACCTAACCTAGTTCCTAGCAGAAATTACAATCATATTAACATCTTCCACATACATAATATGCATATACTAGCCACAACCGTCAACATCAATGCCACTCTAGTAGGAACTCTATTAATGCATCAAATACATGAATAATATGAGTGTACAGCTCATCTGATTGGAATATCACAGAGTAGTGAAAATGTCATGTTTACAATTATTCAAAGTAGGAGTGAAACACTGTTCGTCTGTTAGGTTACGTATGCGATGAGATTTCTCTACTGACTGTGGTGATGTGTTGAGATAGTGGTGTAAGCAATCGTGTGCGGTGTTCTTGAAATAGTAGATGTTGCCTATAATGGATAAATGACAGAGATATGGAGTATTGTGCTTAGCTTAGCATTTAGGGTGTAAGTATGTTAATGTAGATAGATGTTGTGTTGTGTGTGATTTGTTAATGACGAGTAGGTGTATGATAGTGCGCAAGTAGAGAAGAAGAGTGAGACACTTTAGACAAGACTATATTATCGAATTAAGGGGATGATCCGAAGACCTCCCCACTAACAAAAACTACGCGTCCGAGCGAGCCCGATTAGGGATCGTCGCAGGCTTCAACACGCCGGAGTGCAAAGGCGAGCCTCCACCTGGGGCCAGGGCATTCGTGATCACCCTGGTCCCGGCGCCAAGTAAGTTTAAGCATATCATTCAACAATCCAACACCTATCAAATATCAATACACTACACTCAATCAACACTATGCAAACAATTCTCAAAACCAATATACACAACCACTTTCATCACAATATTACATTCTCAACACATGACCATTTATAACGATACACAAATTCTTAACACAAAACTCCATCATTCTCACAAATACACACACCACATCAATTCAAATGTTTACAGACACCATCAACATATACTACTACTCGACACAATTCAGTAGACAATAATAAAAAAATTAATTACCGACTGCATATTATTCAATTTAACACCACTTACTAAAGCACAACACACATCATTCAGATACCGATTGTCGTCATTGTGCACAATACACTACTTCACAACTACATAATTAGAAACTCGAAACAAACGCATTATACTAGCACAGTGCAACTCCACAAACGATATTCTTCAATCTGTATACACACATATCATAGTGACCGGTTAATACTGCCCATTTACCCTACAAACAATAACACACTCATCCTTCTTATACAGTTAACACAAATCAGCATATCCAATTCCATTAAAAACGTCATTACAACAACTATCATTCATTCATTCATTCATTCATTCATTCATTCATTCAATCATTCAATTATTATGGAGTATTCATTAGCGTTTAATTGATTCGCACTAATCGTGTATACTTACGGAGAAAAAGCGAGAGAGGGAGGCAGAGGGGAAACGGTGGATCATGTCTTTAAATACACTCACAACCACCATATCAGTCAGTCACATAGATCACACCAATAACTCAGTCCTCTACACTCGTCCGGTTCTTACCTAACCTAGTTCCTAGCAGAAATTACAATCATATTAACATCTTCCACATACATAATATGCATATACTAGCCACAACCGTCAACATCAATGCCACTCTAGTAGGAACTCTATTAATGCATCAAATACATGAATAATATGAGTGTACAGCTCATCTGATTGGAATATCACAGAGTAGTGAAAATGTCATGTTTACAATTATTCAAAGTAGGAGTGAAACACTGTTCGTCTGTTAGGTTACGTATGCGATGAGATTTCTCTACTGACTGTGGTGATGTGTTGAGATAGTGGTGTAAGCAATCGTGTGCGGTGTTCTTGAAATAGTAGATGTTGCCTATAATGGATAAATGACAGAGATATGGAGTATTGTGCTTAGCTTAGCATTTAGGGTGTAAGTATGTTAATGTAGATAGATGTTGTGTTGTGTGTGATTTGTTAATGACGAGTAGGTGTATGATAGTGCGCAAGTAGAGAAGAAGAGTGAGACACTTTAGACAAGACTATATTATCGAATTAAGGGGATGATCCGAAGACCTCCCCACTAACAAAAACTACGCGTCCGAGCGAGCCCGATTAGGGATCGTCGCAGGCTTCAACACGCCGGAGTGCAAAGGCGAGCCTCCACCTGGGGCCAGGGCATTCGTGATCACCCTGGTCCCGGCGCCAAGTAAGTTTAAGCATATCATTCAACAATCCAACACCTATCAAATATCAATACACTACACTCAATCAACACTATGCAAACAATTCTCAAAACCAATATACACAACCACTTTCATCACAATATTACATTCTCAACACATGACCATTTATAACGATACACAAATTCTTAACACAAAACTCCATCATTCTCACAAATACACACACCACATCAATTCAAATGTTTACAGACACCATCAACATATACTACTACTCGACACAATTCAGTAGACAATAATAAAAAAATTAATTACCGACTGCATATTATTCAATTTAACACCACTTACTAAAGCACAACACACATCATTCAGATACCGATTGTCGTCATTGTGCACAATACACTACTATCACAACTACATAATTAGAACTCGAAACAAACGCATTATACTAGCACAGTGCAACTCCACAAACGATATTCTTCAATCTGTATACACACATATCATAGTGACCGGGTTAATACTGCCCATTTACCCTACAAACAATAACACACTCATCCTTCTTATACAGTTAACACAAATCAGCATATCCAATTCCATTAAAAACGTCATTACCAACATATCTTCATTCATTCATTCATCATTCATTCATTCATTCATTCATTCATTCATTAATTCATTCATTCATTAATTCATTCATTCATCATTCATTCATTCATCATTCATTCATTAATTCATTCATTCATCATTCATTCATTCATCATTCATTCATTAATTCATTCATTCATTCATTCTTCATTCATTCATCATTCATTCATTCATTCATTCATCATTCATTCATTAATTCATTCATTCATCATTCATTCATTAATTCATTCATTCATCATTCATTCATTCATTCATTCATCATTCATTCATTCATCATTCATTCATTCATTCATTAATTCATTCATTCATTCATCATTCATTCATTCATCATTCATTCATTCATTCATTAATTCATTCATTCATTCATTCATTAATTCATTCATTCATTCTTCATTCATTCATCATTCATTCATTCATCATTCATTCATTCATTAATTCATTCATTCATCATTCATTCATTCATTAATTCATTCATTCATTCAATCATTCATTATTATGGAGTATTCATTAGCGTTTAATTGATTCGCACTAATCGTGTATACTTACGGAGAAAAAGCGAGAGAGGGAGGCAGAGGGGAAACGGTGGATCATGTCTTTAAATACACTCACAACCACCATATCAGTCAGTCACATAGATCACACCAATAACTCAGTCCTCTACACTCGTCCGGTTTCTTACCTAACCTAGTTCCTAGCAGAAATTACAATCATATTAACATCTTCCACATACATAATATGCATATACTAGCCACAACCGTCAACATCAATGCCACTCTAGTAGGAACTCTATTAATGCATCAAATACATGAATAATATGAGTGTACAGCTCATCTGATTGGAATATCACAGAGTAGTGAAAATGTCATGTTTACAATTATTCAAAGTAGGAGTGAAACACTGTTCGTCTGTTAGGTTACGTATGCGATGAGATTTCTCTACTGACTGTGGTGATGTGGTTGAGATAGTGGTGTAAGCAATCGTGTGCGGTGTTCTTGAAATAGTAGATGGTTGCCTATAATGGATAAATGACAGAGATATGGAGTATTGTGCTTAGCTTAGCA